>JAGDYQ010000019.1:7245769-7301470 GCA_021962125.1 Bulinus truncatus
GAGAGAGAAAGAGAGAGAAAGAGAAAGAGAGAGAGAGAGAGAGAGAGAGCAAACAAACAGCAATAAAGAGTTACATTTAGGTGGTGGGGATAGGTTGGGAGTTAGGGAGGATAACTCAGGCAGACAATCGGTAGAAACATGAAAAGTTTGACAGATGAATGCCCTTTTTTTTCTTTTTCGGCAGATTCTCTGAGAAATTCCCAGATGAGTAACACGATGCCAGGGCCGTATTAACGGCATTACGGACGCTATGGGTGTACCGGTGCATCGCGCGGCCCGCGGGCAATGCTATTGAAGAGGATTAAATGTACTTGACCGTTAGGGTTCAGTGCCTTAAGGCGTGTTTCCTGTTTGAACCATGAGATTAGACGTTAATGATTGGCAGACGTCGGAAGGAAAAAAGGCTTTGAAAAATTACAAGTTTTATTTATAAGTCAGAGATATTCACTTTCTATATATTTGTATCTATCTATTTGTATCTATCTATTTGTATCTATCTATCTATCTATCTATCTTTCTTTCTTTCTTTTTATCTATCTATCTATCTATCTATCTATCTATCTATCTATCTATCTATCTATCTATCTATATGTCTCTATCTATCTGTCTATCTATCTGTCTATCTATCTAATATATATCAATATATATATATATATATGATAATGTATAGTTATTTTTTGTTGTTGTAAATTTAACTGATAGATGGATGGATAGATAGATGGATAGATAGCTGGATAGATAGATAGATAACAGAATCTATCTATCTATCTATCAGTTAAATTTACAACAACAACACAAATAGCTATACATTATCAATATTATGGACAGCTCACCACGACGCAGCCAACAATAATGGACGCACACGGGTTAAACAATAACGTCACAGACAAAGGGAGATTACTAGATGATAGATTCCCCCGTTGTCATAGACAGCGTATGGCTCGAGATGGACACAAAACAAAAAAAAAATAAAAATGTCGGACAGGAGAGCTTAGAATGGACGAGGGGATAGAGAGAGGGAGGGGCTGATATGGAGAGAGAGAGGAGGAGGGAAAAAAAACCAATGTGCCACATGAAAAGGCCAGCAATAGGACACACACCGAGTTGGGTGGTCAGCAATATAAGAATAGATTATGAAGGGTCGTTTGTATTAATGCTATGGAAATGACCTTTCGCCTTTTTTTTTTTGTATAAATATATTGGGCTATGTCCCTCGCTTGATGGATGTCTAACAGGTGCGTAGTCCTGGGCCATGTGCGGTCAAAACGTAAATAAATAAAGAGGCCCCAAATATTGCATAGGAAAATAAAACAGGGGGTTCCGTTGAAGAACAGGAATAATGAGTTTCACGCAAACAACCAAAATACGTTGTAGCCAGACTTTTTTCAACCCGATCCGATACTATTTCCGATTCTTTATTTTAGCCACCGATTCCGATTAGATTTCCTTTTTTTTATTCGATTCCAGATTCCGATTCGATTCGATGCCATATTTCGATTCTGTTTCCGATACAGATTAACACTAGGGACGGATGGTCATCCGGTGTGGACCATATGGATATTTCAGGTCCAGGTGAAAGTTCCCGCTATATCCCCCCTTGCTGCCTCCATGACCATTGCACTCTCGGCTATGATGTGGATGAAAGAAGGTCACCATAAAATCCGTCCGAATTGTGAATCTTACGATCCAAGATATTTTAGCTCATCCTTACAGTGGGGCTTCACACGCTGATTCGAATCACTGTTCTGATGCATCGAATCGCAGTGATGGAAAATGTTTTAGATTCGAGTCTACACTCCCGATCGATGTATTGAAGAATCGTCTCCACATATGTGTTACGTCACACTTACGTTGGACTTAGCAGACCAACATGCGTTGGTTAAATAGATAATAGCATGTCATACATTATGTCACATAATATTATTCTTTTTTTTTTTTCGTAACTCGCATCTAGAGCTTATTTCACGGACAGCTAAACTATGTGTCTAACAACACCCTCCCCTCCCCCGCATACACACCAGAGATGAGCGGACAGCGGACGCGTCCGCTTGCGGACACAGATCCACAGACTTTTCCGAATCCGCGGACTGACAGCGGACGCTTCGTATGGTTAAGTTGCGGACTCGCGGACTGACGCGGATCTTCTTTAGCGTTACCATAAAAAAATTTCAAGTCAGCTAAATTTCAGCAATACGGACGCGCGGACTGACTGCAAACCAATGTTCTGCGGACGCGGACGCGGATCATTGATAGAAATCCATGGACGGACGCGGACGCTAAATTTCAAGATCCGCACACCTCTGATACACACACATCTTAAAGATTTACGGACTGAAATATTTTTTTTCAAACAGATTGAATGGAAACAGTGATTAATGATTTACCAGTATTTGTTGGACCCAATATTCACAAGCGGTTTGCCTCGACAGCTTGTTTTTTTTTTTAATATTTGGCCCCCCCCTCCAACCCACACACACACAAACACCAATAAAAAAAAAAGTTAAAGCGGCACTGTTCGGACCTAAGTGACCGTTTTGCAAAAAAAAAATATAAATGTTTAAACACATTAGTAGTAGAACGGAATCACCAGGACTGTCCAGGACTCGTCCAGTGTGTGTGTGTGTGTGTATTTCTCTCCCTCCCTTTCAAATCCCACCGGTCACTTTGACCTGGAGGGCGACCTGTGAGGGAGATGATGGGAGGTGGGGTGGGTGGGTGGGGGGAGAGGGGGACAACAACACCGCGGCCGAACCAAAAACTCGGCGGTAGGTCCGTCGCACAAGTAAACAAGGAAAGGATGTGTGGGGGGGGGGTGACAGGAGGGAGGGGAGAAATGGCTGACATAAAGAAGAAAAAAACCGACAAAAAGTCATTTGCTAATGTACTCTAATTGTTTGAGGCCTTTCTAGGAATGGGCTGGGAGAGGGGTGTGGCGGACGTTTATGGAGGGGGGGGGGGGGAAGCGGATGAGTCATTCTCTCTGTTAATTTTTATCTCAACTCTTTTTTTGGAGTCTGATGGCTTCTGTTGATATACGTCATAATCATATATATATATATATATAGTTATTAAACAAAAAAAGTGCATTTATATATGAAACGTTTTCATTCGTTACATTCCGAGTAAAGATTCACGTTTTAAAGTGGTGCGTACTACGACGAGGATTATTTTATATGTAATCTCGCTATATATATATAATTACTTTCTCACACAGATATTACTCTCTCGGAAAATGTAAAACGCGTGTATCCTATCAGCTCATCCAAGTTAAAACAGACAGGCTGACAGACAAATGTAGAGACAGACATCGTATAAAGAGACTGATCTACGGAATAACGGAAAGTTGTCGTAGGAATTGTTCGCTCCATTTACGAGGGTATTTTGTATGTGTGTGGGGGGGGGCATTTTGACTAAAGCAGAAGACGTCGTATTGAAAACGTTTTGTTTCTTTTTTTTTATAAAGCTCGTGAAGCTGGTAAGGGCCGTCCTGGAATTTTTGACGACCTACATACAGAATGGGGGGGGAGGGGGGAGGGAGGGGGGAGTTGGGAAGAGGGGGCCTAATGTCATTAAATTTTTTATTCAAAACTACTCGCGACACCCACTTCTACAACATGTAACCGTTTTTTGTTACATGAGGCCATTTAGGTTGTATTCCCCGAGGTGTGATTGCACATCATCATCAACATCATCATTATCAACATTATCATCATCAACATCATCAGCACCATCATCAGCATTATCATCATCATCAATCATCATTATCATCATACGCATGGCCACCTCAACTGACTTATTTCTCCATAGTTGACTATCCCGCGAGGCTGTAACAACACAACAAAAAATTGAGTAAGAATTGTCATTAAAATTTTTAAAAAAACAACGAAATAATACATTCATTATTCACAAAATCAAACAGACACGCTTCACTGCGCAGTTGATTGATAATTGTATATACAATTTCATTTCAAAATGTTCTCACTGCCCTGTAACAATTTTATAGGTGTACAATGCATACATAACACATAACTTCCTGCTCTGTAACAATTATTGGGGAAATAATACTTTTGGGGCACAGCTTCCTGCTATGTAACAATCAGTTTAAAGAAAAAAAAACAAATTCCGTTCAGGCTGTCTTCCCATCAGTTGTGTAACCGATTCGAGTGTCTTAAAAGTGACGTCAGAAACAGATCACTTGTCTCTCCCAACGTATATCAATATAACGTTATTTTTAGTGCATAGTTAGAGAACACTTTTGAATCATGCTTTCAGATAAATAATTTTCGTCAGTTTTCAAAGAAACTGATACATTCTCATCGTGTCATTAATTATTATGTATTTCCCAATTTATATCAAAATAATACACCGTGAAATGCAGCCGAGTGAAATTTTCACCCTTAACTGTAGAGAAATTAAGGTTTTTATTTTAAGTCCCCGTAATGATGATATATTCATCTCTGGATCCAATCAAGTAATGGGTCACTGAGCTTGACCCATGACCCATATGACACATCAAGTTCTTGACCCAGACCTATCATGACCCATGACCCATTGAATGTTGTTATTGTCAAGATGGCGACCGTCGCCATAGAAACCATCTCAAATTTTAAAAAATCGCGCGGCGATGGGTTTTTTTTTTGTCGGGCGGAGACTAAGGATGGGTCGTGGGGGTCAGGGAACATTGACCCATGACCCATGTGACCCATCCAATTTTGCGACCCATTTGACCCATTGACCCATTACTTGCTCTGGCCCCTAGTACATACAGATTACTTTTGTCATCGCTCTTTAGTTTTCACCATGTCCGTCCTTTTCAATAGACTTTTGTTATCTTGGTGACTTTGATCGGCTTGTGGAAATATTAAAAAAAAAATTAAAATGACCATTCACCTGAGACTGTAATGGTATACCTCTCGTTATACCGTAGCCCGATCCGAATACAGTGGTCCTGTCTAAATTCCTATCTGAATGATGTGGTCCTATCTAAATGATGTGGTCCTATCTAAATTCCTATCTGAATGCTGTGGTCCTATCGGAATGCTATGGTCCTATCTGAATGCTGTAAACCGATCTGAATGCCGTGGTCCTATCTAAATGATGTGGTCCTATCTAAATGTTGTGGTCCTATCTAAATGATGTGGTCCTATCTAAATTCCTATCTAAATGATGTGGTCCTGTCTAAATTCCTATCTAAATGATGTGGTCCTATCTAAATTCCTATCTAAATGATGTGGTCCTATCTAAATTCCTATCTAAATGATGTGGTCCTATTGGAATGCTATGGTCCTATCGGAATGCTATGGTCCTATATAAATGCTGTAACCGATCTGAATGCTGTGGTCCTATCTAAATGATGTGGTCCTATCTGAATGCTGTGGCACGATCTGAATCTAGTGGCCCGATTTGTCTGCCGTGATCCGGTCCTAACCTCGAGAAAACATCCCATAATATCGCCACTAAGCAAGTTACAGTTGAGGCAAACTCCAACAGGAGTTAAACAAGCAATTTAAGTCTTTTCCGTTTCGGACAAAGGATATTTTAGAGCGTTTTCGCCGGTTACGCCGAACGAAATCCGTATTTTTTTCCGTATTTGATAGAGAGGGAAGTAATCATGTTGAATAACTGTTACAAAAATAAATAATGATTACGCCCCTTTGATTAGCTTTTATTATTTATGTTTAAAATATAAACAAAAACGGTACCTAGGAAAGTCTTTTTTTTCGGCCCTGAGATGTCAGATCGCGAAATGGACTTTTGATGTACACTTGGCAGGCCAATACCTACAAAATGATAAATACATCATGGGTCTAGGACTTATGGTTGCTGAGATATAGGGCGCTCCTTTGTTAATATAGCTTATATAGTAGAAAACGGTACTTAATACGCCCCCTTTTTTGGCCCTCAGAGATCCTATCGCAAAATGAACTTTTGATGTACACTTGGCAGGCCAAGACCTAAAAAATGATATATACATCATGGGTCTAGGACTAATGGTTGCTGAGATCTAGAGCGCTCCTTTGTTAATATAGCTTATATAGTAAAAAACGGTACTTTACAAGCCCCCTTTTACGGCCCTCAGAGGTCAGATCGCGAAACGGACAAAAGTCATTTCTTGGCAGGCCAAGACCTACAAAATGATATATACATCATGGGTCTAGGACTTATGGTTGTTGAGATCTAGGGTGATGACGGACAGACAGACAGACAGACAGATAAAACGGGGACAATAGAGCATTTTTATTCGAAAATGCTCTAAAAAGATATATTTAGGATGGGAATACACAACTTTAATTATTAGCTACCAAATCGCAAACAGTAGAAACGTCATCTAATGTGAAGCTGTAGTATATAATCTGATGATTTGATCGTACGCAATTAGTGTAAGATACTTATGATTAGGTATGTAATCGATTACATCTGACTAGTTGTTGTTGTTTTTGTTTTACATCCGCCATTGTCACCATGACAGGGTGTAGTGTGCCTACCACACCAGCACTGACAGAATATAACAAGTACTCTGAAATAATATAACAGGTACACTGACATAATATAACATGTACACTGACATAATACAACAAGTACACTGACAGAATATAACAAGTACACTGACATAATATAACAAGTACACTGACATAATATAATAGGTACACTGACAGAATATAACAAGTACACTGATACAATATAACAAGTAATAGTATTGCTACCATATGAAAACGATGTGGCTAACACTGGAACAAAGCATAGTTTTGGTGTGGACTCTGAATCTAGCGTAGTAATAGTCAGGCTTGCGGAGCCGCCTAATTTTTTTCCGGCTCCGGCTCCCACAAATTTGACGGCTCCGGCTCCGGCTCCCAATTAAAATAGTATCACACGAGACAAAATTTTTTGTAATTGCGCCACGCTAACATGCCGCTGATAAAAAGTTATGCAAATTTAGCAGGCCCGTTTTGTCTGGACCCCTCTGCTTATTTGTTCTACTTAGTAAAATGCCCCCTGCTATTGCCTGGCCCCTGCTGTAGAATGCCTGGCCCCTGATGTAGAATTTTCACGCTACGGGGTTACCCCATAGTCAGGAACTTGAAAAATATATGCATGTGGTTTTTACTAAAAACAAACCATTTCAGTGCATCCAGAATCATATCATTATTTTCGACCGAGGTTTCACTAGTCGCCATTTTCATAAGTAATAAAAAGTTATTTCAATGATCAAATTTGCAAATAGTAAAATGATACATTATTTAAAATATTTTAAAAATTTCAGTATTTATATTTATTATTTATAAATTTGAAGTGACTATTCGGACCCGGGTAACAATAAACTCCGATTTTTATTCGGACCCCGTCCCAATCCAGTCTGATTGTTATTCGGACTCGTGGCAAATATGCACTTAGCTTAGCTATACATACACTTTATTATTGTTTTTTTTTTATAATTGTTTGAATTGTATGATTTAATCGTTACTCAGTGTCTAGGGTTTCACTAAGCGGACTGTATTATTATTTTTTCGGGTTCCGTCTAATAAAGTTTAAATATAGCTAAGCTTAGTGCATATTTGCCACGGGTCCGAATAACAATCGGATTTTATTGGGACACGGGTCCGTATAGCCACAGCCTTATAAATTTATCTACTCTATTTCAGATATTCTGTTTATAATAAAATTGTTAAATACAGAAAGCGATCATTTTGTTTATAGTCTATTACAAATTCGCGGCAGCCCGTAGCGTGAAAATTCTACAGCAGGGGCCAGGCATTCTACAACAGGGGCCAGGTAATAGCTGGGGGGGGCAGGTAATACATTTTACTAAGTAGAGCAAATAAGCAGAGGGGTCCAGACAAAACGCAAGGGGGGCTAGGCCCCCTGGCCCGCACACACGCTACGGGCCTGATTCGCGGTCAAATAATAATATGAAATGACGCGTTCTATTTGTCATCTTAGTAAAATTTTATTTTAAATGATTGATACAATTATTCTATGAAATAAAACTGTTTTAACTTTACATTTAACAAAATAACTTGCCATTAAAAATTTTTCGGAGGGTAAACAATATTTAAAACGAACACAAAATGATTCCCCGTTAAAGAATTCTTGTGGTGATGTGCGTGCACGCTATCATTTTAACGCTGTTACTGTTGTGGCTTTCGTAAAAATAACAACATTTTAAATTGTAGGAGGCAAACAATCAAACTAATTTGGAATTTTAAAGCTAAAAAAAAAAATTCTGGTGTAAAAAAAAACAACAATTGGGAGCCGTGGAGCCGCCAGATTTTTTCGGCTCCGGCTCCAGGAAAAAATAGCGGCTCCCGGCTCCTCGGCTCCGGCTCCGCAAGCCTGGTAATAGTATGGATAATATATCCAACCGATGTGGCTATGACCATGTACGCTGCGGGTATATTGTGCTAATAATGTGGCGAACGGCTGAGTATTAATGTGTGTGGTAAGGATGTGGCTAGGACAATATACCTTCGAGTATAATGTGCAAATAATGTGGCGAACGGCTGAGTATTAATGTGTGTGGTAATAATGTGGCTATGACGATATACGCTGCGGGTATATTGTGCTAATAATGTGGCGAACGGCTGTGTATTAAAGAGTGTGGTAATGATGTGGCTACATGTGTAGCTGGGTGTACTTTCAGTTTGTCAACTATCCTATTGTTAGACACTAAAACAAACCCTCGTCTCACAAGCCTCCAGGGTTAGTTCAGTGGTATCTGTTGAAATCGATCGCATCCCCAATAATGAAACCAATTATATGAAAAATGTTACAATTATAGGGGGGAAAAAAGGTCACAATTATATGGCGCTTGAGCCGTGGAAACTGTCTTGATTATTCAAATCTTTCAACAGCTTTTTGTTTCTATCTGTCTCTCTCACTCTCTCTCTTTCTCACTCTTTCACTCTCTCTATCCTCCATCTAATATTCTTCTACCTCCTCTCTACTCACCAAAGGCAGTCTAGTTTCCTGTCTTTAATCCCTTTTTTTTTTGATATTGTCATTCTTCAAAAAAAAAAAATAATAATATAAAGAGTTTGATTCGATGGGTAACATTTTTGTTTTTCCATATTTCTAAAAATTATACATCGCAGTTGGCAGCTACAATTGTTATTTTGATAACCCTTGACGAGAGATTCAGGATAATATAATTTAATATTTCTCTCTATATCCTATAACGAAACATTAACCGCTATTATTTCAGTTTTTGTAGTGCAAATGCCATGGAGGCACTATAAGGGACGTTACTGTTAGCTAACTGATAACTAGGCGTAGAATTTGTTTATTTTGTCCAAATACTTGTCAAGAATCCCTTGATCATTAGTTGACATTGTGTTGACTGTCTACTTTAACCGTTTAAATAGGGACAAAAGTTTCATTTAGAGCAAAGTTTATATCGTATATACTCACATGAAAGCCTAGTTTAGAACTATAAAATACAAAACTGAAACCAGAGAGTTGGCTTAGATGCGCATAAAACATAATGCACACAATGACAGAAACTAATGAAAATTTTCCAGCCACACATTTTCATCGCTATCTGACTCTTTGGTTGTGTGTACAGAATACTATTATGTTATATACAGAGTTGTCACTTCAAAGAATTGAATGCATGCATAGCTGATAATTATACTGAGTATGAATATTATACCATCGAGAATTCATTTACGAAGTCGAAAATCTCATAACATTCAGAAAAAATACTATTTAACAAAACAACAGAAAATGTTTCCTATATCTATGTTTTCCTAACTAATACTTTAATTTTAATCTCATGAAGTGTAATCAAAACATAGATTTCTGTCCAGGCAAACTGTGTATGTATTATTTATAATCTAATAATACAGGAATTCTCTCTAGAAGTGTAATCAAACATAGTTTTATGTTAAGACATATACTCTATTCGCAAATGCGTAGAATAAAGTGAGAGTGACACGACCGCGTGGTTGTGTGTATGCACCACGTAATCAAGCTGGAGCCAGCGGTGAGGCCGACGTCATCGGTACACGGTCTGATTTCTTAGAAATAACACGATCAAACAAAGTGCACGTCACATTATCTGCCGATCACCTTGGCGTCACCGCTGGCTCCCAGCCTTGGTTACTACGGATTGCCGCTGGTGTGCAAACAATATGGAGTAAAATTAGACATTTGTATGGTTGGCATATATGCGGGTTTTTGGCAAAAAAACTGGCCATTTTAAAAGCAGTTTTAGAGGGTCGGCGTATATGCGATTTAGGCTTGTATTCGAGTATATGCCGTAAGTAAGTCAATACGGAAAGTCATAGATATACTGATACATAATTAGTTACTTGGATTGATAAAGATATTTAGTAAGAGACAGATAGATAGATAGATAGATAGATAGATAGATAGATAGATAGATAGATAGATAGATAGATAGATAGATAGATAGATAGATAGATAGATAGATAGATAGATAGATAGATCGATCGATCGACGGACGGACGGACGGACGGACGGACAGACAGATAGATAGATAGATAGATAGATAGATAGATAGATAGATAGATAGATAGATAGATAGATAGATAGATAGATAGATAGATAGATAGATAGATAGATAGATAGATAGATAGATATCTGCTTTTCTAGCAGTTTAAAAACCCACACCTCTAATCAAATCTGAAAAATAATCGATCACAGAACCATTGACATTTACTACAGAGCACCATAAACTGTGACAGATTGATCTCACCACGTCTCCCACCCTAATGGTGTATCACAGACACGCCCACAAGATGCTAGGTGTACTTACATCCGCTCATTCCTGGAGGGTAAATCGGAGGGGGTCTCCAAACACCATGATACAAACCTCCATCAACACGAAATAATTATACTGACAGCCATGATCTTTGGTTGTTTTTAAAACTGCTTGCACTGCTGTCAATGTGATCGTCTTGTTTTTTTTTTAAACTGCTTGTATTGCTGTCAATGTGATCGTCTTGTTTTTTTTTTTAAACTGCTTGCACTGCTGTCAATGTGATCGTCTTGTTTTTTTTTTTTAAACTGCTTGCAATGCTGTCAATGTGATCGTCTTGTTTTTTTTAAAACTGCTTGCACTGCTGTCAATGTGATTGTCTTGTTTTTTAAAACTGCTAGCACTGCTGTCAATGTGATCTTCTTGTTGTGAATGACAACAAAATGAAAATGGATGGGGGGGGGGTGAGGAAAGACATATTTTTTAAAATCCAAATCACTTTAGAGCCTTTCGAACTTTAGTTGTAAATTTATTTTGTTGCTGCAAAGCTGGGCCCTTTATTTAGAGGGAAGGGCGAAAAATAATGGCCCCTGGTATCAAAAGTATGTCGGTGGGTGGGTGGTGGGGTTATAACTCCCCCCCCCTGCGGCCCTGAATGGCTTATTAGATGAACAAAAAGAAAAACTAATTCTTAGACTCAAAACTGTTGTTCATCCAACATGAAAAAGAAAAAACATAATAGATGGTCGTTCAAATATCTATAATAACGGACGATACAAATATTCAACATTCGTAATGAATATATATGTATATATATATATATATATATATATATATATAGAGAGAGAGAGAGAGAGAGAGAGATAGATAGATAGATAGATAGATAGATAGATAGATAGATAGATAGATAGATAGATAGATAGATAGATAGATAGATAGATAGATAGATAGATAGATAGATAGATAGATAGATAGATAGATAGATAGATAGATAGATAGATAGATAGATAGATAGATAGATAGATAGATAGATAGATAGATAGATAGATAGATAGATAGATAGATAGATAGATAGATAGATAGATAGATAGATAGATAGATAGATAGATAGATAGATAGATAGATAGATAGATAGATAATAATTATTGTTTTGGTTTTCCTTATCAGTGACAAAATAATCATGACACGCGATTTGATAAATCGCCGAGATTTGTTCATTTAAATGTCATCCGACATTTTCAATAATTGTACGATGATGATGATGATGATGATGATGATGATGACGTCGTTTACATTCAAGGGTAAGGCAACAACACGCGGTTTTTTTAATTGTAGTGGGTGGGGGCGGCGGGGGGGGGGGTGACTAGAGATGGGACGCCTTCTGAGTGCGAAACTATTATCTCAATTATAATGATCAAGTTGGTCTGTTGTTTACTTAATCTCGATTGGTTCCTATAAATAGCATGTGCCTGACCTTATTTCTCGTGTCGCCCAACTCTGAGCGTTGATTGGGCGGAGGTAAAAAAAAAGGAAATATGGTGTGTATTGAAGGTCTTTTTTATGGGTGGGGGGAACCTCATTATGTTATGGGATTAGGACGTATCGGGAGACCTCATTATATGTGATTAGGGCGTTTGGGGAGACCTCATTATATGTGATTAGGGCGTTTGGGGAGGCCTCTTTATATTGGATTAGGGCGTTTGGGGAGGCCTCTTTATATTGGATTAGGGCGTTTGGGGAGGCCTCATTATGATATGGGATTAGGGCGTACAGTAAGGGGAGCCGAGAAGACTAATGCATCGATGCTGATTTTTTTTTTTTTTTTTTTTAGTATGGTTGTTCTTTGTTTTTTTTCGGGAATATGTTAATAAATTCAAGTCTGTAACGGATATAATAACGGTTGGTGGATCTTATCGGGGAAAGGGGGGGCATGTTTTCGGACAACTTTTGGTACACTTTCTTAATGGTCATGGAGGCATTACGGGAGGGGGGGGGCGAAATCGACTGGTGTAACACAACACCGATGAGGAACCCCCCTTTTAAACTGCCACAGAGTCCACCCTGGATTGTTAAGATAGAAATTTTCAGTTAAGGTAACATTCAATGGAACATTTGAGACCAGATACTAGTACAGTAGACTCAATTATCACGGAAGCAAATGACCAGCCTTATTAGAGTCTAATGTTTAAAAAAAAATCTAATAAAATAATAGCTATTTGAGTTCTGCGTTAAATCGAAAGTAAAAGAAGAATTAATACAACAGTATTCCAGTTTAAAAATACAATCATGAAAAAATTGGATCTGCCCGAAACCAAAAATAACCTAGGCTACTGATCAAGCCTAAGGGGGTGTAACTCTATGCAAAGGTTTAGCAGGGTAAAGCTAGCTTATTATAATACTTCTACATTCAACAAAACAAATATTTAGGAACAGTTACACAAGACTTTGAGCTTTTGTCGTATCATCTCCGTATGTGTTTATTTGTTTAAATAGAAATGTTATGGGCGAGTCTCAAGCTGTGAACGCTAGTAGCCGCCACATCTGGTCAAACTGAGAACTTGCCAGGGATGGCAGGATAAAATGACTTCACAGTTTTTGAAGGGCGTCACAGAGAACCCATTGGCGTCAAAGACACAAGATTAACAAGCAGCGGCCTGGATCTCTGCAAGTAGGGCATCCAAATGTCTATTAGCCTCTGGCCCATCCAACAAGGTAAGTACATGAATTGTGACAAGTTGTCAAGGAGGAAAACCCGTTCATTTTTTGACGTCAATGATAATTGCCTCCCTTTGAAAACTCTCTCTCTCTCTCTCTCTCTCTCTCTATATATATATATATATATATATATATATATATATATATATATATATATATATATATCGCTAATCTTTTTTTTCTCCACCTTATGAACTTGGGTTTTTTTTTTCTTTAAGTAAATTCTTAAAGTTGGCAACATCGATCGATAACCCGTGGTTCTCTATATGACAGAAAACAGCGTGAATGGTTTTAATTGCTTCCCTTGTCGTCGTGGCAGGGATGTGGATTTAAAAAATAGAAATAAAAAAAAGAAGATAACACATATGAGCAATTGATTCACACTGCACATTAAATATGAAATACTCGGGGTGGTAGATTGAGACGTAGGCATCAATAGGGTGCAGGGACTGGCAGGGCTGTGGCACAAATTGTGTGTACACAGTTTTGTGTTTATTTTATTTCCCATCGCTTTTTATTCACAATTTAGTCAATACTATTTTCTGCAAGGAATGTTTATACGACCTGGGGGTGGAGGGGAGGGATGTATACCGTACATTGTTTTCATTCTTCACGTGGCATTTAAAACGTAAGAGATGAATTGAGGAGGGGGGTGAGTTCCAAAACCTGCTAAGTACAAAATTTTCAACAATTGAGTTATCATACTCATTAGCTTATTTCCCTATATTGGCATATATTCTGGGAGTGGTTAATAATTAATAGCGCTGATTTAAACGGTATTTAACAGTTTTTGGAATTAACCACTCAGGGAAATAAGCTAATGAGTATGATAACTCAATTTTTGAAAATTGTGTACTTAGCAGGTTTTGGAACTCACCCCCTCAATAGGATTGGGCAAATGTGACTTAAAGAAAAAATAGCTTACATGTATTTAGCTCCCCCCCCACCCAACCTAAAGTAACTGCGTAAAGATTCGAAACTAAGTTACACTTGAGCTTTTGTTTCATTGCTATGTAAGAAGACTAATTACCCGAAAAGGTGAAAAAAATGTGAAAGATAGACATTTTTTTTTAAAAAAAAAGACTTACAACATTATCATATATAATTGACATAAATGTCTAAATCAGTGTAACTGCAATATGTTAGTTTTATGAAAAATGATATTGTCATAGTTTATGTTTTTGACAGCATCACTTAGTTTGCTTTAAAAGGCGAAATCCAAACAAGACATCTCTGTGACATGGTTGATAATTATTAACTCTAACCACGTTTAAGAATGGATTACATTACATGTCCACTGGAACTATCAGCCCCCCCCCCCTTTTTTTTTTTAAAAAGGCAGAGACACTTAAAATAGTTTCAAGTGATCAAGGGTTTGAGGCGTCCCTACATACTATATGCTATATATTGGCACTGTGTTTATTGAATATAGTTGACAAAATCATTCGTAATAAAATAACTACAAGTTTTAATATATATAACTGTCATTTATATATACATATACATATATATATAAATATATATATATACATCATATATAATAATACTCATTTCCAGTGTGCGTTAAATCGAAAGTAAAGAATTAATACAACAGTATTCCAGTTTAAAATACAACCATGAAAAGAATCGGATCTGCCCGAAACCAATAAAAGAACCTAGCCTACCGATCAAGCCTAAAGGGATATAATTCTATGCAAAGGTTTTGAAGGGTACAGCTAGTATATATATATATATATATATATATATATATATATATATATATATAGTATTTGTTGTTAGTCTAATTATTTATACAAAAATATAAGTCTATGTTCATTTGTGCTTTGTATATAGCATTAAAAATATCTATACATTTTTCTCTAAGAGTTATGACCGGCAACACTCACGCCTCGTCCCTGGATGTTTTGTGTTGGTCTCATACGCTGTGTGATTTTACATTTATTTTGCTTTTCTTCTTATAATAATTTTTTTAGTGTTCTTTAATTAACCCAATTAAAAAAAATAATAAAATAGCTAATGCAGGTATTTCTTACAAACTACACAAGCCATAGCTTAGCCCCCCCCCCCCTCTCTTTCTTGGGGATCCTCCAAAAATATTGTCCAAGTAAGCGATTGTCATTTATACTTAAATATATTGCACAGATTTTATAATATATAGATTTATATGCAACCCACCCCCATATCTCAAATAGCTTCGGACCTGATATACAATAAATCGAACATGTCTAGGTCCCTCCATGCATCACATTCCGGGACGTCCCGGAATGCTTTTAAAATCGAAAGTTAGATTTTAGACAAATTGAACTCTGAAAATAAATCTAACAATGAATTGCATCATTTTTAATGACTCAATAAATTGCGTTTAGAGGAAAGAAAAATTCCGGCTTTTTTTATTTCTCTTATTTTCTATTCATCATTGCGGGATGGTGTACAGTAGGTATATGACTTCAGAACAACACTTGTATGGCATACCATCAACAGATGACTTTTTATTGTAGAAACACAAAACCATATCAAATTTATTTTAAAAGTTGAAAAATGTCACCCACCAAACATTTTGAAGTTTTAGAAAAATTGATATTTCTTAATAATTTTAAGTATTGTTTCATAAACGTTTATTTGTAAAAATAAAACGTAAATTCAGTTTCTCTGGTGAGTGGCAAAGAGGAATAATATCTTGCAGAACTTGTATTGCTCTTTCTGCACACAAGTGGAGTGAATATTGGAGATGGACTTTGAGACCAATGAGTTCGAAGACAACGCAACCCCTTTGCATAATCATTAACAGCATGCAAAAGGAGTTCATATTGTTCAGTTTTGTAATGATGATCACTAATCCAGGCATCACTGCATTGTCCACAGATAAATTCACACAATTTCTGAAGGTTCTTTCGTTCATCAAGCAACAGTATGAAAGCCAACAATGCAAAAATTTCTCGAGAATTCCATTGGACATTGTTGAGACCAGGCAGTGTGCTAAAATTAAATTTTGGCATTTGTAGAGAATTCTTAAAATGCTTAAAAACGCAAATTAGATGGTGCAAAAATTTCATATCATCTCTCCAACCTATATCATGTTTTACTAAAAATGGAGCACATTTCTTTGTTTTACTTTCAAAATCTTTTTTTAACATTTCATAATCTTTAAGTATCTTATTTACAAATGGATAATGTATGTTAGGAGACTCAGTTGAATCACCGAGCAATACATCACACATGTGTTTAAGAACACGATTAAGTATATGGTGCTGACAACCTATAAAGATTGGTGCAGACTCACCATGTTGAACAATCAGTTTCTGTAGTTTCACCACAACTTCTCTGAATACAGCTCGATAGACACCTGACTGAGAAGGAGTTGCTATTTTTACGCCGGACTTATGCAAAATTTTGCTTACTAATGCTGCTCTTCGAACTGGTAGTTTCCCAGATTGAACTAATGAAACTGCACTAGAAGTAGATTGCTGTGATTGTTTCTTATGTGTGCTTATCCAAGCTTTCTGTCGATGACTGCATTGCATCAGCACCATCAGAGCTACTTTGAGAATTCTCGTTATCAATTGAATCACTGGAACTTTCAAAACTGCTTTGTTGTTGTGCCTCATTAATTTTGCAAACAATTTTCCGTTTCGATGGATGAATTGTACTTTGACTAGCAATTTTAGTTGTAGCATATTCCGTCTTACCTCCACTTTGAATTTGTATTTCGTAAAGTTTTTTGTCCTTAGCACATAACCATTGACCAGTTTTGTTTGTGACATCAAATAACTTATCAAACTGCTCCCGTATGCCACCCACAGGTTTTTTTCAAATGAACATCATACCTTTTAATTAAAGTTTAAATTATTCTGCTCACTGATCGCAAAGACAGTATTGGGAAATTCAAAAAGCTCCATAATAGCTCTACGTCTTTCCTGAGTGCTGCAACTCTTTTCAATCTAGATATTTCCATATAGGCCAAGCCCATGTAGCGACCAATTATCATCCACTCTTTTGGCATTCTAGAATGTGAATGCAATGGCTCGATCTCGATTCCAATTTTGTTTCTTTTCTTAAGAGTGTTTTGAAATTTTTGCAAATTACTCACCCGTTTGTCCTTATTTTTTAGCAACGGAAAGTGATGATTTCTTGTAAGACATTTTTAAGAATAAAATTAAGCAAAATTAAAAAAAAATTATTCAAACTCAAGTATAATTGAAAAATCTAACATGGAGAACAGGAAATAGAATTTTAATGGTAAACAACAGGAGTAAAAGTGAACTTCAGTAAAAAGAGCAAAATTGATTATTTGTAAACTAAAAAATGTTTTGGTGGGTGAACTTTTTCAACAAAATTGATGAGTTTTTGTTGTATTTATTATTTTTATATAAAAGTTCATCAAAATCTGGCATGCCACTTATAAAATTACAAAATTTGTTTTTCAAGTCATATACCTAGTGTACACACTGTACACAGACATCCACACCTGTAGATCAGCCCACTGTTAATATCAAAATGGGTTAGCGTTGTCTACATAGATAGATAGATAGATAGATAGATAGATAGATAGATAGATAGATAGATAGATAGATAGATAGATAGATAGATAGATAGATAGATAGATAGATAGATAGATAGATAGATAGATAGATGGATGGATGGATGGATGGATGGATGGATGGATGGATGGATGGATGGATGGATGGATGATGGATGGATGGATGGATGGATGGATAGATAGATAGATAGATAGATAGATAGATAGATAGATAGATAGATAGATAGATAGATAGATAGATAGATAGATAGATAGATAGATAGATAGATGGATGGATGGATGGATGGATGGATGGATGGATGGATGGATGGATGGATGGATGGATGGATAGATAGATAGATAGATAGATAGATAGATAGATAGATAGATAGATAGATAGATAGATAGATAGATAGATAGATAGATAGATAGATAGATAGATAGATAGATAGATAGATAGATAGATGGAGGGCCCATAGACAGTGGGGAAAGGGGGGGGGTTGCTAATGGTAGTGGACTGTAGGCAGTTTCCTGATTCCGCCTATCCTTTAGAACGGCTATCAGCACTAATCAAGCCCTTGCCATCACTCACTCATACAAACAATCCCCTTCGTTCAAAGACTTACCTCCCTTCGGACACATTGACCTATCAAAAATGGCCGACTCGCACTCAAATTACAGGTCAAAAACTGTTTCTTTCATTCTTTTATTCTTTTCAGATACTTAACTCACAAATATTAAAATAGTTTCGTTGGTTGTTTTTTTTTTTTTTTTTTGAATGGTTAAAAAAATCTGAATAAAGATTTTTCACTTCTTTTCCCCCTTTTCATCATCTAAAGAAACATCTATTCAAATACGTGCACTAATTCACCTGTCTATTAAAAACTATTAAAATCCTAGCGGAAATACCCAAAAAGAAACATTGCCAGTCCTACATCTGTCTATTGGTCAGTCACATGGAAATGTGTATAAAATACAAAAATAAACATAAATGACATTTTAAGGGGGGGGGGGATTTCCGCCTTTCGCTGATTTTGCCTCCATTTTTATTTTCTTTACCTTCCGGATAAAAAATACTGTGATACTTTATAATTTTTTTTTTTTCGCGAATGTAATGCAACTTTTTTTCTTCCCCTGATTTCTTATTTCACACTAAGATTGTCCTATGTTTTTTTTAATGAGAGCAGACCAGGAATTGCAAAGAACTCGATATATAGGCCATAGGCCATTAATTAAATAAGGGAAATTCTAGGACTCACCCGTTCCACAACCTCCTCCCCCCCCCACAACAATAATGTCCACTACTCGTTGGACAGCTTCGTTGGACTCAAGTGACAATAACAGCTGACGACTGGTCAGCTATGTCCAGCAGGTCGTCCACAGGTTGACCCTGCGGGTCAGTGCAGCACAGGTCAGTCAGTCCAGACATCCGGTCACTGCGAATGAGTACACGCTCACGCAAAAAGTATAAATAAATATAATAATATTGATTTTTTATTACATAATGGTGATATGCCCGAAGGAAGCATGACAGATGTTTTATGAACAATGCCGGCAGTCGAGTTCTTGAAGAAAAGCACAACCGGACCACCGTCAGTGTTTGTTTCTGCCAATAAGTCTTTTTAAACTACTGCTCCTTTCATATCTGATGACAGATGCTTTGAACCACTGCTCCTTTCATATCTGATGACAGATACTTTGAACCACTGCTCCTTCTTTTTAATCTGATGACAGATACTTTGAGCCAATGCTTCTTTCAAATATCATGACAGAAACTTTGAACCAATGCTTCTTTCAGATCTCATGATAGATACTTTGAACCACTGCTCCTTTTTAATCTGATGACAGATACTTTGAACTACTGCTCCTTTCAGATCTGATGATAGATACTTTGAACTACTGCTCCTTTTTAATCTGATGACAGATACTTTGAACTACTGCTCCTTTCAGATCTCATGAAAGATACTTTGAACTACTGCTCCTTTTTAATCTGATGACAGATATTTTGAACCACTGCTCCTTTTTAATCTGATGACAGATACTTTGAACTACTGCTCCTTTCAGATCTGATGATAGATACTTTGAACTACTGCTCCTTTTTAATCTGATGACAGATACTTTGAACTACTGCTCCTTTCAGATCTCATGAAAGATATTTTGAACCACTGCTCCTTTTTAATCTGAAGACAGATACTTTGAACCACTGCTCCTTTTTAATCTGATGACAGATACTTTGAACTACTGCTCCTTTCAGATCTGATGATAGATACTTTGAACTACTGCTCCTTTTTAATCTGATGACAGATACTTTGAACTACTGCTCCTTTCAGATCTCATGAAAGATACTTTGAACTACTGCTCCTTTTTAATCTGATGACAGATATTTTGAACCACTGCTCCTTTTTAATCTGATGACAGATACTTTGAACTACTGCTCCTTTCAGATCTGATGATAGATACTTTGAACTACTGCTCCTTTTTAATCTGATGACAGATACTTTGAACTACTGCTCCTTTCAGATCTCATGAAAGATATTTTGAACCACTGCTCCTTTTTAATCTGAAGACAGATACTTTGAACCACTGCTCCTTTTTAATCTGATGACAGATACTTTGAACTACTGCTCCTTTCAGATCTGATGACAGATACTTTGAACTACTAAAAATTTCTAGGGCTCTGCTTGGGGGGGGGTAAAAAAAAAAAGAACGGATCCGAATTCTGACTCAAGATATTGGCTCCTTCGTTTCTTCCCGGGGCGCATCACTTTAGGGGCTCCACTAAACTTATTCTATGTGAGGATTATATTGGCGCCGAAGATAGGTCTACACAGGGCTCCGTCAAACCTGAAGGCCGGCCCTATTTTTCAAGCTTTTAAAATCCACCCCGGAACAGAAATTACCATAACAAGAATAATCTTCTATAAAAATAACAATTCATGATTAAGTAATTTTTATTTTGGTTCCCTGTTATACGTTATAAATATATTTTTTATAGTTTTTCCTACAAGTTACCTATCCACAGAATTTCAATTCAACCATCTTTTAGCTGTGTACTTTGTTATTTTGAATTCCTTTCAACTTTCTTCAAAAAAAGTGAACAATTTTAGTTACCAGGGGAAGCTACTTTTACAATTTCTATCTTGTGTTCGTAACCTAGTTACTCCCCTTCCTAAATTGGTTATCGACGTTTGTCGATGATGACGTTATTGTTTGTTTTTTTTTCACCACCACCACCTTGTTTGTTGGAGCATAACTCAAACACAATAAAAACAAGCACAGAAAGAGAGACAGGCCGACTGACAGTGAGAGAGGGAGAGAGAGAGAGAGAGAGAGAGAGAGAGAGAGAGAGCAGGAAAATCAACAGCCTGCACAGCCTGCTATTGTCCTAATTGACATTGTTTATCAATTAACTAACTGGTCTTTAGGACTTTGAAAACAAAACGAAAATAGGCTGTTTATGGACCAAAGGCGAAAGTAGAATGTGAATGCAACTCTGTGACAACAACACGTAGGCAAACAACAAAAAACACCGCACGAATTAAATATACATATCAATATACGTGAAGTTTCTGCTCTCGTGAAATACACAGCTTTGTGTGTCTCCTCTATTGAAATACTCAGCCATGTGTGTCTCCTCTCATGAAATATTCAGCCATTTGTGTCTCCTCTCATGAAATACCCAGCTTTATATGTCTCCTGTCATCAAATACTTAGCCATGTGTCTTCTGTCATGAAATACTTAGCCATGTGTCTTCTGTCATGAAATACTTAGCCATGTGTCAACAATCAAGTAGCTTGAATGGAAAATGGGGCTTTAGATTGTTTATTTGTATGTATTTGTACAGACAGAAACATAGAAATACTATGATAGATAGTTAGATAGATAGATAGATAGATAGATAGATAGATAGATAGATAGATAGATAGATAGATAGATAGATAGATAGATAGATAGATAGATAGATAGATAGATAGATAGATAGAGAGAGAGAGAGAGAGATAGTCTGATAATAGATAGTAGATAGATGATCTATAGTTAGATGATAGATAGAAAGATAGATGAATGAAATAAACAAACTCTACCCCAGTTCTCTATGGATAAGAGCATTCACAGATGGTTCCTCGCAAACAAACTGCCAAAATGGAGGTGCTGGAATCTATATAGAATGGCCAAATGGAGAAATAATAAGACATAGTATGCCCACTGGGAAAACTTCCGACTCTTTCAAAGCCGAAAAAGAAGCAATTGAAGAAGCTGTCAACATACTCACAAACTCCTCACCAAACAGCAACATAGTCATACTCACAGATGCCAAAAAAATTATACAGTCTCTGCAGGATCCTCACTACACTCAATTAACCCAGCTCAGAACAGCTCTTCATAAATTGACCCAAAACTCAAAGGAAACAGTTCTGTAATGGATAGCAGGACACACCAAGGTAGATGGCAATGAGATTGCTGACCAATTGGCAAAATCTGGCAGCAAAACAATACAGGTGGATGTCGCTCTGGATGCGGAAGAAATGAAGGGCTGTATAGGTGAACGGATCCAGCAGGAATGGATGAGGAATCACCCAGATCATGACAAAAACGACCCCTATTATAATCTTCCCAGACAAGCTCAAAATATTATCTTTAGACTCAGAACTGGGCACAACAGACTAAGACAACACATGTTCCGAAGGCTAGGCATTGGAAACAGTGAGGACTGCCCATGTGGGATGTCTCCAGAGAATGCAGAACATGTTCTCCAAACATGCCCTTTTCATGACACAGCTCGCAACAGGTTCTGGCCACAGATGACCTCCTTCAATCAAAAACTTTATGGGAGCGAGACGGACCTGGATGCCACCGTGCAGTTCATCATAACTATAGGCCTGGTCGTTTGAAATCCTCCATAATCATATATCGAGAACAAAGAAGAAGAAGAAGAAGAAAGATAGATCTATCGGTAGATGGGTGTATTGCCAAATAGATGGGTGAATGAATAGTCAAAAACCATTATCTGAAGGGAACAATAGAACATTTTCTTAGCTTTTAAAGATGTTTATTAAAAATATTTTTGTTTGTTTCAACAGTTTTAATAAAAAAAAAACACAGACTTAAATGTATTAGTATTAAATAAGAAATATTATTGATAAAAGAAAATCATTATAAAAATCAAAATGCTAAATATAAATATAGTTAAGGTATCGAATTCAGTACAATGTATTTTGGGTAATTATCAAAATCAGTTCAATGTGTTGTAGGTAAATATCAATTCGGTGCAATTTGTTATGGGTAAATATCAAATTCAGTGTAATGTGTTGTAGATAAATATCAAATTCAGTGTAATGTGTTGTAGATAAATATCAAATTCAGTGCAATGCATAGTGGGTAAATACTAGCGTCTACACACACGTTTGTATCCAATCGCTGTTTTGATACCCGTCATTTTCAATGTACTAATAGCCTTCGCCTAGCTACCTATACCCGCCATGTTCAATGTACTAAAAGCCTTCACCTACCTGCCTATACCCGCCATGTTCAATGTTCTAATAGCCTTCACCTACCTGCCTATACTCGCCATGTTCAATGTACTAATAGCCTTCACCTAGCTGCCTATACGTGCCATGTTCAATGTACTAATAGCCTTCACCTAGCTGCCTATACCCGCGATGTTCAATGTACTAATAGCCATCACCTAGCTGCATATACCCGCCATGTTCAATGTACTAATAGCCTTCACCTAGCTGCCTATACCCGCCATGTTCAATGTATTAATAGCCTTCACCTAGCTACCTATACCCGCCATGTTCAATGTTCTAATAGCCTTCACCTAGCTGCCTATACGTGCAATGTTCAATGTACTAATAGCCTTCACCTAGCTGCCTATACCCGCCATGTTCAATGTACTAATAGCCTTCACCTAGCTGCCTATACGTGCCATGTTCAATGGACTAATAGCCTTCACCTAGCTGCATATACCCGCCATGTTCAATGTACTAATAGCCTCCTATCGACCTATACGTGTCATGTTCAATGTACTAATAGCCTTCACCTAGCTACCGATACGTGCCTTTAAAAAACTTCCAGATTTAATTTTAAACCAATGTTTTTACTGGTAGACGAAATCTTAGGTGTATAAACCCCGCGATGTACAGAGGCGGATTACAGTTGGGGGCCCCCCGGCGCAGACGATAATACAAAGACGTAGATGATAAGTAAAGCATGTGACAACTGTAAAACTGGGGGTTTATCTGGGAGCCCCTGGAAGTGTAGGTATTCGAACGTTGTAAAGAAATACCTCGAATCCGAGTTTTTAAATTTACAATAATTTTATTTTTAGCAAATACTCAACTTTGTTTCTCTCCTTCCCTCCACCCCCCCCCCAGCCTCTCCAGACACATTTATTGTCAATTCTGATGTTTAAAGGAATACCATGAAACTTTTGAGACTATTTTCGTTTTTAATTTTTGTGGAAGTTTTTGTTTTGAGTAATTTTTTTTAATATATTTGGGTTAATTCAAAACATATGTCCTATTCTAGCATCTTCCATTTCACTTTTTTTTAAATATAAAAATAGAATTTGTCACAGCAAGAACCTGATCTTTCCATTCTATGTATCTAAATTTCCTATCGGGTAAAGAAGAATTTAGAATTATCACTAGAAGTAGAGACTTTCAAAACTATTTCTTTTTACATTCACATTATTATGGTGATTAAATTGGAAAACTTTTCTTGGTAATTATTGTGTCAATTTTTTTTTATAAATGACTGCTGCTCTCCCATTAAATGACGTTAGTTTTTCCATATTTCGTTTCGTTTTTTTTTTTCAACTTTTTTTTTAGAAAATTAATACATCTAATTCATTTTTTGTATAAAGATCATTTGTTTTAAAATTAATTCATGTAAGGCACATTGTTCTTTTACAGTTGGAAGTAAGCTAACAAAGGGGATGCAACTGTCTCTCATTGTCTAAACAATGTTGTTTCCAAGGGAACGAGCTGGGTATTGCAGTTGTTGCCCTGGCAACAGTAGTGACAGGAGAACGCTTCGCGGTACACGCCGTCCGCGTGGAACAGCTGGCACCTGGGGTCGACGGACGTCTCGTTGACCCACAGCTGGACGCAGTCCATCGCTGTGCTGCACCTGGAAGAATAGAGATGATGAGTGGGATAAAACTTTCCTGGAATAAAATTACAAAAAATAGGCGTCTTATTCTGTCCTAACTAAAACAAATCATCTCAGTGACTCTAACTAGGGCCCCCATGTATATAAATGTCACGGCCTATAGCCCCAATTTAGCTAACTTCTGCCTGGTGCCACCATATGTTTGTCCATAGCCCCCTGCCAACTTGTATGCATCTAATGTCTCTGTCTTGGGCCCAAAAAGATCTGAATGTCTCTGCCTAGGGACCCCATGTATATAAATGTCTCGGCCTGGAGCCCTTATTTAGCCAATTCTACCTGGCGCCACCATATGTCTCTCCATAGCACCCCCCCCCCGATAATTTGTATGCATATAATGTCTCTGTCTTGGGACCCAAAAAGATCTGAATGTATCTGCCGAAGGTCCCCTTATATATTTCAGTGTCTCTGCCTAGGACCCCATCTAGCATATTTACATTTCTATTCTGAACAACCTGGGCTATTGATGGCATTGTTAGGACAGACACAGTATGTGAAGACAGACACAGTATGTGAAGACAGACACAGTATAATAAGACAGACACAGTATGTGAAGATAGACACAAGATGTGAATGCAGACACAGTATGTGAAGACAGACACAGTATGTTAAGACAGACACAGTATGTTAAGACAGACACAGTATGTGAAGATAGACACAAGATGTGAATGCAGACACAGTATGTGAATACAGACACAGTATGTTAAGACAGACACAGTATTTGAAGACAGACACAGTATGTGAAGACAGACACAAGATCTGAAGACAGACACAAGATGTGAGGACAGACACAGTATGTGAAGACAGACACGGTATGTGGAGACAGACACAACAGTCTTCGACTCACGTCTTTGACACGTGCCGTCTGCCATCTACCTCATTGATGACGGAGTTGAGACAGTACGGCTCGTCGGCCGCACACTGCATCGACTGCTCATGTCCGTCACAGAACGGGTCACTGCAGATGTGACAGAACTCTGGTGATGAATAACGAATCTCGGGTTAAAATTAAATATAATCTATTTTTTTTTAGTTAGTTGACATTTCTTTAAAAAAAAATTTAATTATCATTCAATGCACGTTGAGTATTCGATCTAATAAATGGCATCATCTGTTACTGCGTTTGTTGCAACTTGTATTTGTATAAGACCAGGGCTCAATTTACCGCCGGTGATGACGGGGGATATCCCTCGGCACTGAGAACTGTCACCCCCGGCTCTACTTTAGCTAATATATCCCTGACGGGGATGTGAAATCATGGACATTTATCCCCGGCTCTGCAGAATTTTTTTTTGTTCATCTCCGGCACTGTTTTTTTTTTGTTAAATCGAGCACTGTACAAGACTTATATATATATATATATATATATATATATATATATATATATATATATATATATATATATATATATATATTTATTTATTTATTTATTTATTTATTTATATTTATTGTATCCATTGTTTACGAGGTCATACTGACACAAGTCTATTTCAACGTTAAATTTCTTTTAAAGGGAGAAAAAAAACCTAAAAAAGATAGACTTTATAATACAAGTTTCTTTTATTTTTCAAACGTAATATTTTTTTTTCATATTTTTATTTAACTCATTAATTTTTTTTTTTTTAAAAGTGTTTCTGCTTGTTTTTTATCAAAAATTTTATATTAAGACCTACAATATTTTCATTTAGCCATTTACTTTCAATTCATAAATTTCGTTCCGTTTTTTTATTATTATTATTATTCCCCCCCCACCCCACACACACACACCCCCTTTAAGTTTTAAAAAAAACTCAGCGTGTTATCCCACAGTGTCAACAAGCTGGCGCCGTCTTTTAAATCCAATTTTAAAGTAAAACTTACGTGAATCTGAAAAAAGAAAAAAAACAATAATTATGAATAATTAAAAAAAAAATTAGTGAAATGTGCGATTTGTGAGATGTAATAAAACTGTTATAGTGTGATAGAGTGTAAATTTATTCATTCAGCCATTGAAACGTACGGAAGACAATTAACTTCAGCAAAACAGGGCCGTCATCGTATGGCGTGGGGCTTAAAAAGGAGAACAGGGGGACCCTTGGGCATTGACTATTTAACGGTATATTTTATCCTTCTGAGTGCTTGTCTTAGGGGTTGGGGGTGGGGGTGAATGGAGTCATGTTGCTTTAGCCCTGTGGCCCATAATGTTTTGAAGACAGCCTTGTCTATAAAAAAATATTTTGTTTGGGGCCAGACAAATAAAACACATTGAAAAAAAAAACAACTGAATTAAACACATAAAATAAACTTTCCAAAACTGATTGTCCCGGGTTCGAACTCCAATGGAAACCAAATGAATTTTTGCAGGTCGATTTGAGAAGCGAACTAAGGTAGTTTGTGGGGGGCTCCTAGCGCAGATGAAATTATCAGCCCCGTTTTTTTTTTAAAGGAAGAGACACTATAAGATAAAATTGTAAGTGATCAAGGGTTTGAGGCTTCCCTATATTTTGGGGCCTAGATCAAGTTCCCCGGCCTTCCGCCGTTAAATTCGCTTCTGATCACGGGGAAAGTTCTCTCCGTGTCTCCCGTGGCGCCTACATGGCCATTGCACTATCCACTTAGATCGTCGGTGTGAAAAAAAAAGTGGTTCTACAGAACAGTCCTAAGTGGTAGTTTATAGGTTCTTAGAGATAAACATCTCCTTCTTACAGAGACTTAAAATAAATAAAGAAATAAATGCATTGCTTTCGTTCAACGGATACAGACAGACTAAAATTTACACAAAACATTAAAATAAATGATGGTCAAGAATCAGAAAGAACAGTATTGTCTTCTTTACTTACATTGGCAGACTGCACATGTCTGTGGACATAGTATATCCACCAAATCCACAGCGCCACAGGCGTACTGCAGCGTGTGACAGTCTCGGTCATTATCAACACATTCTGAAACTGAGAAGAAACTTCTAAGTTAATTAAAAACAATCGCTCGCGGCTTAAAGCGCGCGCAAGGAGAGGGGGGAAGGGTGTACAGTCTGCAGAGCCCTGAGGGACAAAAGTTCAGTTTGTCTACAGCGGGCATCCCACTCCCCCTCAGACGAGGACTTTTGCTGGCTGCTGGCACCCTCACTGCTACCATCAAAAAGGCCAACACTGCAATTAAAGGTACCCATAGACCAAGACGAAACACTTTCGCGCGGAACTTCGCGTGCGGAAGTTTAATCGATTTGACTTTAGTTTACTTCCGGTATATTTTGTTAACTTGCGTGATGAACAGAGCTGAAAGACATTCATGAGTCTTGAAGTATGTTTGACGTATTAATTTAGTCATAAATTACAAGTGATTCTTACAGTCGCCCACGCTTTGAAAAAAATAATAATTACATATTGAGGAGTTTATTTTAAAAAAAAAGAAGTCCAACTTACAATTACTAGGATTTGACCTCGTTTCTGTGAAAAGACAACAA
This sequence comes from Bulinus truncatus, assembly GCA_021962125.1. Lineage (NCBI taxonomy): Eukaryota > Metazoa > Mollusca > Gastropoda > Planorbidae > Bulinus > Bulinus truncatus. The sequence continues at coordinate 7,274,331 of JAGDYQ010000019.1, forward strand.
CATTGATAAGACTAACAATACTATCAAATTACAAAATAAAATATCTACTGTAAATTGTTATCGATAAAAATGCGGCCTAATTATTGTTTAAACCTACAAATGTCAAGAGTATTGTAACAAACTAAAAATCAATTGTACACATAGAACGTACATTCTATTGTAGTTTTACTTTTTTGTTTTGATGCTTTTTAGAACTAAAAAAAAAGTTTTTATGAACGTACAAAAAAAGATAAAAATAATTTACCGTTACATATTTTGCATGTCACCGGACACACACGACTGACCAGGTCGTTGAGCTCACACGAGTTACCCAGGGCTATCGTGTCACATTTAGGATCCAGGTCATAACAGTCTTCTGTTGCAGCTGCCAAATAGAAGGAGCATTAACTTAAAAAGAAATTAGTTTTAAAAGGCCCCCAAGCAATGCCGTTCTGAATTTTTTAAAGGCCCTGACAGAGAGACTTTGTAAGTTTTTTTTTTTGTAGTTGTATCTGTGGGGAGGCGGGAGTTGAGCTGTTGAACCCCCCTCCCCCCCTGAAGTGTTCATAATATCACATGATACCCCAAAATATCAAATTAGTCATAGCTCTTTATGTGCTGAAATGTGCAGGAAGGGTACTGGCGCTGTTGTGGCCGCAAAAGGCGCCGAGCTAGGAAGGGGCGCCTAGCTAGGAAGGGGCGCCTAGCTAGGAAGGGGGCGCCGAGCTAGGAATGGGCGCCGAGCTAGGAAGGGCGCCGATAATGTGCGGTTCAATGTTATTAGTTGTTTTTTTTTCAGATTGGCAGAAGGGCGCTAAAATGTAACTCGCAAGTACACATATACAAATATAAACCACACACACACACTTACCTGCTGGACTGGCTGCTGGAGCAACTGAAAATGACAATACAGAATAAGATATTAGGAAACATAAAAACAAAAATATGTTGTTGTTTTTTTTCATTTTATTTAGTCGCTCAACACAATATATGTACGTATAAACCTCAAGATGAAAATAAATAAACTTACAATCAGCTCGACAGAACTAAAATGTTTATTTGTCTAAAATGGATTAGTGACATCTAAAAATGGCGTCTGACGTCACCGGACGTTGTAATGCTACAATGTCTCCTGTTTGTCAGTTGCAATTATAACTTAATGCACGCCATATTGAAAAAAAAAAACTTTGAACTTTTTTTCTTTTTTTTTTGACCATATCAATATTGTTTTCACATGCCTCCCCCCTCACTCCCTCCTCCTCACTCCCTCCTCCTCACTCCCTCCTCCTCACTCCCTCCTCCTCACTCCCTCCCCCTCACTCCCTCCCCCTCACTCCCTCCTCCTCACTCCCTCCCCCTCACTCCCTCCCCCTCACTCCCTCCCCCTCACTCCCTCCCCCTCACTCCCTCCTCCTCACTCCCTCCTCCTCACTCCCTCCTCCTATTAAATCAACCCCCCCAAATCCTGTCCGTATTTTAGCCAACGGGTACAAGCAACATTGAAATGGAGAATCAACGGCTAGGTGAGAAGTATGCTGTACAGTAGCATCTCTGTCAAAATTAGTTTGATATTATTGTTGTTGTTGTTGTTATTGTTTATCCTATAAGGGACAGGACCCGGGGGGGGGGAAGCATGCTGTACCTGTAGTAGTTGTTATCTCCTGCTCGCACACCTGGCAGGTCTTCTGACACAGCCGACTGACCAGGACCTCGGCAGTTTTGCAGTAGGTCACTAAAGTTGGACACTCCGGATCGTGGTCAGCGCAAGAGACGTTGCTATTTGTCTGATTGCCGGACATGGTGCCATTGTGTGTATTATCTTTATAGAAAACAAAAACAGTAGCCATCATTGAATTATATTTCTAGAATCTTGACAGACAGAAAGATAGATAGATAGATAGATAGATAGATAGATAGATAGATAGATAGATAGATAGATAGATAGATAGATAGATAGATAGATAGATAGATAGATAGATAGATAGATAGATAGATAGATAGATAGATAGATAGATAGATAGATAGATAGATAGATAGATAGATAGATAGATAGATAGATAGATAGATAGAACTATTGATTGATGAACTATACGTTTGAATGGTCATATCTCAGACAATTTAAGCAATAAATAAAATAAACTGTCTTTTGGATCCATTTAATTGATTTATTGATTGATTAATTGGTGATTACTTCATTTATTGATTATTTGATAGATGAACTATACTTCTAGTTTTAGCTTTTTAATCACCAAACGATTTAAACTGGAAATAATTCAGATATTATTTCGGCCTAAAAGAAACTTTACTAAGTCTGCAAGCAAACATGAAATAATATTTAGAGAAAGAGATATTGTATCCGAACTGTTGCCAATGTAACCGGAAGTCCTAATGACTTAATACATCAGAAGATAATATAACTCTGTCACTCACTGCACAGGCCGCAAGCGTCCGGACACAACCTGGGCAGGAACAGGTCAGTTTGACACTGATAGGTCATGACGAGGTCAGCGCACTGGCTATCGTGGTCCACACAGTTGTCAGGGGTGGGGTCGAATTCTAAAAGATCAAACAAACAAATGTATCGATGATATATCTTTTATTCATTGAAATATAAGTAGAACTTGTTGCCAATTGTAGTGGGAATTTTTTTAATTAAATTTTTGCCTCTTTATATTCGTTTTTTTTAGTAACGCTATTTACTTTTTAATCATTAAATTTTTAAAGAAATCAAAATGTAAGATTCTTTCAAAATATGACCAAAAATAAATTAACTATTTACGTCTGCTTTTTGCCATCATGCTGTTGTTTGGCAACTCTAGCTATACTTACTTGTCAAAGTAAGGAGTTTGATGCTCACCGCGTCTGAGTTGGCAGCAAGTGTCTCTGGCACATTGTGTACTACACCAAGGCTAGGGTCTGTACAGATATGGTATCAAGTAGTCAATGACAAAGTGGGATGATCATTGGATTTAAATATTCATGAATGATAAAAAAAAATGTACGTTATCCTAAGATGAACCGCTCATATTTATGTGATAACACTTATTATTTGGCCAAAAAAACGCTTGCAATTATTTAGCGCCAAACTTTCTTTGAAATCGATAGCCCACCTCTGACTACAGTGGATTCCGCTTAATTGGGACACCGCTTAGTTGGGACACCGCTTAGTTGGGACAGCCGCTTATTTGGGACAAATCTCAAAGAAACCAAACCAAGAAGCCAATAGTAAGTTTGTATTTTTAATTGGGACAGCCGCTTAATAGGGACAAAAAGCCTCGGTCCCGATGTGTCCCAATTAAGCGGAATCGACTGTATAATACACAATTTATTGATTCTAGCCCAAGGAGAATGACAAGTGCTCCGTTTAGCCTTCATTGTGGCTGGTATGAAATAAGAGTCCCCCGACAGCACTGGGAGCACTAGTTTGTCTATCCGTACGGACACTTCAGATGACTGGATGCATACATTGCTTTCTTAAGAAAGCATCAGAAGTCAGACGTTCCGGGTTAAAATGCAGTGCGAGGAATTGAAACATTTGCACTGGCACAGAAGGCAATTAATACGATGGACTCAATTCCTCAATACAGCTTTCATCAAATACACATCAGATACACATCAAATACACATCAGTGGCTTGAGAAAACTCGCACAGGGCGCCACAATAGCTAGCTACGGCTCTGCATGCAAATATAGATAAACTAAAAATTCTTACCTTTACTTGGTGGCACTGAAAAAGAAAACAAAAATTGTAAGTATTGTGCGCAGCTTTGAGGTACAGTACGGGTGTAAACATACAAGAAATATACAAACCAGACAAAATGGTTGCTAAATTTGGCGCTTTCAGCATCATACTCAAAATTACAAATTTATAATACAACATGACAAACTGAATAGTTGAAAACATACCTTACCTAAAACCATAGTCAGATTTGACGTACGTCGGACGCACCTAGCTTGCGACTTGGGCCCCGATATATAAAGGACCGGAGCTCCACCCTACCCGACCCCATCCGACATAAAAAATTAGTGTTGTTAGAAACATTTTTTGTTTAATTTTTTAAAAGGGTCCAGTAGTACCTTCTGCACAGGAGCACCCCCCACCCATCAGTTGCTGCTGAAAACTGTAAGTCAGTCGTTGTTTATTTCTCTTTTATTTCATTATTTCTAAACACTAAGTTCTAATACATTCAAAATGCTGCGGCTCTGTAAAGTATTTTTCATCACAGGCTATTTACATTTTGGCCTCGGTTCTCAACCGGTGGTATGAGTACCCAGAGCCGGATCGACAATTTCTGGGGCCCTAGGCTAACAAAAATTTGAGACCCCATTTTTGAAAAATAAAAAAAAATATTTGCTAAATTTTGGGGGCCCCTTTTTTCGCGGGGGCCCTCGACCACGGCCTAGTCGGCCCTGTGCGTAAGCCGAGGGGTACGGAAAGGATTATTTGCAAAAGGTACCCAGCGACATATAATTTTCTTTTAAAACAACCAAGAGTTTGAAGCAGGACGCCAGTTATCTGCGTGATTCATCACCAAAACAAGTGTCCAAAAATATCGCATAAGACAGGTAAGAAAATTTCCATTATACAAATTAAGTACATTGTATTCGCGAACTTACGTGTTCCCGCGGACAAACTTTCGCATAAGTTTAGTGTAAATTGAAAAAAAAAGGTTGAATACTGCTGCTTTACGGAATTCGACCCTTACCGACCTCATGCGTCATTATTTATTTTTAGTTCATTAAGGAGAATACTAGTACGGTAAACTATTGGTTTAAAAAAACAACAACAAAGTAACAAAAAAAAAGCAATAACAACAATGGCGGTCTTACCGCTGGGACACAGGTGGCATGACCTTTGACACATCATTCTGATCAGCATGCTGCTGTAGCATTCGTGCAGGTGAAAAAAACAGCCGTGGTCGATGTCCTGGCAGGCTGGGTCTAGCGGCAGAAACAAAAACGTAAACATACGTTTAGCACATTGATTTGACTAGCAACAGAAACAAAACGTAAGCAAACGTCTAGCACAGAGGTTTTCAACCTGTGGTCCGCAGACCCCTGGGGGTCCGCGAGGAGCTTCGAAAGGGTCCGTGGGCAAGTCAAGGAAAGTAGTGATTGTTCTTGTATAAAGTATTGCTTGGTTTGGTTGATTAGTTAGCTAAACAAAAAATACTAGCTATGCCAATGTTTCAGGCACAGACAACAATGTGCAGAATTGAAAACTTCGCAGGTATTTCCTTATATTTTGGTCTAAAGTCTGAACTTGACTGCCTACTACATGTACTTGTGCAGTGAGTTTTTGAGTCATGTTATCTTGGCAATATTTCTTACTTACTGATCTCTGACATCACTTCTAAACCATCCGGATCTGCGCAAGCGCGTGTATTGTTGATAAATAGTCTGGTTAATCAGTGGTTACAATTATTATAAGCCTAGATTGGCCTAGAAATATTCTTAGACAAAAGTTTTTGATACCAAATTGCCGGTATAACCTCGCATGTTAATTTAAAATGACACCCACAGATTGTTTTGGTTCAAAGTAGATTTTTCGTAAATTTTTAATATGAAAGTTGGCTAGGGCGATAATAGAGACTTTTCACTACTGCATCGATGAAACGGTGCGAAATTATAGCAATGAGCCTATTATATTGTTCTTTTGTCACGTGACTTGCTTATGTGACAAATACTTTTTGAAATGTATGAAATAATTCAAAATATTTGTATTTGTTTTATCATAGTAATCGATTTAATTTTAAAATGTGAGTTTTCTTCATCAGAATGGGAAATATTGTTACAGATAATTACCTCCTTTAACTCTCTCTACTCTAAAACTTAAGTCTCTAATTTTTTCCCTGAGTCAACGGGACTAAACTGTTTTTGGTCATTTATTTATCAATATTTGTAAAAGTAACCTGTCCAAGCCTAGTAGCATGGATACATTTGTGAAGAAGAAAACTGAACAGAACCTGGAAGATTCAGAAGATCAAGCAGCCAAAGACGAACGAAAAAGAAAACGGAGCAAGTATAATCCATAATACATATCACTCGGCTTCACCGCAGTGGGGGGAGGGGCAATGCCGACCAACCTCTTTGTGTCGTGTATTGCAAATATTATCAAGCGATGCAATGAAGCCTTTGAAATTGAAGCGCCATTTGACCACAGTGCATTCGAAACTTGCCAGTAAAGCGAAGGAATACTTTGAGAGGCAGAATGAGATCTATTTGAAACAGAAAGGCAAACTGGTGGCCTGCACTACTGTGAATGAGAAAAAAAACGTAAACAAACGTTTAGCACATTGATCTGACTAGCGGCAGAAACAAAACGTAAACAAACGTTTAGCACATTGATTTGACTAGCGGCAGAAACAAAACGTTTAGTTTTTCTACTGTCAGGTAACTTAAAAAAAAATCTCCAAGTGCAGACACCTCGATTTCAGGGCCTTAGGAGGGACCCGAATCGCCACTCCCTAAAGACGCCATTAGTGCACACTAGGGTGATAACAATTTTCATTTTTTTTCGTAACCAACATGAAACCCCTTACATTCGAAGAACAATTATATGTAGATGACAGTAGCAACATTATTTTTTTTTTTAATTGAAAAAAGTTCCCCCACCTTTTCATTTTTGTTTTCACATATCGCGCAGTTTGACTATCAGTTTCAATTTCACACTGAATTTTTACATGACTTTCTAGACAGCTTTTAAGCACATTCCAGTCAGTTGTTTCCATTTGTTTATAAACAAGGCATCTACCCTCATCTTCTAAACAGAATAGGGATCCAAGAATTCCATCTGTTGAAAAGCTAATCAATCTCACATGGATGCCCACAAACCGTCAAATTCTTGGAAACTTCACTTTTCTGTTCAATAGCCAGAAACGGCGACTGGATCGAATCAAAATTATTATTACGGATATAGAATTGCTCTTAAGGGAAATTCTAGACTTTCCACTATTATCCAGCGAACTAATCAGAAAGAAAATCAATTGTCTGTTTGATTTATTTGACAAAAACAAAAAGAAACCGTCTGATGAATACTTTCTAAGTTATTCGATGTCACCAACGTCAATGGAAAAGCAAGGAGGATAAAGAGCTCTACCATAGGCAAGTTAAGAGTGGAGGAAAGATTGGTTATTCAATGGTCAAACAAGCCCCTTTAGAATCAATCCACCCAAGAAAACGAATCCGACTATCCAAAACTCAATCTCAAGCCAGCTCTTCTCAATCGCAACCTACACAAACACATACAACTGTCTCACAACCTACACAAACACATACAACTGTCTCACAACCTACACAAACACCTACCATTGTCTCAGAATCTTCGGATTCTGAAACCTCTGCTTATTCACCCGACTCGACAACCTATTCTTTCACGTCATCTTCTGAATGAAAACCGAAATACCAAAGAGTAAGTACTACAACAATGGGTTTGCTCGTACTAAAAAGCAACATTTCTACACATAAAGCATATGACGTTCTTGCAACCATTGCTGAAAAGGATCATGATGTGCCGGTTCCAAGTCAGGCGGGTGTTTGGAAACGAGTAATCTCTGAAGGACGGAAAATGAAAACCAAAAATGTTCAAAAAATTCAAAGCAAAGAATCCAATTGTCTCCAGTTTGATGGTAAAAGAGTGCAAGGGGAAGAGTATCAAGTAGTTATGCTGAAAACATGACAACCGAAATAAAACCCGGTACTTTTAAATGTGATGTCTTGATCAAGGGCTTTCAGAAGCCACAATATATTGACTTCAGCACCATGTACTCGACCTCCTTCTGAAACATGTCATGAATTTCTTATTCAAGGGACAACGAGCAAACAAGAACTCAACTATTCCTTCGATGACAAATTAACGCAAAACTATGCCACTCTTCAGGCTGATTACCACCTCATTGTGACAGATGATGTTAGTTCAGGCGAGAACCCTGGATGGCGAGATGATTTCAAGTTCTTTTTATGAATTATTTCAGGCATATCGTCATTACAAAACAATTTCACGTTGGCCTCGCATCAGCTGGAAGAAACTACCAAATTTACTCTAGGCAAGATGGAACTCACATGCGATATATACTATTATAGCATTATTTCTGATACCAGAGTGGCGCAACATCCTCGCTTCTGCTTGCAACTTCATCTGCTATGAATGGGCAAATGCTTGATTCAATGTGCAACACTACAATAAAGCGTTCTTCAATGAACCGTTTACCTCACTCATCACGGTAAAATGCAAAAACGTGCTGTAAAACTGATGCGAAATCGAGAAAATGTGAATTTTTGAATCTGAAGTTCATATGAACAATATGAACAATATGTTTTACACATTTCTTGTACATTCTGTACATATTACTAACTGATCTGTATCTTATTTGATAATAAAAGTTGATTAGATATTATTATTATTAGTTTGAATTAAGCTAAAAAAAAATCTTGTCCTTTTTTTGAACAAAAAATATTTTTTCACTTTTTTCTTCCGAAAAAGGGGGAGGTGGGGGAACTTTTTTTAAAAGAATCAAAAATGCTATTTATATTCTTAAATTACACATAAAAGTTCCTCGATTGCAAGTGGTTTCATAAAAATATTTTTTTTGTTATCACCCTAGTGCACACATTTTAATGACGTCCTGTATTTAAATGGTAAATGACCCAAAATCAGGGCCGCTTTATCATATAGGCACAGTAGGCACTGTAGTAGGCACTGTAGTAGGCACTGTAGTAGGCACTGTAGTAGGCACTGTGCCTAGGGCCTACGGACTTTTCAAGGGCCTACGAAAGCCAGAATGGCAAATAAGTGCCGGTGCATTCTTGAAAAATATTAAAAAATGAAATCGGGGAGGGCCCACGACGTGAAAAGTGCTTAGGGCCTATGATGACCTTAAAGCGGCCCCGCCAAAAATTGTTTGTGTATTTAAAGAAATAAAACCTGGAAAGGAAAAAAAAAAGCTTTACCTCAGATTTGAAAAAAAAAATATTCAAAAGTAATGCCGGATACTTTTACTAGTATAGAGACTATTTATAAATGGCGTTGAAATAGCATCATCTATTGGGTAGATAATAAGCCGGACGTTCGTATTTCAAAGCATGCGCAAATTCAAAGGCATTTTAAGGTATTTAATTTGGTTTTCGTGCTGTTCGATTTCTCATGTGTTTGGATTTTGAAAAGATGAGCGTCATATTTTTTTCGGGGGGAGTTCGCCCCGGGTGGTTGTACTCTGACTTTATTTACCCCCATATCTATAGCCGTAGCCATTGGGGTGCTTAGGGGGACTGCAGCCCCCCCCCCCCCCATAATTAATTCTAAAAATCAAATTTTATTATAAAATATACTTCTTTATCATTGTGTTCCAATTTTTTCTTATATAAAACTCTCCGCACAGACCCCCCCCCCAAAACAAAATTCTGGCTACGGCCTTGCTATAGACCCATAATTTTCTTTTGATGAGTATACATTGTGTCTAACCACTGATATTAAAATATGAATCACCACTGCTAGGTGAGGAAAGGTAGGGCGATGACGTCAAATTATTTTTTTTTTTTTAAATTCTGTTTTGTTTTGATGATGAAAGGTGACGTCTTTTATTATCATGCGAAGGGGGATTACCCTATATTATTATTTTTTTTTCGTCTTTTTAAAACTACTCCAGAGTTATCTTGACACACTGACCTAGAATTTCAGCTGCAGATGATGAAGTTTGATTGACCTTTGACCCTGCTTTCATTGCCTCATTCTTTGAAATGACAGATGTGTCTCCGCGTGTATCTCCTGCATGACTCTTTTCTAAAAAAAAAAATGCATGTATATTGTCAGAGATGGCTAGTGGGCTTGCTTATTACTTCTTTCTTTTATTTATTTTTCTTTCACAACACACTATGCATCTCACAACTACACCCAATAAATTGTGACAAGTCAGATGAATTGAATATCATAAATCACTATCACTTTATTTATTCTAATTTGTTTACAAAAGATAAATCACCACTACAGATCAACAGCTTCACAAACACATTACAAACTATCAACTCCTGGAAAATAACCACACAATTCTTACTAACTCCTTCGTTTCTTCCCAATTAACTACTTTCCTCAAACTCTAACAAAACTAAACAACACGGTCGATCTACGCTCAACAATTCTCAACAATTCCTTCCCGAACTAAACTAACATTCTCTTATATATGCTAGCTGGACAAAGCATCCTATCATTCTAAAGTCTCCCATTCACTGCATAATTAAGAGTTTGGTGAACCTAGCAGCCTAAACGTGACATCGCACTTCTAATGTTAATTGAACTCCTCCCCACTGACACATTGTTTCTTGCCTTGATTTAGTTGTAGTACAACCCTACCCTGAACTCATGAACCTGCCCACGTCTACGCCTCTTCCTGAATTCTACCTTGACACTATTCTTTGTCTAAAATCCCCCTACCTCGTTAAAGTGAATGGGTTCTGTCTCCCTTTCTGCTCCCCCATCTTATATCAAATTACATTAAACTGTCCCAACGCTTGAACTGAAGTTCACCTACACCCTGACCTACTTTTACTGTCCTGACATATATAAATATACGAAAAAAAAGGATCATTTCTTGAGGGTAGTACAAACGAGGTTTGTTTTTTTGTTTTTTTTCAAAATCATACAATTAAAAAAAAATCCTTTACAAATTTAAAACAGGTTAAACTGAATGGTTGAATGTTACTTTAAATCAGTCAGATATGACGTATGTCGGGTGCACTTCGCTTGCGACTTGTGCCCTGATTTTAAAAGACACCCCACCCCACCCGAAAAAAAAAATCCGTTATTAGCAATATTTTGTCTGACTTTTCAAAATGGTCCAGTAGTACCTTCTGCACCTGAACACCTTTAACAAATTGCAGCTGTAAACTAATAGCTGTGTGATACGGCATATAGCCAGGGCAGACGGAATAAATTGTAATAAAAGTACCTGTACTCAGGGGCGCCGAGAGTCAACAAGGGCCCCAGCGCAGGACATCATTGCGGGCCCCTTAATAAACAATGAGTCGTGAAAAAATTGACATGGTTGAGGCGGCCGGGCCCCCTTACAGGTGCGGGCCCCCTGGTAATGACCCCCCTGCTCCCTCCTCTCGGCGTGCCTGCCTGTACTCGAACATAAGTTTTGAACAAGTACGTGTACTCGGTACTCAAAGTATTTCTTGCAATTTAAAAAACCTTGGGTTCCTGAAATCGTTCATGGCCAGTACTTGGAACACCTCTGCATATAGCCCACCCTAACAACACTAGGAGCCACCTTTGACACCTCACACCTCATATCCAAGACTCCCCCCCCCCACCCTCGTAATCCTAAATACGCTTCTGATATAAGCCTGGGACGTCATTTGGATAGGTAAGATGACGCTTCTGATCTAAGCCAAGGACGTCATTTTGGGTAGGTGAGATGACGCTTCTGATCTAAGCCAAGGACGCCATTTTGGGTAGGTGAGATGACGCTTCTGATCTAAGCCAAGGACGTCATTTTGGGTAGGTGAGATGACGCTTCTGAGCTAAGCCAAGGGCGTCATTTGGGTAGGTGAGATGACGCTTCTGATCTAATCCAGGGACGTCATTTGCGTAGGTGAGATAATGCTTCTGATCTAAGCGCTGATTGATTTTTTTGTTCACCACATGTTCAAGAAGGTGTGTTTTGTTTTACACATTCAGTGGATTATATTCACCTTATACGCTGTAGCAATGTTGAACTTTTCCCGGTTATTGTTTTTTTTTTGTAAACCGTTACCATGTGAGGTAGATTTCATTCCACATAAGAAGTGAAAGGGGGGGGGGTGATCATGGATTAAATCAATGACAGTCTCAAATCGATTCTCCATGGAGTTAAAAAAACAACAGCCAAAAACAGCCAAAAACAACCAACTAAAAACAACCAAAAACAACCAAAAACAACTAAAAACAACCAAAAAGAACTAAAAAACAACCAAAAACAACCAAAACAACCAAAAACAACCAAAAAAACCAAATCAACTAAAAACAACCAAAAACAACCAAAAACAACCAAAACAACTAAAAACAACCAAAAACAGCCAAAAACAACTAAAATCAACCAAAAACAACTAAAAACAACCAAAAACAACCAAAACAACTAAAAACAACCAAAAACAACCAAAAACAACTAAAAACAACCAAAACAACTAAAAACAACCAAAACAACTAAAAACAACTAAAAACAACCAAAAACAACCAAAAAACAACCAAAAACAACTAAAAACAACCAAAAACAACCAAAACAACTAAAAACAACCAAAAACAACCAAAAACAACCCAAAAACAACTAAAAACAACCAAAAACAACCAAAACAACTAACAACAACTAAAAACAACCAAAACAACTAAAAACAACCAAAAACAACCAAAAATAACTAAAAACAAACAAAAACAACTAAAAAAAACAACCAAAACAACCAAAACAACTAAAAACAACCAAAAACAACTAAAAAAAACAACCAAAACAAGCAAAACAACTAAAAACAACCAAAAACAACCAAAAACAACCAAAAACAACTAAAAACAACCAAACAATTGTCAATTACAAAGAAAGCGTAAGTGATTGGACGTAAAGACAGTTTTAAAAAAATGTTTCCACTGGAGCCTCACATAGATAAACGAAGAGCCTTGTGTGGCCTTGAGACAGAGGCGTGCCTAGGGTAGGGGGAGGGGGTCAAAATTCGAAAGTCTACCGGGCTCCAGCTTGACGGGAAGGGGCCAAAACTATTTGTTTACATTAAATATTAAGTACATTATATCATGTCATGGTGTCGAATGTCAAAATACAGGGGCCCCCAAAGTGGCCAAGCCCCCCCCCCCAGGCACCCAAATTCCTAGGTTCGGCACCACCTTGAGAGCCATATATTTGAGCTATGTATTTGAGTGATGAGCACTTGAATTCATATTGGAATGGGGGCTATCTCACTAGAATTATACGTCAATCGTGTCCACACAATGAATCGAACGGCGTATGAAAATATAAAAAAAAAAACGGAATTAACAAGAAACCGGGTTAAATGTAAAAAAGATTCAGCATCCAGGTTAACAACCTGACATTTGTTTACGAAAACTTGTGAGCAAATGTGTACACCAGACAGACTGACCTATATAATAATTCACATAAATGGGTTATCGATGCGATGACCTACATTGTTGAGCAATAGTAAGTACAGTTGTTAGGCATATTTTAGTTGTCGTGTGTGCTGCAATCATGACCAGAACAAAGGCAGCTGGTTTATCTTTAATGCAGATTTTAACATTATGTTGTTGAAATACTAATCCGATGTTAAGTAGTTAGTGATTACTTTTTATTTTTTCAAGTTCTATCATTTTGTCATTTTTTTTTTTTTGAACAGCAGAAAGGGTTATGTTAAATGGAGAGAAAAAGAAAGGAAAAGAGATGGCTTGAGTGTGTGTGTGTGTGTGTGTGTGTGTGTGTGTGTGTGTGTGTGTGTGGTTGGGAGGGGGGGGAAGGTTATGAGGGAGACATTGAAATAAGGATGGAAAGACGAAGAGAGACGAATAAGGAAGATTAAAAAATAAAAACGGAAACAGTGAATCAGCGCCGCCCTCGGGATTTACGGGGGGGGGGGGGATCCAAGTGTGTGTGGGGGGGTAAGATAACATGATGTCTTATAAAATAGTGCAAAATATTAGGGTTAATATCGGGCCCAGAATGAAAAGAGGGGGGGGGGGTCTAATCTTCTTAAAGCAGGCCTAAATCATAAAAAAAAAGATATGAGTTAATGAGGATCTGTGGCGGGGGCGGGGGGGGGAGATGTAGAAATAGGTTTATAGGGTTTTCAGGACCGGTACACATTTTTAAAACAAAGCCCGCCCCCCCACCCCTTACCCCCCTCAACTGACAGCCATCCTATAGAAGTGTTATTTGGAAAGCGTCTAAACGCCTCCCTCCCCCAAAGGCACATGGTACCAATGACCTCAACACACTCGTCACCCCGTGGCAGAGCCAGGTGTGTGCGTAAAATAGATTCACCTGTTTGAAGGCGTTCAATTAATTATTATTCAATCGCATGATATTTCCGTCTGGTATTTTGAAAAAAAGAAATGTCGGTCATCCTTTTTTTTTTTTTACAAAAGGACATTTTTGTGAATGTGTTGAATTATGTAAACAAGCGATAAATTTGACGTAAAATGTTTCATCACGTGGGGGGGGGCCTATTTATTTATTTATTTGTTGTTGTTTTTTTTTTAAAACCAAGCGTTGGACGGGCGGCCTAGGGGTGCGTGTGTGTGTGTGTGTGGTCCCTGTAAGGATGAGATCAAATCTATTAAATCATATAAACCCCCTAATGAGACGGTTTTTTATGGTGCCCTTATTTCATCCACACCCATAGCTGATAGTGTAATGGCCATGGAGGCACAACGGTGGATATAGCAGGGGCCTGAAATATCCACTGGTCTTCAAAGGAGATCGAACCTGGGACAATTAGCACGTTACCTCATAACCATCCATCCCCTTGCAGAGGCGGTGTAGATCGCTTAACTTTCGACCTGAGAGTCCCTGGTTCGATACTCGGTGAGAACCAATAGTTAATTTTCTCAGCAGAAATTTGGTGTCACGTCTTCCGAGTCGACCCAGATTTAAATGGGTACCTGACATAAGCCAGTGAAGTTTAGACGGTTGATCGATTTTCTAACCACACAATCCCTTCATATGCCCAGGTTACAGAAACAGATTAATTCTACACTTCATCTGCTCCGATGGCTTTTTTTTGGGCTGAAGGATTTTGATTTACTTAAGTTTCCGCAACCTATTTCTGATATTAGTAAATATAATGTGGAGAGCTATTTTAAAAAAAAATTATTTTAGGATGTGGGATGTACAGTTATTTACTGAAATGCTTTGAAGTCTAAAAATAAATTTAAAAAAAAAATAGTCTTTATTGCGTCATTTAATGGTGACGTATGGTGGTACATAAATCGCCCACTACCTGTGTCTGGGTTTTTCTTTTGTTCTACGCCATACATGAACACGTCATAAGGTGTAAACATGTCAAACTAATGTCGTCATTGTGCTCTCAGAACATTTAAAAACAACTAGTCATCCTGTGCTGATAATAATATTTTCAAAAGTTGATTGGCCAGCTCAGTCCGGGTCCCTAAAACTCGCCCTAAAAACTCGCCGGGCCCCTAGGCATTTGCCCCACCTACCCCCCCCCTCTCGGCGGCACTGCATAGCTCTCTCCCCTTTATAACTAAGTGGGTACCATGTTTGTTTTTTTTTTTTAGCCAACCTTAAGGAAGGAAAACGTGAGTAATTATTATGGGGGGGGCCTATGTGTTCAATTATAGTGAAAGGGGAGGGGGGCCCATTTTTCAAAAGATTTCAAGGGACACTTATATTTAAAATTTAAGAAACAAAAAATCAAAAAAAAAATATTTTCTCTCCGTTTTTTTTTTTTTTTTGTTTTTTTTTTATAGTTAATCGGTTAAGATCGAAATATTCTGATTTCTGATCGGAAATAGTAAATAAATTTAGAGCAGGACACAAGAGTATAAATTTAATTAACATTTTCTGTCTAATTAACTTTAATCTCCGTCAGCTGTCACAAATTGTTAAAAAAGAAAATTGGTCAATCTACTTACTGCAAGAGTTGCAGGACTTGGGGCACATTTGTCTCCCCTGTTCTTGGCTGCAGTAGCTGGTGCTGGCCAGTGTCCGACAGGACCGGTCGTTGTCCTCACACAGTGGCACCACAACAACTGGACCTTCCAAGTCAGAAATACGGAGTTAGTTGAACTATACGATATAAGTAAGAAACAGGGAAAGTCCAGAAAGATAGACTAATAGATGGGCATCCAGAGATATATACCCATAGATGGACATTCAGAGACACAGACTAATAGATCGGCATCCAGAGATATATACCCATAGATGGACATTCAGAGACACAGACTAATAGATGGGCATCCAGAGATATATACCATAGATGGACATTCAAGCTGTTAGATAAAGATGTAAAGGCAGATTTTAAAAAAAAAACAGAGGGGGGGGGGGTACAGGCAGCTCGGGTGGCTTCATTCTCAGCTTAATCACGCCCATCTTGAATTACTAAACAGTTCAAGATGGCCGTGGTTAAATCAGTCTCTGAGAACAGGGTCATGAAATGTTTACTCGCGTAACTTATGTAGTAACCTGCCTCAACAATAAACGGTCTTAGCTGTAACTGACCTCGCTAGTAAACTGCCATGGCAGTAACCGGCCATGGCGGTAACCGGCTTTGGCAAATAGCTTGCCGTTTGGCCTCACTACCCCATTTGCTATGGATACCAACACAGATGTGTCACAGGAGAAAGTGTGAGAGACTTGAGTCAGAGCCCACCCCCACATGGACACGAAGGATGCGTCAGAGGTTCGTGTGAAATGTCGTCACATGACGTGTGACATACGTCAGACACTGTCACACTTCGCCCCTCACAAGTCACTTATATATTTTGATTCCCGTCGACTTAAATTTTTACATTTATCTAATTGGTTAAAAAGCATTATGATCTTTAAAAACTATATTTACATGGTTGGTTTGTTTTATTTACTGTACTAGCTGTACTCTGCAAAACCATTGCATTGAGTTATATCCCTTTAGGTTTGATCAGTAGGCTTAGGTTATTTTTGGTTTCGGGCAGATCTGATTTTTTCATGATTTATATTACTATTGTTTACGTTTGACGATTTTAAACTGGAATACTGTTGTAGTGATTCTTTACTTTCGATTTAATGTTGAACCCAAATCGCTATTATTTATATAGATACTTTAGAGATTAATATCACGAGTGATTGGTTAGATTTGATACCAAACATTTGGATCTATTTATATTTCCTTGTATTCTCACATTTATCTTTTTATTTCTATATATTTAAATAGTAAGTCATTAAAGTTCCATTAACCCTAAAGGGCTATCGGGGCAGATGAAGTGTAGAATTCAACTGTTTCTGTAACCACAGCATGTGAAGTGATTGAGTGGTTCTTACAAAGCCCAACTTAAGTCAGGTACCCATTTAAAGCAGGGTGGACTTGTGGAACTGGGTGGACATGTGGAACTTCAATCAAATTTCACTAGACCTGAACAAATTTCCTCAATTCTCACGAGGTTCGCACCCGCGACTCTCAGATCGATAGTTCAGTATCAACGCTCCTTGGTCATTCGCCCCACAATACATTAACGTAGGCTTTTGTTTAAATATATTTTTGTGCATATAAATTTTAGTTATTGGCCAGCTATTGAATAAGTGTGTGTGTGTGTGAGTGTATGTGTGTGTGTGTGTGTGTGTGTGTGTGTGTGTGTGTGTGTGTGTGTGTGTGACACTGTTAGTATCTAAGTTTAATAACGGCATATGTAAAAGATCTCTCAAAATGTATGAATATTACTACTTCGGCAAATAGATTGCCTGATAGATGGTTGATATTCAGATAGATAGATAGATAGATAGATAGATAGATAGATAGATAGATAGATAGATAGATAGATAGATAGATAGATAGATAGATAGATAGATAGATAGATATAGATAGATAGATAGATAGATAGATAGATAGATAGATAGATAGATAGATAGATAGATAGATAGATAGATAGATAGATAGATAGATAGATAGATAGATAGATAGATAGATAGATAGATAGATAGATAGATAGATAGATAGATAGATAGATAGATAGATAGATAGATAGATAGATAGATAGATAGATAGATAGATAGATAGATAGATAGATAGATAGATAGATAGATAGATAGATAGATAGATAGATAGATAACTGAAACAACCAACATTGTACCCACCAGCACAATGACCGCAGTATTTAGTGCAATAAACGGACGACTCCAGAGGGTCACTGCAAATGTTTCTCTCTATGTCCAGCCTGGCACAATCGGCCTCAATGTCCTCACAGACAGTTGCCTGACACCCTACCACTGCTCACGGGAGCAAGAACATCAAATGTACATCAATAGCAACATAAATATCTTATTCAACGTTTCTTATTACGTCATTATGTTGAAACTTGAAGTTTAATCTCTAAACTACATTTGTCGACGAATGATTTTTAATAAGATTTAGGGAACAAAAATCAATAAATTTTGAAACAAAAAACAAACTGGCCAATATAGAGCAATGGCTATGGAGGCACCACGGGAGATATAGAGGGAACTTTTACCATGGCCTGAAACATTCCCTTTATCCTCACACTGGAGATTGGAACCAGGGACCTTCAGGTCACACAGTCGAGCGCTTTACCGCATGACCATTAGTTTGCTCTGTTTTAAGCTTGATAGCCAGAACTATTCTTATATATTAGCAAACTAGGCGACTGCATAGCAAACCCCCCTCCCCCCCCACACACACACGCCCTTTCATTGCGGGCCCCCCTATGGGTACTTTAATTTTGTCATTACTTGAAATGCGTTGAATGTCTGAACAATATTATTGAGCAACGATTAGGACAGCTTTTTTATTTTCGAGGCCCCCCACATGTCCACCCCTTTCCAATGTTCCCATGTCTATGCCCCCAATATAGCTTTGTCTAGGGCCCTAAATGTACCTTAGTCTATGGCCCCAAATGTACCTTTGTCTAGGGCCCCAAATGTACCTTTGTCTAGGGCATCAAATGTACCTTTGTCTAGGGCCCCAAATGTACCTTTGTCTAGGGCCCCAAAAACGTAAAAGAGGCTCTGTTTGTAGAATTTAATTTTTTTTGGATACGTTTATCCACATGTCGTAAAGTATTATAGGTGTAATATTAGAAAACATAAACACATTTAAGCGCCAAACACAAAATAAGAAATATGTATACATGTATTTTTTTTTTTAAATTACAAAACTTAAGTTTACCAAAACTTACCAAGCAGAAGAATAAAACATCCAGTTATAATATATCTTTGTGTCTCTTTCATCATTTTTTACTATTTTTTTTCTGTTTTGTTTTGTTTTGTTGTTAAAAATTCATAAAATCTCCTTTTGAAAAAAATAACTAAAATAAACACAGGTTTTATTTCTTACTTTGTAGGTTCCTGTTACTTTTATTTTTTTGAAATATTATAATTCTAAAAGATTGGTCAAAACCTACGACCCGCAACTCTGAAAGCCTTTCGCCACACTAAGCACGTTCACAAAGAGTTGACGTTCTTGAGACAGGGGCGATCAATTTTAGGGATCAACGCGAAAGCCTCTTTCCTTATTTCCTCCCCTTCCTCCCCCCCCCCTTTACACCTCCACCTCCAACCTTCCTGCATAAATATGTGTGTGTGTGTGTGTGTGTGTGTGTGTGTGTGTGTGTGTGTGTGTGTGTGTGTGTTGAAATATATAATTGTCCATTTCTTGTACACATTTTTTTTTCCAAAATAAAATTTAAAAAAAAAAATGGTTACAGGTGTAGGAGTGTGATGGACACAACCTTCACATCAGTGTGTGTGTGTGTGTGTGTTTGTGTGTCTGTCTATGTGTGTATGTATGTCTGTCTATGTGTGTGTGTGTATGTGTGTCTGTCTATATGTGTGTTTGTGCGCCGCGCGCAGTAATAAATTGTAAGAATAGAGTTACAAAAGAAGTACCAAAGAACAAAATAATGTAGCAGTGCTCAAACTGTTTCGCGACTGTAACCCCTAAAGTTGCGAAAGTTTGTCCTCAGATACCCCCTCACATTTAAAGTTCGCGAATAAAAGTATTTATTTTCACAATGAAATATGCTATCCTTTATAATTAAATATTTGGACGTGCTGTTTGGTGACGAGCAGTGATCTACCAAACTGGCGACCTTTCTTCACACTCTTGTTTTAAACGAAAATTATATTAATAAAATAATAGCGATTTGGGTTCTGCGTTAAACCGAAAGTAAAGAATTAATACAACAGTATTCCAGTTTAAAATACAATCATATAAAAATCGGATCTGCCCGAAACCAAAAAAATAACCTCGCCTACAGATCAAGCCTAAAGGGATATAACTCTATGCAAAGGTTTGGCAGGGTGCAGCTAGTATTGCATAATCTTTCTCGCACACCTTGGGGGGTAGGGCATCACCTGTTGAGAACCGCGGCAATAATTCATTCATGTTGTAATTTTATTAAACAAAAAAAGAAGATGTTAAAGGGGGGAGTAGAACAAATGTACAGTGTACTGACACATAGACGTGACCTCTATCGTAATTTTCACGCCAACGTTCTATTTATAGATTAGGCTAAACACGCACTTTAAGAAACACACACACACACACAGACACACACACAATGCAGCCAAAGCATATGAATTCCTGATGTTTATTGATTGATTTTTTGGTCTAGCTTTTAATTTTTAATGCGACCCGCGAACCAAAACCTTTTTAGGTGAATGACATTAATATTTTATTTATATTAGTAAATATATATAAAAAAGGTGCACCCTTCTGCTCTTGTCTCCTACCCGTCAGTCAAATTTAATATCCCAGCGTGGCCCACGATTGCCCTATTTTTGCCAACCCTTGCTCTAAGTCTCGCAAATTTAAACTCCCCGTACGCCCCCACCAAGGCTCACAGACAGAAATTTCGGGCCCCTGGGCAGGGCTGTCACGCCCCCCCCCACGTGCTGATAATAAGGCTAAGGCCGCTTCTGTTGATTTCTTTCTTCTTTCTCTTTCATTTGTTGTAAAAAAAAAAAAATGGCACCAGTGTAAAAGGGGGCACCGGGGCGCCAAGCCACAAGTACCTCAACCCAAAAAACCATGGGCGTAGGAAGGTCTCAGAGTCCGCCATTACAGCGATTTTTATTTCAAAGGAAATTCTTTTACTTTATACACTAAGGTAAAGATTAGCCCACCCCCCACCCCCACACCCCCCCCCGGAAAAAAAAGCTCATCTCAGTTAATACTAAAAATCATGATTTTTTTAAATATTGCTTTCAAAGAAGTGGAATGAAAGAAGAAAAAGAAAGAAAGAAAGAAAAAAAAACACTTCAGGCTGAAAGACTGTCCCTGTGATTGTCCTGATGGATGGACCAGGTTATTTAATGTTAACACCTCTTACAGGTGTAAAGCTGTAATGCTTTTCTCTCTCTCTCTCCTTTTCTCTCTCTCTCTCTCTCTCTCTCTCTCTCTCTCTCTCTCTCTCTCTCTCCGTCTCTATCTCTCTCTCCGTTTCTCTCTGTCTCTCACTCACTCTCTCTCTCTCTCTCTCTGCCTTCTCTAATACTATTTTAACTAATGAATAGAAAAAAACAATCCTTCCTCAAGGCCCGACCAACTGAATGTTGTTGATGGTTGGAAATGACAGGTTGTGTTTTTTTTTTGTTCTTATTATTTTGTTATTTATAGTTGTTTTAACACGTTTGGAGACACGGAGCTGTTTGTGTCCTACCGCATCTACGCTCCCTGCGTGATTCTATTTAGTAATTAGGCAGACGGTCCACCTCCTTCCCTACCCCCCCCCCCATTACCTACTTCAGTGACATCCTCACTGGTAGATAGATAGATAGATAGATAGATGGATGGATGGATGGATGGATGGATGGATGGATGGATGGATGGATAGATAGATAGATAGATAGATAGATGGATGGATGGATGGATGGATGGATGGATGGATGGATGGATAGATAGATAGATAGATAGATAGATAGATAGATAGATAGATAGATAGATAGATAGATAGATAGATAGATAGATAGATAGATAGATAGATAGATAGATAGATAGATAGATAGATAGATAGATAGATAGATAGATAGATAGATAGATAGATAGATAGATAGATAGATAGATAGATAGAATCGCAATGAGTTACTGTTTCCTAGGTACTTAGTCTGTGGGGGTGGGGGTATCACTATCAGTCCCGGTCCCCCACCAACCCCCCCCCCCCAATCTCACCTCATAATATCCGTCCGTAAAAAGGAAAGAGAATGGGGTAGGTAATAAACGAAGATGAAATGAGATAACAGGTAATAATGATAGAAAGGAAGAAAGACAAATAAATGAAAATGTGATGGGGGAAGATTGTAAGTGCAGGTAAATCCCGGAAGAAAAAAAAATAGCCACAGATACTGAGATAGAGATTAAGACTAATAGAAAGGATGTAAAACATAAGGAAATGTAAGAGAGAATAATTAATCCGGAAAAAAAATGTACACAACATATATATATCTCTATCTATGGCACACAAATACTGAGATAAGATTAAAAAGTTGAGCAATTTTATTACAATGAAAAATAAACGAATCAAACATAAATGAAATTTACTGCAAATTGGCTAAATAAAGTGTGTGTGTGTGTGTGTGTGAGAGAGAGAGAGAGAGAGAGAGAGAGAGAGTGAGTGTGAGTGTGAGTGTGTGTGTGTGTGTGCAACACTTTTAGTATCTAGGTTTACTCTGGTATACCCAAAAAAACATCTCTCAAAATGTATAAATTAGGGCTGTACCGGATTCTAATTTTTAGATCCTGCAGGATAGGAACCGGAATCGGATTTATTATTTGAATCCTGCCGGAATCGGAACAGGAACCGGATTTTAATAAAATAACAGGTTCTTCGTTTTAAAAATTTATTTTATAAAGCTGTACCTAATTTAACTTGATTTCTTTTACAATCAAACAAAGAAATGGGTAACATATATTAGAAAATATAATAAACATGTTTATTAATAAATGAATGTTTTTTTCATTCATACTTTCATTTAAACCATTATCTGACTATTTCCCATAAAAACGCAACTTAAAATGCATTTCAAATTTAAATCAATATCACTTTAATGTTCAATTAAATATGTATGTTCAATTTATTTATATAAATTTGCGAGGAATTTTATCCAAATCGTAACAAAATCCACTAAATTAAAAAATGTGCAGAAAAATATATTATTGAACTTTTTTAAAACTGTAAACACCCAAAAATAGATCGTTGTCTGCTCTTTAAAAAAAGTTAAACTTTGATAGCTAAATATAGTTTATAGAAAACACAGAATCAAAAGTAGCGGAAGATAAGGTGTCGTATTACTAGACCAGGGGTCGGCAACCTTTTGAGCCACTAAATTTGTTGTTTCAATATTACGGTATTTGATCAAGCCGCAATTTGACATCGAAAGAACTACAACTTGACATCGAAAGAGCCGTACTAGACTAAATACGATTCAAATCTTCCTTTTTAATATATTTGTACTTACATATAGAACTAAAAGCGATCGACATTATTGTAGTTTTAAAATCAAAGGAAGTTATTGTTTTAATTTAATTGTATAGCGCTAAATATTTCAAAATTATGTTGCACTAAAAAAATTTCCTACAAATTTCAAACAACCAAGAAATCCGCTTAAATCCGGCACATTTTAACCGGAACCGGATTTTTTTAAAACTGCCAGAATCCGGCTTAACAGGAACCGGAATCGGATTCCGGTACAGCCCTAATATAAATAGTACTACTTCGGCTAATAAATAGCCTGATAGATGGTTGACATACAGACAGATAGATAGATGATACATAGATACATAGTTAGATACTAGACAGCTATAATAATAACAATATACATGATTATCACATTCATTAAGAGCAGCCGAAACATTGTATTTTATTTATTTGGCTGACACCCGTTAAATAGTATTATGCATATAAGTATGTATCTGTTAAATGTATGTTAAAATATTTCATTCCGTGTGACATCTTCTAATAACAGTTTGTTTAATATTATGGATATCTGCACAATAACTGTCATTAAAATATGAATTTTCGCCAGCAGGTGCTGGCAGCTAGACCAGACATGGGCGAACTGCGGCCCTCGGGCCTAATTCGGCCCGTCGTCAGGCTGTTTGTTTTGGGTCTGCGCTCTGCTGCTCTGCGCTCGATTACGTCAATAATGACGTATGCAGTGAATTGAGTTTATGTCAACAACCGTTCTACTCTTGTTTGCGGCCCTTCTTTCAAAATGAAACAACAACGTAACGCCTTAAAGTCTATATAGGCCAACAATGGACAAACTACGGCTTGCGGGTAAAATATGGACCGCCGGACTGCTTGATCTGTCTCTGTCTCTCTGTGTCTTTCCGTCTCTATCTCTCTCCTCTCTCTCTCTCTCTCTCTCTCTCTCTCTCTCTCTCTCTCTCTCTCTCTCTCTCCGTTTCACTCTCTCTGTCTCTCTGACTCTAGCCACTAGTTTCGGAGTAAAACATAGCACTGACCTTTTATGTTATAGCTTTTATAATATTATGACTTTTATGTTATGCCTTTTATGTTATGGCTTTTATATTATGGCTTTTATGTGTAATTGTTATTAGTTCAACAGGCCATCAATCTTGGTCTTTTCTTTATTTTCATATACTTTTATGATGGACTAGTATTTTTTATCATATTGGACTTACGTCTAATTGCGGAAGGATGGATGACCGTTTTAGAAAAGCTTGACTGTCGACCTGAGAGTTCCAGATTTGGAACTTGGGTTACATTGGACTATTCTCATACGTTGGGCTAAAGCTAAATGGCTAGTGTTGGGACACACACACACACACACACACACACACAAAATTCAAATTTTCCAGGCGACTGTAAAGAGTTGACCAACCAAGTCATTCACACCATTTCTCCAGGTCAAAAGTCAAGGGGGGATTAACTCCGTGATAAATGTACATCCGAAGATTTACTAGCCCCTGATTCTTTCATGAACCACCCACGCAAACTGTGGATGATCTTTGTGTGTGTGTGTGTGTGTGTGTGTGTTAAGATTGTTTCGCTCCCGTTGTGTCTTTGTATGATTCACTTTTTTTTAATCTAAAGATTGTTTTTCATCCTCATAATGTCTTTGTTTCAGTGTTTGGCTCGTCCGCCGAAAGGGGTGTGTTTGTTTGGAAGGGATCCTGAACTTTTTGGGGCCACGACTCTTTTCCTTGCTCTGCTTTATGCTATAAAAAGCCTTGGCAATCCGTGGAAGGGCCACCCCCCCCCCCCTGGTTTTCAGAAATTCTTATTAGCTCCCAAGGTATCGTGTCAAACGACACTTTGTCAATTGACAGACGTAGTAATACAAACAACACTTGTTGAATGGTTGGGAAAATTCCCATGGTTCTCACCGAGGATCGAACCCAGGACATTCATGTCAACAGTCGAATATCTACACCACTCGGCCATCCGTCCCACATATACGTTTGTGAAGAGTTTCAAATATTCTAAACAAAAAAAAAAACTTCTAATGCAAAAGTATCAAAACGTCTTGTATCAAAGGGGGGGGGGGTGTCATAAACGGAGCCTGGAGTAAACGTCTGGTTTTGTTTACAGTTAGGTTAAAAAAAACAAAAAAAAAAAGAAACTACTACATCAACCCCTCCTCCCTTCCCGCCCCGCTCCACCCCCTAACCACTCAGTCAGTGGTGGGACTGGGAAGGTCGCCCAAATTGCCACACCCTAAGGCCTCTACGGGTGCCCGGTTAAAACATTTAATTTGACACACCCCACTTAAGAGATGGAAATATAATCAAACTCCTACTTAAAAGTACATTTCCCCCCCCATGCCATTATGATACTCAATAAGTTTATATATATATATATATATATATATATATATATATATATATATATATATATATATATTTAATAGTATTAAGTGATTTGTTATGGCCAAGTTTTACATTCTCAAATTATGGCAGGACTGCACAATGAAACGTTTCTGTTTAAAAATGAGTTAACAGTTTTATGTGGGTCATAGGGGGCCATCTTTTTACAAGCAATAGCATTGGTTGAATTTTGTATGTCTAGTGCCCCCCACCCCCCACTAGTTTCCTAAACTTAGTCACAAAACAAAACATTATCAAAGTTCAACTTTGCTCGAAACTCAATCTTTAACCGTTTGAGCTTCATCTGTTTAATAGTCGATTCAGTAATGCCCATAACTGTTGTTGTTCTTGTATTCAGTTGTTTTTTTCAATATCGTACCCTGTTATTTAGTCCTAAAAGTACTGCAGTTTGAATTCCCTCACTAATGTTTATTTGCACTTAATTTACTTGTGAAGGCTAATGTATGTTTTCAATATGCACTTTTATATAACAGGGTCTTCAGGGGAAAATGAAAAATCAATATCGGATTCCATTGGTTATCTCATGCATAAACTCCAATGGCGTGAAATCTAAAAATGCCGCTCCATTTTTCACTATCCGAACGCTTTAAACGTCGAACAACTTGTAAACCGAACTAAAAATATTGAAATACTTTAGTACTAAAAACATCCGGTGTGTTATTTCTGTGTTTTTGTATTATTTTAGGCCATTCTTTTTGCGATCATGTCATTTTTATAAATCATGCCTTTTATTATATAGATTTTTTCTGTGTAATGAAAGTGTCTGATATTCATTGTGCAGTTTTTTTTTTCTAATCCAATTTAAAGATTATATGTTTTAAATAGCTATCAACTTAGCAAATTCAAAGATAGGGTGCCATTGAAATGTTTACCTCTCAGTAGCAGCCTAAGTGAATAGCTTCATGGGCCATGGAACCAGGCTTCAGTGGGTCGCCGCGCTCGATTGGGTCGTTGCGCACGAATGGGTCCAGCTTTGCTTGAAGGGCTACCCGCGTCAAGGTGGACCCGCGTTTGGATTCTTTTTTTTTTGTTGTTGCCTTACAGAAGCAAAAAGTAAACTTTTGTTTTAGTTTGGCTAATGCTGCTGGTCATAGACACTCTGATGGTCTCGCTGTATGCCCCGCTGTGGTCCCCAACCTTTTTCTCACCGCGGACCGGTCAACGTTTGATAATTTCACCGCGGCCCGGGGGGGGGGGGGGGACCGCTGCTTTAATGTACGGTAGATGGCGTCCTTAGCCAGTGGCATCATTGAATAATATATATTATAATACTCATTTCCAGTGTGCGTTAAATCGAAAGTAAATAATTAATACAACAGTATTCCAGTTTAAAATACAACCATGAAAAAAAATCGGATCTGCCCGAAACCAAAAAAAATAACCTCGCCTAGCGATCAAGCCTAAGGGGATATAACTCTATGCAAAGGTTTTGCAGGGTACAGCTAGGGGACCGTATCCATAAAGTACGTCACGCTCCAAGGAGGGGGGGGGGGGAGGGGTATAAGAAAGTGTTACAGTTTGTGACAGGGGGAGGGGGGTCAGGCCAAGTGTGACGTCACATTTTTTTATATTTTTAATTTTATTTCTAATTTAATTTTTTTTTATTTTTTTAG
>JAGDYQ010000019.1:7301970-7756545 GCA_021962125.1 Bulinus truncatus
TGTTTATTTGGCCTCCATGGCCTCAGAGTTTATTTGGCCTCAATGGCCTCAGTGTATTGGCCTCAATGGCCTCAGTGTTTATTTGGCCTCCATGGCCTAAGAGTTTATTTGGCCTCAATGGCCTCAGAGTTTATTTGGCTTCAATGGCCTCAGTGTTTATTGGGCCTCCATGGCCTCAGAGTTTATTTGGCCTCAATGGCCTCAGAGCTTATTTGGCCTCAATGGCCTCAGAGTTTATTTGGCCTCAAAGGCCTCAGAGTTTATTGGGCCTCCATGGCCTCAGAGTTTATTGGGCTTCAATGGCTTTATTTGGTCTTCACAGCCTCAGAGCTCTCAAGAATATATTTGAAACTTTCAGTTATACCCTTTTAAGAATAAGAGTTTATTTGGCCTCCATGGCCTCAGAGTTTATTTGGCCTCCATGGCCTCAGAGTTTATTTGGCCTCAATGGCCTCAGAGTTTATTGGGCCTCCATGGCCTCAGTGTTTATTGGGCCTCAATGGCCTTATTTTGTCTTCACAGCCTCAGAGCTCTCAAGAATATACTTGAAACTTTCAGTTATACCCTTTTAAGAATGAGAGTTTATTTGGCCTCCATGACCTCAGAGTTTATTTGGCCTCCATGGCCTCAGAGTTTATTTGGCCTCAGTGGCCTCAGTGTATTTGGCCTCAATGGCCTCAGTGTTTATTTGGACTCCATGGCCTCAGAGTTTATTTGGCCTCAATGGCCTCAGAGCTTATTTGGCCTTAATGGCCTCAGTGTTTTATTTGGCCTCAATGGCCTCAGAGTTTATTTGGCCTTCATGGCCTCAGAGTTTATTTGGCCTCCATGGCCTCAGAGATTTATTTGGCCTCAATGGCCTCAGTGTTTATTTGGCCTCCATGGCCTCAGAGTTTATTTGGCCTCCATGGCCTCAGAGTTTATTTGGCCTCAATGGCCTCAGTGTTTATTTGGCCTCAATGGCCTCAGTGTTTATTTGGCCTCCATGGCCTCAGAGTTTATTTGGCCTCAATGGCCTCAGAGTTTATTTGGCCTCCATGGCCTCAGAGTTTATTTGGCCTCCATGGCCTCAGAGTTTATTTGGCCTTCATGGCCTCAGATTTTATTTGGCCTCAATGGCCTCAGTGTTTATTTGGCCTCAATGGCCTCAGAGTTTATTTGGCCTCCATGGCCTCAGAGTTTATTTGGCCTCCATGGCCTCAGTGTTTATTTGGCCTCAATGGCCTTAGTGTTTATTTGGCCTCCATGGCCTCA
Organism: Bulinus truncatus; assembly: GCA_021962125.1. Lineage (NCBI taxonomy): Eukaryota > Metazoa > Mollusca > Gastropoda > Planorbidae > Bulinus > Bulinus truncatus. The sequence continues at coordinate 7,303,225 of JAGDYQ010000019.1, forward strand.
GAGTTTATTTGGTCTCGATGGCCTCAGTGTTTATTTGGCCTCAATGGCCTCAGTGTTTATTTGGCCTCCATGGCCTCAGAGTTTATTTGGCCTCCATGGCCTCAGAGTTTATTTGGCCTCCATGGCCTCAGTGTTTATTTGGCCTCAAAGGCCTCAGTGTTTATTTGGCCTCCATGGCCTCAGAGTTTATTTGGCCTCAATCGCCTCAGTGTATTTGGCCTCAATGGCCTCAGTATTTATTTGGCCTCCGAGGCCTCAGAGTTTTTTTGGCCTCAACGGCCTCAGAGTTTATTTGGCTTCAATGGCCTCAGTGTTTATTGGGCTTCCATGGCCTCAGAGTTTATTTGGCCTCAATGGCCTCAGAGTTTATTTGGCCTCAATGGCCTCAGAGTTTATTGGGCCTCCATGGCCTCAGTGTTTATTGGGCCTCAATGGCCTTATTTTGTCTTCACAGCCTCAGAGCTCTCAAGAATATACTTGAAACTTTCAGTTATACCCTTTTAAGAATAAGAGTTTATTTGGCCTCCATGGCCTCAGAGTTTATTTGGCCTCCATGGCCTCAGAGTTTATTTGGCCTCAGTGGCCTCAGTGTATTTGGCCTCAATGGCCTCAGTGTTTATTTGGACTCCATGGCCTCAGAGTTTATTTGGCCTCAATGGCCTCAGAGCTTATTTGGCCTCAATGGCCTCAGTGTTTATTTGGCCTCAATGGCCTCAGAGTTTATTTGGCCTTCATGGCCTCAGAGTTTATTTGGCCTCCATGGCCTCAGAGTTTATTTGGCCTCAATGGCCTCAGAGTTTATTGAGCCTCCATGGCCTCAGAGTTTATTTGGCCTCTATGGCCTCAATGTATTTGGCCTCAATGGCCTCAGTGTTTATTTGGCCTCCATGGCCTCAGAGTTTATTTGGCCTCAATGGCCTCAGAGTTTATTTGGCTTCAATGGCCTCAGAGTTTATTTGGCTTCAATGGCCTCAGAGTTTATTGGGCCTCCATGGCCTCAGTGTTTATTGGGCCTCAATGGCCTTATTTGGTCTTCACAGCCTCAGAGCTCTCAAGAATATACTTGAAACTTTCAGTTATACCCTTTTAAGAATAAGAGTTTATTTGGCCTCCATGGCCTCAGAGTTTATTTGGCCTCCATGGCCTCAGAGTTTTTTTGGCCTCCATGGCCTCAGAGTTTATTTGGCCTCAATGGCCTCAGTGTATTTGGCCTCAATGGCCTCAGTGTTTATTTGGACTGCATGGCCTCAGAGTTTTTTTGGCCTCAATGGCCTCAGAGCTTATTTGGCCTCAATGGCCTCAGAGCTTATTTGGCCTCAAAGGCCTCAGAGTTTATTGGGCCTCCATGGCCTCAGTGTTTATTGGGCTTCAATGGCCTTATTTGGTCTTCACAGCCTATGAGCTCTCAAGAATATACTTGAAACTTTTAGTTATACCCGTTTAAGAATAAGATGTTATTTGGCCTCCATGGCCTCAGAGTTTATTTGGCCTCCATGGCCTCAGAGTTTATTTGGCCTCATGGGCCACAGTGTTTATTTGGCCTCAATGGCCTCAGTGTTTATTTGGCCTCCATGGCCTCAGAGTTTATTTGGCCTCCATGGCCTTAGAGTTTATTTGGCTTCAATGGCCTCAGTGTTTATTTGGCCTCAATGGCCTCAGTGTTTATTTGGCCTCCATGGCCTCAGAGTTTATTTGGCCTCAATGGCCTCAGAGTTTATTTGGCCTCCATGGCCTCAGAGTTTATTTGACCTCCATGGCCTCAGTGTTTATTTGGCCTCAATGGCCTCAGTGTTTATTTGGCCTCAATTGTCTTATTTGGTCTTCACAGCCTCAGAGCTCTCAAGAATATACTTGAAACTTTCAGTTATACCCTTTTAAGAAAGAGAGTTTATTTGGCATCCATGGCCTCAGAGTTTATTTGGCCTCCATGGCCTCAGAGTTTATTTGGCCTCAATGGCCTCAGTGTATTTGGCCTCAATGGCCTCAGTGTTTATTGGCCTCCATGGCCTCAGAGTTTATTTGGCCTCAATGACCTCAGAGCTTATTTGGCCTCAATGGCCTCAGAGTTTATTTGGCCTCAATGGCCTCAGAGTTTATTTGACCTTCATGGCCTCAGTGTTTATTGGGCCTCAATGGCCTTATTTGGTCTTCACAGCCTCAGAGCTCTCAAGAATATACTTGAAACTTTCAGTTATGCCCTTTTAAGAATGAGAGTTTATTTGGCCTCCATGGCCTCAGAGTTTATTTGGCCTCCATGGCCTCAGAGTTTATTTGGCCTCAATGGCCTCAGTGTATTTGGCCTCAATGGCCTCAGTGTTTATTTGGACTCCATGGCCTCAGAGTTTATTAGGCCTCAATGGCCTCAGAGCTTATTTAGCCTCCATGGCCTCAGAGTTTATTTGAACTCAATGGCCTCAGAGTTTATTGGGCCTCCATGGCCTCAGAGTTTATTTGGCCTCAATGGCCTCAGAGTTTATTTGGCCTCCATGGCCTCAGAGTTAATTTGGCCTCCATGGCCTCAGTATATTTGGCCTCAATGGCCTCAGTGTTTATTTGGCCTCCATGGCCTCAGAGTTTATTTGGCCTCAATGGCCTCAGTGTATTTGGCCTCAATGGCCTCAGTGTTTATTTTGCCTCTATGGCCTCAGAGTTTATTTCGCCTCAATGGCCTCAGAGCTTATTTGGCCTCAATGGCCTCAGAGTTTATTTGGCCTCAATGGCCTTAGAGTTTATTAGGCCTCCATGGCCTCAGTGTTTATTGGGCCTCAATGGCCTTATTTGGTCTTCACAGCCTCAGAGCTCTCAAGAATATACTTGAAACTTTCAGTTATACCTTTTTAAGAATGAGAGTTTATTTGGCCTCCATGGCCTCAGAGTTTATTTGGCCTCCATGGCCTCAGAGTTTACTTGGCCTCAATGGCCTCAGTGTTTATTTGGCCTCAATGGCCTCAGTGTTTATTTGGCCTCCATGGCCTCAGAGTTTATTTGGCCTCCATGGCCTCAGAGTTTATTTGGCCTCAATGGCCTCAGAGTTTATTGGATCTTCATGGCCTCAGTTTTTATTTGGCCTCAATGGCCTCAGAGTTTATTTGGCCTCCATGGCCTCAGAGTTTATTTGGCCTCAATGGCCTCAGTGTATTTGGCCTCAATGGCCTCAGTGTTTATTTTGCCTCAATGGCCTCAGAGTTTATTTGGCCTCCATGGCCTCAGAGTTTATTTGGCCTCAATGGCCTCAGTGTATTTGGCCTCAATGGCCTCAGAGTTTATTTGGCCTCCATGGCCTCAGAGTTTATTTGGCCTCAATGGCCTCAGTGTATTTGGCCTCAATGGCCTCAGTGTTTATTTGGCCTCCATGGCCTCAGAGTTTATTTGGCCTCAATGACCTCAGAGCTTATTTGGCCTCAATGGCCTCAGAGTTTATTTGGCCTCAATGGCCTCAGAGTTTATTGGACCTTCATGGCCTCAGTGTTTATTGGGCCTCAATGGCCTTATTTGGTCTTCACAGCCTCAGAGCTCTCAAGAATATACTTGAAACTTTCAGTTATGCCCTTTTAAGAATGAGAGTTTATTTGGCCTCCATGGCCTCAGAGTTTATTTGGCCTCCATGGCCTCAGAGTTTATTTGGCCTCAATGGCCTCAGTGTATTTGGCCTCAATGGCCTCAGTGTTTATTTGGACTCCATGGCCTCAGAGTTTATTAGGCCTCAATGGCCTCAGAGCTTATTTAGCCTCCATGGCCTCAGAGTTTATTTGAACTCAATGGCCTCAGAGTTTATGGGGCCTCCATGGCCTCAGAGTTTATTTGGCCTCAATGGCCTCAGAGTTTATTTGGCCTCCATGGCCTCAGAGTTAATTTGGCCTCCATGGCCTCAGTATATTTGGCCTCAATGGCCTCAGTGTTTATTTGGCCTCCATGGCCTCAGAGTTTATTTGGCCTCAATGGCCTCAGTGTATTTGGCCTCAATGGCCTCAGTGTTTATTTTGCCTCTATGGCCTCAGAGTTTATTTCGCCTCAATGGCCTCAGAGCTTATTTGGCCTCAATGGCCTCAGAGTTTATTTGGCCTCAATGGCCTTAGAGTTTATTAGGCCTCCATGGCCTCAGTGTTTATTGGGCCTCAATGGCCTTATTTGGTCTTCACAGCCTCAGAGCTCTCAAGAATATACTTGAAACTTTCAGTTATACCTTTTTAAGAATGAGAGTTTATTTGGCCTCCCTGGCCTCAGAGTTTATTTGGCCTCCATGGCCTCAGAGTTTACTTGGCCTCAATGGCCTCAGTGTTTATTTGGCTTCAATGGCCTCAGTGTTTATTTGGCCTCCATGGCCTCAGAGTTTATTTGGCCTCCATGGCCTCAGAGTTTATTTGGCCTCCATAACCTCAGTGTTTATTTGGCCTAAATGGCCTCAGTGTTTATTTGGCCTCCATGGCCTCAGAGTTTATTTGGCCTCAATGGCCTCAGTGTATTTGGCCTCAATGGCCTCAGTGTTTATTTGGCCTCCATGGCCTCAGAGTTTATTTGGCCTCAATGGCCTCAGAGCTTATTTGGCCTCAATGGCCTCAGAGTTTATTTGGCCTCCATGGCCTCAGAGTTTATTTGACCTCCATGGCCTCAGTGTTTATTTGGCCTCAATGGCCTCAGTGTTTATTTGGCCTCAATGGCCTTTTTTGTTCTTCACAGCCTCAGAGCTCTCAAGAATATACTTGAAACTTTCAGTTATACCCTTTTAAGAAAGAGAGTTTATTTGGCCTCCATGGCCTCAGAGTTTATTTGGCCTTAATGGCCTCAGTGTATTTGGCCTCAATGGCCTCAGTGTTTATTTGGCCTCCATGGCCTCAGAGTTTATTTGGCCTCACTAGCCTCAGAGCTTATTTGGCCTCAATGGCCTCAGAGTTTATTTGGCCTCAATGGCCTCAGAGTTTATTGGATCTTCATGGCCTCAGTTTTTATTTGGCCTCAATGGCCTCAGAGTTTATTTGGCCTCCATGGCCTCAGAGTTTATTTGGCCTCAATGGCCTCAGTGTATTTGGCCTCAATGGCCTCAGTGTTTTTTTTGCCTCAATGGCCTCAGAGTGTATTTGGCCTCCATGGCCTCAGAGTTTATTTGGCCTCAATGGCCTCAGTGTATTTGGCCTCAATGGCCTCAGTGTTTATTTGGCCTCCATGGCCTCAGAGTTTATTTGGCCTCAATGGCCTCAGAGTTTTTTTGGCTTCAATGGCCTCTGTGTTTATTGGGCCTCCATGGCCTCAGAGTTTATTTGGCCTCAATGGCCTCAGAGCTTATTTGACCTTAATGGCCTCAGAGTTTTTTTGGCCTCAATGGCCTCAGAGTTTATTGGGCCTCCATGGCCTCAGTGTTTATTGGGCCTCAATGGCCTTATTTGGTCTTCACAGCCTCAGAGCTCTCAAGAATATAATTGAAACTTTCAGTTATACCCTTTTAAGAATGAGAGTTTATTTGGCCTCCATGGCCTCAGAGTTTATTTGGCCTCCATGGCCTCAGAGTTTATTTGGCCTCAATGGCCTCAGTGTATTTGGCCTCAATGGCCTCATTGTTTATTTGGACTGCATGGCCTCAGAGTTTTTTTGGCCTCAATGGCCTCAGAGCTTATTTGGCCTCAATGGCCTCAGAGTTTATTTGGCCTCCATGGCCTCAGATGTTAATTGGCCTCAATGGCCTCAGAGTTTATTTGGCTTCAATAACCTCTGTGTTTATTGGGCCTCCATGGCCTCAGAGTTTATTTGGACTTAATGGCCTCAGAGCTTATTTGACCTTAATGGCCTCAGAGTATATTTGGCTTCAATGACCTTAGAGTTTATTGGGCCTCCATGGCCTCAGTGTTTATTTGGACTGCATGGCCTCAGAGTTTTTTTGGCCTCAATGGCCTTAGAGCTTATTTGGCCTCAATGGCCTCAGAGTTTATTTGGCCTGAAAGGCCTCAGAGTTTATTGGGCTTCAATGGCCTTATTTGGTCTTCACAGCCTATGAGCTCTCAAGAATATACTTGAAACTTTCAGTTATACCCTTTTAAGAATGAGAGTTTATTTGGCCTCCATGGCCTCAGAGTTTATTTGGCCTCCATGGCCTCAGAGTTTATTTGGCCTCAATGGCCTCAGTGTATTTGGCCTCAATGGCCTCAGTGTTTATTTGGACTGCATGGCTTAGAGTTTTTTGGCCTCAATGGCCTCAGAGCTTATTTGGCCTCAATGGCCTCAGAGTTTATTTGGCCTCAAAGGCCTCAAAGTTTATTGGGCCTCCATGGCCTCAGTGTTTATTGGGCTTCAATGGCCTTATTTGGTCTTCACAGCCTATGAGCTCTCAAGAATATACTTGAAACTTTCAGTTATACCCTTTTAAGAATAAGAGTTTATTTGGCCTCCATGGCCTCAGAGTTTATTTGGCCTCCATGGCCTCAGAGTTTATTTGGCCTTAAGGGCCACAGTGTTTATTTGGCCTCAATGGCCTCAGTGTTTATTTGGCCTCCATGGCATCAGAGTTTATTTGGCCTCCATGGCCTCAGAGTTTATTTGGCTTCAATGGCCTCAGTGTTTATTAGGCCTCAATGGCCTCAGTGTTTATTTGGCCTCCATGGCCTCAGAGTTTATTTGGCCTCAATGGCCTCAGAGTTTATTTGGCCTCCATGGCCTCAGAGTTTATTTGACCTCCATGGCCTCAGTGTTTATTTGGCCTCAAAGGCCTCAGAGTTTATTGGGCTTCAATGGCCTTATTTGGTCTTCACAGCCTATGAGCTCTCAAGAATATACTTGAAACTTTCAGTTATACCCTTTTAAGAATGAGAGTTTATTTGGCCTCCATGGCCTCAGAGTTTATTTGGCCTCAAGGGCCACAGTGTTTATTTGGCTTCAATGGCCTCTGTGTTTATTGGGCCTCCATGGCCTCAGAGTTTATTTGGCCTCAATGGCCTCAGAGCTTATTTGACCTTAATGGCCTCAGAGTTTATTTGGCCTCAATGGCCTCAGAGTTTATTGGGCCTCCATGGCCTCAGTGTTTATTGGGCCTCAATGGCCTTATTTGGTCTTCACAGCCTCAGAGCTCTCAAGAATATACTTGAAACTTTCAGTTATACGCTTTTAAGAATGAGAGTTTATTTGGCCTCCATGGCCTCAGAGTTTATTTGGCCTCCATGGCCTCAGAGTTTATTTGGCCTCAATGGCCTCAGTGTATTTAGCCTCAATGGCCTCAGTGTTTATTTGGACTGCATGGCTTAGAGTTTTTTGGCCTCAATGGCCTCAAAGTTTATTGGGCCTCCATGGCCTCAGTGTTTATTGGGCTTCAATGGCCTTATTTGGTCTTCACAGCCTATGAGCTCTCAAGAATATACTTGAAACTTTCAGTTATACCCTTTTAAGAATAAGAGTTTATTTGGCCTCCATGGCCTCAGAGTTTATTTGGCCTCCATGGCCTCAGAGTTTATTTGGCCTTAAGGGCCACAGTGTTTATTTGGCCTCAATGGCCTCAGTGTTTATTTGGCCTCCATGGCATCAGAGTTTATTTGGCCTCCATGGCCTCAGAGTTTATTTGGCTTCAATGGCCTCAGTGTTTATTAGGCCTCAATGGCCTCAGTGTTTATTTGGCCTCCATGGCCTCAGAGTTTATTTGGCCTCAATGGCCTCAGAGTTTATTTGGCCTCAATGGCCTCAGAGTTTATTTGGCCTCAAAGGCCTCAGAGTTTATTTGGCCTCAATGGCCTCAGTGTATTTGGCCTCAATGGCCTCAGTGTTTATTTGGCCTCCATGGCCTCAGAGTTTATTTGGCCTCAATGGCCTCAGAGTTTATTTGGCTTCAATGGCCTCTGTGTTTATTGGGCCTCCATGGCCTCAGAGTTTATTTGGCCTCAATGGCCTCAGAGCTTATTTGACCTTAATGGCCTCAGAGTTTATTTGGCCTCAATGGCCTCAGAGTTTATTGGGCCTCCATGGCCTCAGTGTTTATTGGGCCTCAATGGCCTTATTTGGTCTTCACAGCCTCAGAGCTCTCAAGAATATACTTGAAACTTTCAGTTATACCCTTTTAAGAATGAGAGTTTATTTGGCCTCCATGGCCTCAGAGTTTATTTGGCCTCCATGGCCTCAGAGTTTATTTGGCCTCAATGGCCTCAGTGTATTTGGCCTCAATGGCCTCATTGTTTATTTGGACTGCATGGCCTCAGAGTTTTTTTGGCCTCAATGGCCTCAGAGCTTATTTGGCCTCAATGGCCTCAGAGTTTATTTGGCCTCCATGGCCTCAGATGTTAATTGGCCTCAATGGCCTCAGAGTTTATTTGGCTTCAATGGCCTCTGTGTTTATTGGGCCTCCATGGCCTCAGAGTTTATTTGGCCTCAATGGCCTCAGTGTATTTGGCCTCAATGGCCTCAGTGTTTATTTGGACTGCATGGCCTCAGAGTTTTTTTGGCCTCAATGGCCTCAGTGTATTTGGCCTCAATGGCCTCAGTGTTTATTTGGACTGCATGGCTTAGAGTTTTTTGGCCTCAATGGCCTCAAAGTTTATTGGGCCTCCATGGCCTCAGTGTTTATTGGGCTTCAATGGCCTTATTTGGTCTTCACAGCCTATGAGCTCTCAAGAATATACTTGAAACTTTCAGTTATACCCTTTTAAGAATAAGAGTTTATTTGGCCTCCATGGCCTCAGAGTTTATTTGGCCTCCATGGCCTCAGAGTTTATTTGGCCTTAAGGGCCACAGTGTTTATTTGGCCTCAATGGCCTCAGTGTTTATTTGGCCTCCATGGCATCAGAGTTTATTTGGCCTCCATGGCCTCAGAGTTTATTTGGCTTCAATGGCCTCAGTGTTTATTAGGCCTCAATGGCCTCAGTGTTTATTTGGCCTCCATGGCCTCAGAGTTTATTTGGCCTCAATGGCCTCAGAGTTTATTTGGCCTCAATGGCCTCAGAGTTTATTTGGCCTCAAAGGCCTCAAAGTTTATTGGGCCTCCATGGCCTCAGTGTTTATTGGGCTTCAATGGCCTTATTTGGTCTTCACAGCCTATGAGCTCTCAAGAATATACTTGAAACTTTCAGTTATACCCTTTTAAGAATAAGAGTTTATTTGGCCTCCATGGCCTCAGAGTTTATTTGGCCTCCATGGCCTCAGAGTTTATTTGGCCTTAAGGGCCACAGTGTTTATTTGGCCTCAATGGCCTCAGTGTTTATTTGGCCTCCATGGCATCAGAGTTTATTTGGCCTCCATGGCCTCAGAGTTTATTTGGCTTCAATGGCCTCAGTGTTTATTAGGCCTCAATGGCCTCAGTGTTTATTTGGCCTCCATGGCCTCAGAGTTTATTTGGCCTCAATGGCCTCAGAGTTTATTTGGCCTCCATGGCCTCAGAGTTTATTTGACCTCCATGGCCTCAGTGTTTATTTGGCCTCAATGGCCTCAGTGTTTATTTGGCCTCAATGGCCTTTTTTGGTCTTCACAGCCTCAGAGCTCTCAAGAATATACTTGAAACTTTCAGTTATACCCTTTTAAGAAAGAGAGTTTATTTGGCCTCCATGGCCTCAGAGTTTATTTGGCCTCCATGGCCTCAGAGTTTATTTGGCCTCAATGGCCTCAGAGCTTATTTGGCCTCAATGGCCTCAGAGTTTATTAGGCCTCAATGGCCTCAGAGTTTATTGGGCCTCCATGGCCTCAGTGTTTATTGGGCCTCAATGGCCTTATTTGGTCTTCACAGCCTCAGAGCTCTCAAGAATATACTTGAAACTTTCAGTTATACGCTTTTAAGAATGAGAGTTTATTTGGCCTCCATGGCCTCAGAGTTTATTTGGCCTCCATGGCCTCAGTGTTTATTTGGCCTCCATGGCATCAGAGTTTATTTGGCCTCCATGGCCTCAGAGATATTTGGCTTCAATGGCCTCAGTGTTTATTAGGCCTCAATGGCCTCAGTGTTTATTTGGCCTCCATGGCCTCAGAGTTTATTTGGCCTCAATGGCCTCAGAGTTTATTTGGCCTCAATGGCCTCAGAGTTTATTTGGCCTCAAAGGCCTCAGAGTTTATTTGGCCTCAATGGCCTCAGTGTATTTGGCCTCAATGGCCTCAGTGTTTATTTGGCCTCCATGGCCTCAGAGTTTATTTAGCCTCAATGGCCTCAGAGTTTATTTGGCTTCAATGGCCTCTGTGTTTATTGGGCCTCCATGGCCTCAGAGTTTATTTGGCCTTAATGGCCTCAGAGCTTATTTGACCTTAATGGCCTCAGAGTTTATTTGGCTTCAATGGCCTCAGAGTTTATTGGGCCTCCATGGCCTCAGTGTTTATTGGGCCTCAATGGCCTTATTTGGTCTTCACAGCCTCAGAGCTCTCAAGAATATACTTGAAACTTTCAGTTATACCCTTTTAAGAATGAGAGTTTATTTGGCCTCCATGGCCTCAGAGTTTATTTGTCCTCCATGGCCTCAGAGTTTATTTGGCCTCAATGGCCTCAGTGTGTTGGCCTCAATGGCCTCAGTGTTTATTTGGCCTCCATGGCCTCATGGAGTTTATTGGCCTCAATGGCCTCCAGAGCTTATTTGGCCTCAATGGCCTCAGAGTTTATTTGGCCTCAAAGGCCTCAGAAATGGCCTCAGAGTTTATTGGGCCTCCATGGCCTCAGTGTTTTTTGGGCCTCAGCAGCCTTATTTGGTCTTCACAGCCTCAGAGCTTACAAGAATTTACTTGAAGCTTTCAGTTATACCCTTTTAAGAATAGAGAGTTTATTTGGCCTCCATGGCCTCAGAGTTTATTTGGCCTCCATGGCCTCAGAGTTTATTTGGCCTCAATGGCCTCAGTGCGTATTTGGCCTCAATGGCCTCAGAGTTTGGTTTATTTGGCCTCCATGGCCTCAGATTTAATTGGCCTCAATGGCCTCAGAGTTTATTTGGCTTCAATGGCCTCTGTGTTTATTGGGCCTCCATGGCCTCAGAGTTTATTTGGCCTCCAATGGCCTCAGTGTGTTGGCCTCAATGGCCTCAGTGTTTATTTGGACTGCAATGGCCTCAATGGCCTTGTATTGGCCTCAATGGCCTCAGTGTTAACTGCATGGCTTAGAGTTTTTGGCCTCAATGGCCTCAAAGTTTATTGGGCCTCCATGGCCTCAGTGTTTATTGGGCTTCAATGGCCTTATTTGGTCTTCACAGCCTAGAGCTCTCAAGAATATACTTGAAACTTTCAGTTATACCCTTTTAAGAATAAGAGTTTATTTGGCCTCCATGGCCTCAGAGTTTATTTGGCCTCCATGGCCTCAGAGTTTATTTGGCCTCAATGGCCTCAGTGTTTATTTGGCCTCAATGGCCTCAGTGTTTATTTGGCCTCCATGGCCTCAGAGTTTATTTGGCCTCCATGGCCTCAGAGTTTATTTGGCTTCAATGGCCTCAGTGTTTATGGCCTCAATGGCCTCAGTGTTTATTTGGCCTCCATGGCCTCAGAGTTTATTTGGCCTCAATGGCCTCAGAGCTTATTTGGCCTCAATGGCCTCAGAGTTTATTTGGCCTCAATGGCCTCAGAGTTTATTGGGCCTCCATGGCCTCAGTGTTTATTGGGCCTCAATGGCCTTATTTGGTCTTCACAGCCTCAGAGCTCTCAAGAATATACTTGAAACTTTCAGTTATACCCTTTTAAGAATGAGAGTTTATTTGGCCTCCATGGCCTCAGAGTTTATTTGGCCTCCATGGCCTCAGAGTTTATTTGGCCTCAATGGCCTCAGTGTATTTGGCCTCAATGGCCTCAGTGTTTATTTGGCCTCCATGGCCTCAGAGTTTATTTGGCCTCAATGGCCTCAGAGCTTATTTGGCCTCAATGGCCTCAGAGTTTATTTGGCCTCAATGGCCTCAGAGTTTATTGGGCCTCCATGGCCTCAGTGTTTATTGGGCCTCAATGGCCTTATTTGGTCTTCACAGCCTCAGAGCTCTCAAGAATATACTTGAAACTTTCAGTTATACCCTTTTAAGAATGAGAGTTTATTTGGCCTCCATGGCCTCAGAGTTTATTTGGCCTCCATGGCCTCAGAGTTTATTTGGCCTCAATGGCCTCAGTGTTTATTTGGCCTCAATGGCCTCAGAGTTTATTTGGCCTCAATGGCCTCAGAGTTTATTTGGCCTCCATGGCCTCAGAGTTTATTTGGCCTCAATGGCCTCAGAGTTTATTGGGCCTCCATGGCCTCAGAGTTTATTTGGCCTCAATGGCCTCAGAGTTTATTTGGCCTCCATGGCCTCAGAGTTTATTTGGCCTCCATGGCCTCAGTATATTTGGCCTCAATGGCCTCAGTGTTTTTTTGGCCTCCATGGCCTCAGAGTTTATTTGGCCTCAATGGCCTCAGAGTTTATTTGGCCTCCATGGCCTCTCAGAGTTTATTTGGCTTCAATGGCCTCAGTGTTTATTAGGCCTCAATGGCCTCAGTGTTTATTGGCCTCCATGGCCTCAGAGTTTATTTGGCCTCAATGGCCTCAGAGAGTTTATTTGGCCTCCATGGCCTCCAGTGTTTATTTGGCCTCCATGGCCTCAGAGTTTATTTGGCCTCCATGGCCTCAGAGTTTATTTTGCCTCAATGGCCTCAGGTTTATTTGGCCTCAATGGCCTCAGTGTTTATTTGGCCTCCATGGCCTCAGAGTTTATTTGGCCTCCATGGCCTCAGAGTTTATTTGGCCTCAATGGCCTCAGTGTATTTGGCCTCAATGGCCTCAGTGTTTATTTGGCCTCCATGGCCTCAGAGTTTATTTGGCCTCAATGGCCTCAGAGCTTATTTGGCCTCAATGGCCTCAGAGTTTATTTGGCCTCAATGGCCTCAGAGTTTATTGGGCCTCCATGGCCTCAGTGTTTATTGGGCCTCAATGGCCTTATTTGGTCTTCACAGCCTCAGAGCTCTCAAGAATATACTTGAAACTTTCAGTTATACCCTTTTAAGAATGAGAGTTTATTTGGCCTCCATGGCCTCAGAGTTTATTTGGCCTCCATGGCCTCAGAGTTTATTTGGCCTCAATGGCCTCAGTGTTTATTTGGCCTCAATGGCCTCAGTGTTTATTTGGCCTCCATGGCCTCAGAGTTTATTTGGCCTCCATGGCCTCAGAGTTTATTTGGCCTCAATGGCCTCAGAGTTTATTTGGCCTCCATGGCCTCAGAGTTTATTTGGCCTCAATGGCCTCAGAGTTTATTTGGCCTCAATGGCCTCAGTGTTTATTTGGCCTCCATGGCCTCAGAGTTTATTTGGCCTCCAATGGCCTCAGTGTATTTGGCCTCAATGGCCTCAGAGTTTATTTGGCCTCAATGGCCTAAGAGTTTATTTGGCTTCAATGGCCTCAGTGTTTATTTGGCCTCCATGGCCTCAGAGTTTATTTGGCCTCAATGGCCTCAGAGTTTATTGGGCCTCCATGGCCTCAGTGTTTATTGGGCCTCAATGGCCTTATTTGGTCTTCACAGCCTCAGAGCTCTCAAGAATATACTTGAAACTTTCAGTTATACCCTTTTAAGAATGAGAGTTTATTTGGCCTCCATGGCCTCAGAGTTTATTTGGCCTCCATGGCCTCAGAGTTTATTTGGCCTCAATGGCCTCAGTGTATTTGGCCTCAATGGCCTCAGTGTTTATTTGGCCTCCATGGCCTCAGAGTTTATTGGCCTCAATGGCCTCAGAGCTTATTTGGCCTCAATGGCCTCAGAGTTTATTTGGCCTCAATGGCCTCAGTGTTTATTGGGCCTCCATGGCCTCAGGGTTTATTGGGCCTCAATGGCCTTATTTGGTCTTCACAGCCTCAGAGCTCTCAAGAATATACTTGAATTTTTCAGTTATACCCTTTTAAGAATGAGAGTTTATTTGGCCTCCATGGCCTCAGAGTTTATTTGGCCTCCATGGCCTCAGAGTTTATTTGGCCTCAATGGCCTCAGAGCTTATTTGGCCTCAATGGCCTCAGAGTTTATTTGGCCTCAATGGCCTCAGAGTTTATTGGGCCTCCATGGCCTCAGTGTTTATTGGGCCTCAATGGCCTTATTTGGTCTTCACAGCCTCAGAGCTCTCAAGAATATACTTGAAACTTTCAGTTATACCCTTTTAAGAATGAGAGTTTATTTGGCCTCCATGGCCTCAGAGTTTATTTGGCCTCCATGGCCTCAGAGTTTATTTGGCCTCAATGGCCTCAGTGCTTATTTGGCCTCAATGGACTCAGTGTTTATTTGGCCTCAATGGCCTCAGTGTTTATTTGGCCTCCATGGCCTCAGAGTTTATTTGGCCTCAATGGCCTCAGAGTTTATTTGGCCTCAATGGCCTCAGAGTTTATTTGGCCTCAATGGCCTCAGAGTTTATTGGGCCTCCATGGCCTCAGTGTTTATTGGGCCTCAATGGCCTTATTTGGTCTTCACAGCCTCAGAGCTCTCAAGAATATACTTGAAACTTTCAGTTATACCCTTTTAAGAATGAGAGTTTATTTGGCCTCCATGGCCTCAGAGTTTATTTGGCCTCCATGGCCTCAGAGTTTATTTGGCCTCAATGGCCTCAGTGTTTATTTGGCCTCAATGGCCTCAGTGTTTATTTGGCCTCCATGGCCTCAGAGTTTATTTGGCCTCCATGGCCTCAGAGTTTATTTGGCCTCAATGGCCTCAGTGTATTTGGCCTCAATGGCCTCAGTGTTTATTTGGCCTCCATGGCCTCAGAGTTTATTTGGCCTCAATGGCCTCAGAGCTTATTTGGCCTCAATGGCCTCAGAGTTTATTTGGCCTCAATGGCCTCAGAGTTTATTGGGCCTCCATGGCCTCAGTGTTTATTGGGCCTCAATGGCCTTATTTGGTCTTCACAGCCTCAGAGCTCTCAAGAATATACTTGAAACTTTCAGTTATACCCTTTTAAGAATGAGAGTTTATTTGACCTCCATGGCCTCAGAGTTTATTTGGCCTCCATGGCCTCAGAGTTTATTTGGCCTCAATGGCCTCAGTGTTTATTTGGCCTCAATGGACTCAGTGTTTATTTGGCCTCAATGGCCTCAGTGTTTATTTGGCCTCCATGGCCTCAGAGTTTATTTGGCCTCAATGGCCTCAGAGTTTATTTGGCCTCCATGGCCTCAGAGTTTTTTTGGCCTCAATGGCCTCAGAGCTTATTTGGCCTCAATGGCCTCAGTGTTTATTTAGCCTCCATGGCCTCAGAATTTATTTGGCCTCAATGGCCTCAGTGTATTTGGCCTCAATGGCCTCAGAGTTTATTTGGCCTCAATGGCCTAAGAGTTTATTTGGCTTCAATGGCCTCAGTGTTTATTTGGCCTCCATGGCCTCAGAGTTTATTTGGCCTCAATGGCCTCAGAGTTTATTGGGCCTCCATGGCCTCAGTGTTTATTGGGCCTCAATGGCCTTATTTGGTCTTCACAGCCTCAGAGCTCTCAAGAATATACTTGAAACTTTCAGTTATACCCTTTTAAGAATGAGAGTTTATTTGGCCTCCATGGCCTCAGAGTTTATTTGTCCTCCATGGCCTCAGAGTTTATTTGGCCTCAATGGCCTCAGTGTATTTGGCCTCAATGGCCTCAGTGTTTATTTGGCCTCCATGGCCTCAGAGTTTTTTTGGCCTCAATGGCCTCAGAGCTTATTTGGCCTCAATGGCCTCAGAGTTTATTTGGCCTCAAAGGCCTCAGAAATTATTGGGCCTCCATGGCCTCAGTGTTTTTTGGGCCTCAACAACCTTATTTGGTCTTCACAGCCTCAGAGCTTACAAGAATTTACTTGAAGCTTTCAGTTATACCCTTTTAAGAATGAGAGTTTATTTGGCCTCCATGGCCTCAGAGTTTATTTGGCCTCCATGGCCTCAGAGTTTATTTGGCCTCAATGGCCTCAGAGCGTATTTGGCCTCAATGGCCTCAGAGTTTATTTGGCCTCAATTGCCTCAGAGTTTATTGGGCCTCCATGGCCTCAGTGTTTTTTGGGCCTCAATGGCCTTATTTGGTCTTCACAGCCTCAGAGCTCTCAAGAATATACTTGAAACTTTCAGTTATACCCTTTTAAGAATGAGAGTTTATTTGGCCTCCATGGCCTCAGAGTTTATTTGGCCTCCATGGCCTCAGAGTTTATTTGGCCTCAATGGCCTCAGAGCTTATTTGGCCTCAATGGCCTCAGTGTTTATTTGGCCTCCATGGCCTCAGAATTTATTTGGCCTCAATGGCCTCAGTGTATTTGGCCTCAATGGCCTCAGAGTTTATTTGGCCTCAATGACCTAAGAGTTTATTTGGCCTCAATGGCCTCAGAGTTTATTGGGCCTCCATGGCCTCAGTGTTTATTGGGCCTCAATGGCCTTATTTGGTCTTCACAGCCTCAGTGCTCTCAAGAACATACTTGAAACTTTCAGTTATACCCTTTTAAGAATGAGAGTTTATTTGGCCTCCATGGCCTCAGAGTTTTTTTGGCCTCCATGGCCTCAGAGTTTATTTTGCCTCAATGGCCTCAGTGTTTATTTGGCCTCAATGGCCTCAGTGTTTATTTGGCCTCCATGGCCTCAGAGTTTATTTGTCCTCCATGGCCTCAGAGTTTATTTGGCTTCAATGGCCTCAGTGTATTTGGCCTCAATGGCCTCAGTGTTTATTTGGCCTCCATGGCCTCAGAGTTTATTTGGCCTCAATGGCCTCAGAGTTTATTTGGCCTCAATGGCCTCAGAGTTTATTTGGCCTCAATGGCCTCAGAGTTTATTGGGCCTCCATGGCCTCAGTGTTTATTGGGCCTCAATGGCCTTATTTGGTCTTCACAGCCTCAGAGCTCTCAAGAATATACTTGAAACTTTCAGTTATACCCTTTTAAGAATGAGAGTTTATTTGGCCTCCATGGCCTCAGAGTTTATTTGGCCTCCATGGCCTCAGAGTTTATTTTGCCTCAATGGCCTCAGTGTTTATTTGGCCTCAAAGGCCTCAGTGTTTATTTGGCCTCCATGGCCTCAGAGTTTATTTGGCCTCAATGGCCTCAGAGTTTATTTGGCCTCAATGGCCTCAGTGTATTTGGCCTTAATGGCCTCAGTGTCTATTTGGCCACCATGGCCTCAGAGTTTATTTGGCCTCAATGGCCTCAGAGCTTATTTGGCCTCAATGGCCTCAGAGTTAATTTGGCCTCAATGGCCTCAGAGTTTATTGGGCCTCCATGGCCTCAGTGTTTATTGGGCCTCAATGGCCTTATTTGGTCTTCACAGCCTCAGAGCTCTCAAGAATATACTTGAAACTTTCAGTTATACCCTTTTAAGAATGAGAGTTTATTTGGCCTCCATGGCCTCAGAGTTTATTTGGCCTCCATGGCCTCAGAGTTTATTTGGCCTCAATGGCCTCTGAGTTTATTTGGCCTCCATGGCCTCAGAGTTTATTTGGCCTCAATGGCCTCAGAGCTTTTTTGGCCTCAATGGCCTCAGTGTTTATTTGGCCTCCATGGCCTCAGAATTTATTTGGCCTCAATGGCCTCAGTGTATTTGGCCTCAATGGCCTCAGAGTTTATTGGGCCTCCATGGCCTCAGAGTTTATTTGGCCTCAATGGCCTCAGAACTTATTTGACCTTAATGGCCTCAGAGTTTATTTGGCCTCCATGGCCTAAGTGTTTATTGGGCCTCAATGGCCTTATTTGGTCTTCACAGCCTCAGAGCTCTCAAGAATATACTTGAAACTTTCAGTTATACCCTTTTAAGAATGAGAGTTTATTTGGCCTCCATGGCCTCAGAGTTTATTTGGCCTCCATGGCCTCAGAGTTTATTTTGCCTCAATGGCCTCAGTGTTTATTTGGCCTCAATGGCCTCAGTGTTTATTTGGCCTCCATGGCCTCAGAGTTTATTTGTCCTACATGGCCTCAGAGTTTATTTGGCTTCAATGGCCTCAGTGTATTTGGCCTTAATGGCCTCAGTGTTTTTTTGGCCTCAATGGACTCAGTGTTTATTTGGCCTCAATGGCCTCAGTGTTTATTTGGCCTCCATGGCCTCAGAGTTTATTTGGCCTCAATGGCCTCAGAGTTTATTTGGCCTCCATGGCCTCAGAGTTTATTTGGCCTCAATGGCCTCAGAGTTTATTTGGCCTCAATGGCCTCAGTGTTTATTTGGCCTCCATGGCCTCAGAATTTATTTGGCCTCAATGGCCTCAGTGTATTTGGCCTCAATGGCCTCAGAGTTTATTTGGCCTCAATGGCCTAAGAGTTTATTTGGCTTCAATGGCCTCAGTGTTTATTTGGCCTCCGTGGCCTCAGAGTTTATTTGGCCTCAATGGCCTCAGAGTTTATTGGGCCTCCATGGCCTCAGTGTTTATTGGGCCTCAATGGCCTTATTTGGTCTTCACAGCCTCAGAGCTCTCAAGAATATACTTGAAACTTTCAGTTATACCCTTTTAAGAATGAGAGTTTATTTGGCCTCCATGGCCTCAGAGTTTATTTGGCCTCCATGGCCTCAGAGTTTATTTGGCCTCAATGGCCTCAGTGTTTATTTGGCCTCAATGGCCTCAGTGTTTATTTGGCCTCCATGGCCTCAGAGTTTATTTGTCCTCCATGGCCTCAGAGTTTATTTGGCTTCAATGGCCTCAGTGTATTTGGCCTCAATGGCCTCAGTGTTTATTTGGCCTCCATGGCCTCAGAGTTTATTTGGCCTCAATGGCCTCAGAGCTTATTTGGCCTCAATGGCCTCAGAGTTTATTTGGCCTCAATGGCCTCAGAGTTTATTGGGCCTCCATGGCCTCAGTGTTTATTGGGCCTCAATGGCCTTATTTGGTCTTTACAGCCTCAGAGCTCTCAAGAATATACTTGAAACTTTCAGTTATACCCTTTTAAGAAAGAGAGTTTATTTGGCCTCCATGGCCTCAGAGTTTATTTGGCCTCCATGGCCTCAGAGTTTATTTGGCCTCAATGGCCTCAGTGTATTTGGCCTCAATGGCCTCAGTGTTTATTTGGCCTCAATGGCCTCAGAGTTTATTTGGCCTCAATGGCCTCAGAGCTTATTTGGCCTCAATGGCCTCAGAGTTTATTAGGCCTCAATGGCCTCAGAGTTTATTGGACCTTCATGGCCTCAGTGTTTATTGGGCCTCAATGGCCTTATTTGGTCTTCACAGCCTTAGAGCTCTCAAGAATATACTTGAAACTTTCAGTTGTACCCTTTTAAGAATGAGAGTTTATTTGGCCTCCATGGCCTCAGAGTTTATTTGTCCTCCATGGCCTCAGAGTTTATTTGGCCTCAATGGCCTCAGTGTTTATTTGGACTCCATGGCCTCAGAGTTTATTAGGCCTCAATGGCCTCAGAGCTTATTTGGCCTCCATGGCCTCAGAGTTTATTTGGCCTCAATGGCCTCAGAGTTTATTGGGCCTCCATGGCTTCAGAGTTTATTTGGCCTCAATGGCCTCAGAGTTTATTTGGCCTCCATGGCCTCAGAGTTTATTTGGCCTCCATGGCCTCAGTATATTTGGCCTCAATGGCCTCAGTGTTTTTTTGGCCTCCATGGCCTCAGAGTTTATTTGGCCTCAATGGCCTCAGTGTATTTGGCCTCAATGGCCTCAGTGTTTATTTTCCTCTATGGCCTCAGAGTTTATTTGGCCTCAATGGCCTCAGAGCTTATTTGGCCTCAATGGCCTCAGAGTTTATTTGGCCTCAATGGCCTTAGAGTTTATTGGGCCTCCATGGCCTCAGTGTTTATTGGGCCTCAATGGCCTTATTTGGTCTTCACAGCCTCAGAGCTCTCAAGAATATACTTGAAACTTTCAGTTATACCCTTTTAAGAATGAGAGTTTATTTGGCCTCCATGGCCTCAGAGTTTATTTGGCCTCCATGGCCTCAGAGTTTATTTGGCCTCAATGGCCTCAGTGTATTTGGCCTCAATGGCCTCAGTGTTTATTTGGACTGCATGGCCTCAGAGTTTTTTTGGCCTCAATGGCCTCAGTGTATTTGGCCTCAATGGCCTCAGAGTTTATTTGGCCTCAATGGCCTAAGAGTTTATTTGGCCTCAATGGCCTCAGTGTTTATTTGGCCTCCATGGCCTCAGAGTTTATTTGGCCTCAATGGCCTCAGAGTTTATTGGGCCTCCATGGCCTCAGTGTTTATTGGGCCTCAATGGCCTTATTTGGTCTTCACAGCCTCAGAGCTCTCAAGAATATACTTGAAACTTTCAGTTATACCCTTTTAAGAATGAGAGTTTATTTGGCCTCCATGGCCTCAGAGTTTATTTGGCCTCCATGGCCTCAGAGTTTATTTGGCCTCAATGGCCTCAGTGTTTATTTGGCCTCAATGGCCTCAGTGTTTATTTGGCCTCCATGGCCTCAGAGTTTATTTGGCCTCCATGGCCTCAGAGGTTATTTGGCGTCAATGGCCTCAGTGTATTTGGCCTCAATGGCCTCAGTGTTTATTTGGCCTCCATGGCCTCAGAGTTTATTTGGCCTCAATGGCCTCAGAGCTTATTTGGCCTCAATGGCCTCAGAGTTTATTTGGCCTCAATGGCCTCAGAGTTTATTGGGCCTCCATGGCCTCAGTGTTTATTGGGCCTCAATGGCCTTATTTGGTCTTCACAGCCTCAGAGCTCTCAAGAATATACTTGAAACTTTCAGTTATACCCTTTTAAGAAAGAGAGTTTATTTGGCCTCCATGGCCTCAGAGTTTATTTGGCCTCCATGGCCTCAGAGTTTATTTGGCCTCAATGGCCTCAGTGTATTTGGCCTCAATGGCCTCAGTGTTTATTTGGCCTCCATGGCCTCAGAGTTTATTTGGCCTCAATGGCCTCAGAGCTTATTTGGCCTCAATGGCCTCAGAGTTTATTAGGCCTCAATGGCCTCAGAGTTTATTGGACCTTCATGGCCTCAGTGTTTATTGGGCCTCAATGGCCTTATTTGGTCTTCACAGCCTTAGAGCTCTCAAGAATATACTTGAAACTTTCAGTTATACCCTTTTAAGAATGAGAGTTTATTTGGCCTCCATGGCCTCAGAGTTTATTTGGCCTCCATGGCCTCAGAGTTTATTTGGCCTCAATGGCCTCAGTGTTTATTTGGACTCCATGGCCTCAGAGTTTATTAGGCCTCAATGGCCTCAGAGCTTATTTGGCCTCCATGGCCTCAGAGTTTATTTGGCCTCAATGGCCTCAGAGTTTATTGGGCCTCCATGGCTTCAGAGTTTATTTGGCCTCAATGGCCTCAGAGTTTATTTGGCCTCCATGGCCTCAGAGTTTATTTGGCCTCCATGGCCTCAGTATATTTGGCCTCAATGGCCTCAGTGTTTTTTGGCCTCCATGGCTTCAGAGTTTATTTGGCCTCAATGGCCTCAGAGTTTATTTGGCCTCCATGGCCTCAGAGTTTATTTGGCCTCCATGGCCTCAGTGTATATTTGGCCTCAATGGCCTCAGTGTTTTTTTGGCCTCCATGGCCTCAGAGTTTATTTGGCCTCAATGGCCTCAGTGTATTTGGCCTCAATGGCCTCAGTGTTTATTTTCCTCTATGGCCTCAGAGTTTATTTGGCCTCCATGGCCTCAGAGTTTATTTTGCCTCAATGGCCTCAGAGTTTATTTTGCCTCAATGGCCTCAGTGTTTATTTGCCTCAATGGCCTCAGTGTTTATTTGTCCTCCATGGCCTCAGAGTTTATTTGGCCTCCATGGCCTCAGTGTTTTTGGCCTCAATGGCCTCAGTGTTTATTTGGCCTCCATGGCCTCAGAGTTTATTTGGCCTCAATGGCCTCAGAGCTTATTTGGCCTCAATGGCCTCAGAGTTTATTTGGCCTCAATGGCCTCAGAGTTTATTGGGCCTCCATGGCCTCAGTGTTTATTGGGCCTCAATGGCCTTATTTGGTCTTCACAGCCTCAGAGCTCTCAAGAATATACTTGAAACTTTCAGTTATACCCTTTTAAGAATGAGAGTTTATTTGACCTCCATGGCCTCAGAGTTTATTTGGCCTCCATGGCCTCAGAGTTTATTTGGCCTCAATGGCCTCAGTGTTTATTTGGCCTCAATGGACTCAGTGTTTATTTGGCCTCAATGGCCTCAGTGTTTATTTGGCCTCCATGTCCTCAGAGTTTATTTGGCCTCAATGGCCTCAGAGTTTATTTGGCCTCCATGGCCTCAGAGTTTTTTTGGCCTCAATGGCCTCAGAGCTTATTTGGCCTCAATGGCCTCAGTGTTTATTTAGCCTCCATGGCCTCAGAATTTATTTGGCCTCAATGGCCTCAGTGTATTTGGCCTCAATGGCCTCAGAGTTTATTTGGCCTCAATGGCCTCAGAGTTTATTTGGCTTCAATGGCCTCAGTGTTTATTTGGCCTCCATGGCCTCAGAGTTTATTTGGCCTCAATGGCCTCAGAGTTTATTGGGCCTCCATGGCCTCAGTGTTTATTGGGCCTCAATGGCCTTATTTGGTCTTCACAGCCTCAGAGCTCTCAAGAATATACTTGAAACTTTCAGTTATACCCTTTTAAGAATGAGAGTTTATTTGGCCTCCATGGCCTCAGAGTTTATTTGTCCTCCATGGCCTCAGAGTTTATTTGGCCTCAATGGCCTCAGTGTATTTGGCCTCAATTGCCTCAGTGTTTATTTGGACTCCATGGCCTCAGAGTTTTTTTGGCCTCAATGGCCTCAGAGCTTATTTGGCCTCAATGGCCTCAGAGTTTATTTGGCCTCAAAGGCCTCAGAAATTATTGGGCCTCCATGGCCTCAGTGTTTTTGGGCCTCAACAACCTTATTTGGTCTTCACAGCCTCAGAGCTTACAAGAATTTACTTGAAGCTTTCAGTTATACCCTTTTAAGAATGAGAGTTTATTTGGCCTCCATGGCCTCAGAGTTTATTTGGCCTCCATGGCCTCAGAGTTTATTTGGCCTCAATGGCCTCAGAGCGTATTTGGCCTCAATGGCCTCAGAGTTTATTTGGCCTCAATGGCCTCAGAGTTTATTGGGCCTCCATGGCCTCAGTGTTTATTGGGCCTCAATGGCCTTATTTGGTCTTCACAGCCTCAGAGCTCTCAAGAATATACTTGAAACTTTCAGTTATACCCTTTTAAGAATGAGAGTTTATTTGGCCTCCATGGCCTCAGAGTTTATTTGGCCTCCATGGCCTCAGAGTTTATTTGGCCTCCATGGCCTCAGTGTTTATTTGGCCTCAATGGCCTCAGTGTTTATTTGGCCTCCATGGCCTCAGAGTTTATTTGGCCTCAATGGCCTCAGTGTATTTGGCCTCAATGGCCTCAGAGTTTATTTGGCCTCAATGACCTAAGAGTTTATTTGGCCTCAATGGCCTCAGAGTTTATTGGGCCTCCATGGCCTCAGTGTTTATTGGGCTTCAATGGCCTTATTTGGTCTTCACAGCCTATGAGCTCTCAAGAATATACTTGAAACTTTCAGTTATACCCTTTTAAGAATGAGAGTTTTTTTGGCCTCCATGGCCTCAGAGTTTATTTGGCCTCCATGGCCTCAGAGTTTATTTGGCCTCAAGGGCCAAAGTGTTTATTTGGCTTCAATGGCCTCTGTGTTTATTGGGCCTCCATGGCCTCAGAGTTTATTTGGCCTCCATGGCCTCAGAGTTTATTTGGCCTCAATGGCCTCAGTGTTTATTTGGCCTCAATGGCCTCAGTGTTTATTTGGCCTCCATGGGCTCAGAGTTTGTTTGGCCTCAATGGCCTCAGAGCTTATTTGGCCTCAATGGCCTCAGAGTTTATTTGGCCTCAATGGCCTCAGAGTTTATTGGGCCTCCATGGCCTCAGTGTTTATTGGGCCTCAATGGCCTTATTTGGTCTTCACAGCCTCAGAGCTCTCAAGAATATACTTGAAACTTTCAGTTATACCCTTTTAAGAATGAGAGTTTTTTTGGCCTCCATGGCCTCAGAGTTTATTTGGCCTCCATGGCCTCAGAGTTTATTTTGCCTCAATGGCCTCAGTGTTTATTTGGCCTCAATGGCCTCAGTGTTTATTTGGCCTCCATGGCCTCAGAGTTTATTTGGCCTCAATGGCCTCAGAGTTTATTTGGCCTCAATGGCCTCAGTGTATTTGGCCTTAATGGCCTCAGTGTTTATTTGGCCTCCATGGCCTCAGAGTTTATTTGGCCTCAATGGCCTCAGAGCTTATTTGGCCTCAATGGCCTCAGAGTTTATTTGGCCTCAATGGCCTCAGAGTTTATTGGGCCTCCATGGCCTCAGTGTTTATTGGGCCTCAATGGCCTTATTTGGTCTTCACAGCCTCAGAGCTCTCAAGAATATACTTGAAACTTTCAGTTATACCCTTTTAAGAATGAGAGTTTATTTGGCCTCCATGGCCTCAGAGTTTATTTGGCCTCCATGGCCTCAGAGTTTATTTGGCCTCAATGGCCTCAGAGTTTATTTGGCCTCAATGGCCTCAGAGTTTATTTGGCCTCAATGGCCTCAGAGCTTATTTGGCCTCAATGGCCTCAGTGTTTATTTGGCCTCCATGGCCTCAGAATTTATTTGGCCTCAATGGCCTCAGTGTATTTGGCCTCAATGGCCTCAGAGTTTATTGGGCCTCCATGGCCTCAGAGTTTATTTGGCCTCAATGGCCTCAGAACTTATTTGACCTTAATGGCCTCAGAGTTTATTTGGCCTCCATGGCCTAAGTGTTTATTGGGCCTCAATGGCCTTATTTGGTCTTCACAGCCTCAGAGCTCTCAAGAATATACTTGAAACTTTCAGTTATACCCTTTTAAGAATGAGAGTTTATTTGGCCTCCATGGCCTCAGAGTTTATTTGGCCTCCATGGCCTCAGAGTTTATTTTGCCTCAATGGCCTCAGTGTTTATTTGGCCTCAATGGCCTCAGTGTTTATTTGGCCTCCATGGCCTCAGAGTTTATTTGTCCTACATGGCCTCAGAGTTTATTTGGCTTCAATGGCCTTCAGTGTATTTGGCCTTAATGGCCTCAGTGTTTTTTTGGCCTCAATGGACTCAGTGTTTATTTGGCCTCAATGGCCTCAGTGTTTATTTGGCCTCCATGGCCTCAGAGTTTATTTGGCCTCAATGGCCTCAGAGTTTATTTGGCCTCCATGGCCTCAGAGTTTATTTGGCCTCAATGGCCTCAGAGCTTTTTTGGCCTCAATGGCCTCAGTGTTTATTTGGCCTCCATGGCCTCAGAATTTATTTGGCCTCAATGGCCTCAGTGTATTTGGCCTCAATGGCCTCAGAGTTTATTTGGCCTCAATGGCCTAAGAGTTTATTTGGCTTCAATGGCCTCAGTGTTTATTTGGCCTCCATGGCCTCAGAGTTTATTTGGCCTCAATGGCCTCAGAGTTTATTGGGCCTCCATGGCCTCAGTGTTTATTGGGCCTCAATGGCCTTATTTGGTCTTCACAGCCTCAGAGCTCTCAAGAATATACTTGAAACTTTCAGTTATACCCTTTTAAGAATGAGAGTTTATTTGGCCTCCATGGCCTCAGAGTTTATTTGGCCTCCATGGCCTCAGAGTTTATTTTGCCTCAATGGCCTCAGTGTTTATTTGGCCTCAATGGCCTCAGTGTTTATTTGGCCTCCATGGCCTCAGAGTTTATTTGTCCTCCATGGCCTCAGAGTTTATTTGGCTTCAATGGCCTCAGTGTATTTGGCCTCAATGGCCTCAGTGTTTATTTGGCCTCCATGGCCTCAGAGTTTATTTGGCCTCAATGGCCTCAGAGGTTATTTGGCCTCAATGGCCTCAGAGTTTATTTGGCCTCAATGGCCTCAGAGTTTATTGGGCCTCCATGGCCTCAGTGTTTATTGGGCCTCAATGGCCTTATTTGGTCTTCACAGCCTCAGAGCTCTCAAGAATATACTTGAAACTTTCAGTTATACCCTTTTAAGAAAGAGAGTTTATTTGGCCTCCATGGCCTCAGAGTTTATTTGGCCTCCATGGCCTCAGAGTTTATTTGGCCTCAATGGCCTCAGTGTATTTGGCCTCAATGGCCTCAGTGTTTATTTGGCCTCCATGGCCTCAGAGTTTATTTGGCCTCAATGGCCTCAGAGCTTATTTGGCCTCAATGGCCTCAGAGTTTATTAGGCCTCAATGGCCTCAGAGTTTATTGGACCTTCATGGCCTCAGTGTTTATTGGGCCTCAATGGCCTTATTTGGTCTTCACAGCCTTAGAGCTCTCAAGAATATACTTGAAACTTTCAGTTGTACCCTTTTAAGAATGAGAGTTTATTTGGCCTCCATGGCCTCAGAGTTTATTTGGCCTCCATGGCCTCAGAGTTTATTTGGCCTCAATGGCCTCAGTGTTTATTTGGACTCCATGGCCTCAGAGTTTATTAGGCCTCAATGGCCTCAGAGCTTATTTGGCCTCCATGGCCTGAGAGTTTATTTGGCCTCAATGGCCTCAGAGTTTATTGGGCCTCCATGGCTTCAGAGTTTATTTGGCCTCAATGGCCTCAGAGTTTATTTGGCCTCCATGGCCTCAGAGTTTATTTGGCCTCCATGGCCTCAGTATATTTGGCCTCAATGGCCTCAGTGTTTTTTGGCCTCCATGGCCTCAGAGTTTATTTGGCCTCAATGGCCTCAGTGTATTTGGCCTCAATGGCCTCAGTGTTTATTTTCCTCTATGGCCTCAGAGTTTATTTGGCCTCAATGGTCTCAGAGCTTATTTGGCCTCAATGGCCTCAGAGTTTATTTGGCCTCAATGGCCTTAGAGTTTATTGGGCCTCCATGGCCTCAGTGTTTATTGGGCCTCAATGGCCTTATTTGGTCTTCACAGCCTCAGAGCTTTCAAGAATATACTTGAAACTTTCAGTTATACCCTTTTAAGAATGAGAGTTTATTTGGCCTCCATGGCCTCAGAGTTTATTTGGCCTCCATGGCCTCAGAGTTTATTTGGCCTCAATGGCCTCAGAGCTTTTTTGGCCTCAATGGCCTCAGTGTTTATTTGGCCTCCATGGCCTCAGAATTTATTTGGCCTCAATGGCCTCAGTGTATTTGGCCTCAATGGCCTCAGAGTTTATTTGGCCTCAATGGCCTAAGAGTTTATTTGGCTTCAATGGCCTCAGTGTTTATTTGGCCTCCATGGCCTCAGAGTTTATTTGGCCTCAATGGCCTCAGAGTTTATTGGGCCTCCATGGCCTCAGTGTTTATTGGGCCTCAATGGCCTTATTTGGTCTTCACAGCCTCAGAGCTCTCAAGAATATACTTGAAACTTTCAGTTATACCCTTTTAAGAATGAGAATTTTTTTGGCCTCCATGGCCTCAGAGTTTATTTGGCCTCCATGGCCTCAGAGTTTATTTTGCCTCAATGGCCTCAGTGTTTATTTGGCCTCAATGGCCTCAGTGTTTATTTGGCCTCCATGGCCTCAGAGTTTATTTGTCCTCCATGGCCTCAGAGTTTATTTGGCTTCAATGGCCTCAGTGTATTTGGCCTCAATGGCCTCAGTGTTTATTTGGCCTCCATGGCCTCAGAGTTTATTTGGCCTCAATGGCCTCAGAGCTTATTTGGCCTCAATGGCCTCAGAGTTTATTTGGCCTCAATGGCCTCAGAGTTTATTGGGCCTCCATGGCCTCAGTGTTTATTGGGCCTCAATGGCCTTATTTGGTCTTCACAGCCTCAGAGCTCTCAAGAATATACTTGAAACTTTCAGTTATACCCTTTTAAGAAAGAGAGTTTATTTGGCCTCCATGGCCTCAGAGTTTATTTGGCCTCCATGGCCTCAGAGTTTAATTGGCCTCAATGGCCTCAGTGTATTTGGCCTCAATGGCCTCAGTGTTTATTTGGCCTCCATGGCCTCAGAGTTTATTTGGCCTCAATGGCCTCAGAGCTTATTTGGCCTCAATGGCCTCAGAGTTTATTAGGCCTCAATGGCCTCAGAGTTTATTGGACCTTCATGGCCTCAGTGTTTATTGGGCCTCAATGGCCTTATTTGGTCTTCACAGCCTCAGAGCTCTCAAGAATATACTTGAAACTTTCAGTTATACCCTTTTAAAAATGAGAGTTTATTTGGCCTCCATGGCCTCAGAGTTTATTTGTCCTCCATGGCCTCAGAGTTTATTTGGCCTCAATGGCCTCAGTGTTTATTTGGACTCCATGGCCTCAGAGTTTATTAGGCCTCAATGGCCTCAGAGCTTATTGTGCCTCCATGGCCTCAGAGTTTATTTGGCCTCAATGGCCTCAGAGTTTATTGGGCCTCCATGGCTTCAGAGTTTATTTGGCCTCAATGGCCTCAGAGTTTATTTGGCCTCCATGGCCTCAGAGTTTATTTGGCCTCCATGGCCTCAGTATATTTGGCCTCAATGGCCTCAGTGTTTTTTTGGCCTCCATGGCCTCAGAGTTTATTTGGCCTCAATGGCCTTAGTGTATTTGGCCTCAATGGCCTCAGTGTTTATTTTGCCTCTATGGCCTCAGAGTTTATTTGGCCTCAATGGCCTCAGAGCTTATTTGGCCTTAATGGCCTCAGAGTTTATTTGGCCTCAATGGCCTCAGAGTTTATTGGGCCTCCATGGCCTCAGTGTTTATTGGGCCTCAATGGCCTTATTTGGTCTTCACAGCCTCAGAGCTCTCAAGAATATACTTGAAACTTTCAGTTATACCCTTTTAAGAATGAGAGTTTATTTGGCCTCCATGGCCTCAGAGTTTATTTGGCCTCCATGGCCTCAGAGTTTATTTGGCCTCAATGGCCTCAGAGTTTATTTGGCCTCAATGGCCTCAGTGTTTATTTGGCCTCCATGGCCTCAGAGTTTATTTGGCCTCAATGGCCTCAGTGTATTTGGCCTCAATGGCCTCAGAGTTTATTTGGCCTCAATGGCCTAAGAGTTTATTTGGCTTCAATGGCCTCAGTGTTTATTTGGCCTCCATGGCCTCAGAGTTTATTTGGCCTCAATGGCCTCAGAGTTTATTGGGCCTCCATGGCCTCAGTGTTTATTGGGCCTCAATGGCCTTATTTGGTCTTCACAGCCTCAGAGCTCTCAAGAATATACTTGAAACTTTCAGTTATACCCTTTAAGAATGAGAGTTTATTTGGCCTCCATGGCCTCAGAGTTTATTTGTCCTCCATGGCCTCAGAGTTTATTTGGCCTCAATGGCCTCAGTGTTTATTTGGCCTCAATGGCCTCAGTGTTTATTTGGCCTCCATGGCCTCAGAGTTTATTTGGCCTCCATGGCCTCAGAGTTTATTTGGCCTCAATGGCCTCAGTGTTTATTTGGCCTCAATGGCCTCAGTGTTTATTTGGCCTCCATGGCCTCAGAGTTTATTTGGCCTCAATGGCCTTAGAGCTTATTTGGCCTCAATGGCCTCAGAGTTTATTTGGCCTCAATGGCCTCAGAGTTTATTGGGCCTCCACGGCCTCAGTGTTTATTGGGCCTCAATGGCCTTATTTGGTCTTCACAGCCTCAGAGCTCTCAAGAATATACTTGAAACTTTCAGTTATACCCTTTTAAGAATGAGAGTTTATTTGGCCTCCATGGCCTCAGAGTTTATTTGGCCTCCATGGCCTCAGAGTTTATTTGGCCTCAATGGCCTCAGAGCTTTTTTTGGCCTCAATGGCCTCAGTGTTTATTTGGCCTCCATGGCCTCAGAATTTATTTGGCCTCAATGGCCTCAGTGTATTTGGCCTCAATGGCCTCAGAGTTTATTTGGCCTCAATGGCCTAAGAGTTTATTTGGCTTCAATGGCCTCAGTGTTTATTTGGCCTCCATGGCCTCAGAGTTTATTTGGCCTCAACGGCCTCAGAGTTTATTGGGCCTCCATGGCCTCAGTGTTTATTGGGCCTCAATGGCCTTATTTGGTCTTCACAGCCTCAGAGCTCTCAAGAATATACTTGAAACTTTAGTTATACCCTTTTAAGAATGAGAGTTTATTTGGCCTCCATGGCCTCTGAGTTTATTTGGCCTCCATGGCCTCAGAGTTTATTTTGCCTCAATGGCCTCAGTGTTTATTTGGCCTCAATGGCCTCAGTGTTTATTTGGCCTCCATGGCCTCAGAGTTTATTTGTCCTCCATGGCCTCAGAGTTTATTTGGCTTCAATGGCCTCAGTGTATTTGGCCTCAATGGCCTCAGTGTTTATTTGGCCTCCATGGCCTCAGAGTTTATTTGGCCTCAATGGCCTCAGAGCTTATTTGGCCTCAATGGCCTCAGAGTTTATTTGGCCTCAATGGCCTCAGAGTTTATTGGGCCTCCATGGCCTCAGTGTTTATTGGGCCTCAATGGCCTTATTTGGTCTTCACAGCCTCAGAGCTCTCAAGAATATACTTGAAACTTTCAGTTATACCCTTTTAAGAATGAGAGTTTATTTGGCCTCCATGGCCTCAGAGTTTATTTGGCCTCCATGGCCTCAGAGTTTATTTGGCCTCAATGGCCTCAGAGCTTTTTGGCCTCAATGGCCTCAGTGTTTATTTGGCCTCCATGGCCTCAGAATTTATTTGGCCTCAATGGCCTCAGTGTATTTGGCCTCAATGGCCTCAGAGTTTATTTGGCCTCAATGGCCTAAGAGTTTATTTGGCTTCAATGGCCTCAGTGTTTATTTGGCCTCCATGGCCTCAGAGTTTATTTGGCCTCAATGGCCTCAGAGTTTATTGGGCCTCCATGGCCTCAGTGTTTATTGGGCCTCAATGGCCTTATTTGGTCTTCACAGCCTCAGAGCTCTCAAGAATATACTTGAAACTTTCAGTTATACCCTTTTAAGAATGAGAGTTTATTTGGCCTCCATGGCCTCAGAGTTTATTTGGCCTCCATGGCCTCAGAGTTTATTTTGCCTCAATGGCCTCAGTGTTTATTTGGCCTCAATGGCCTCAGTGTTTATTTGGCCTCCATGGCCTCAGAGTTTATTTGTCCTCCATGGCCTCAGAGTTTATTTGGCTTCAATGGCCTCAGTGTATTTGGCCTCAATGGCCTCAGTGTTTATTTGGCCTCAATGGCCTCAGAGTTTATTTGGCCTCAATGGCCTCAGAGTTTATTGGGCCTCCATGGCCTCAGTGTTTATTGGGCCTCAATGGCCTTATTTGGTCTTCACAGCCTCAGAGCTCTCAAGAATATACTTGAAACTTTCAGTTATACCCTTTTAAGAATGAGAGTTTATTTGGCCTCCATGGCCTCAGAGTTTATTTGGCCTCCATGGCCTCAGAGTTTATTTGGCCTCCATGGCCTCAGAGTTTATTTTGCCTCAATGGCCTCAGTGTTTATTTGGCCTCAATGGCCTCAGTGTTTATTTGGCCTCCATGGCCTCAGAGTTTATTTGTCCTCCATGGCCTCAGAGTTTATTTGGCTTCAATGGCCTCAGTGTATTTGGCCTCAATGGCCTCAGTGTTTATTTGGCCTCCATGGCCTCAGAGTTTATTTGGCCTCAATGGCCTCAGAGCTTATTTGGCCTCAATGGCCTCAGAGTTTATTTGGCCTCAATGGCCTCAGAGTTTATTGGGCCTCCATGGCCTCAGTGTTTATTGGGCCTCAATGGCCTTATTTGGTCTTCACAGCCTCAGAGCTCTCAAGAATATACTTGAAACTTTCAGTTATACCCTTTTAAGAATGAGAGTTTATTTGGCCTCCATGGCCTCAGAGTTTATTTGGCCTCCATGGCCTCAGAGTTTATTTGGCCTCAATGGCCTCAGAGCTTTTTTGGCCTCAATGGCCTCAGGGTTTATTTGGCCTCCATGGCCTCAGAATTTATTTGGCCTCAATGGCCTCAGTGTATTTGGCCTCAATGGCCTCAGAGTTTATTTGGCCTCAATGGCCTAAGAGTTTATTTGGCTTCAATGGCCTCAGTGTTTATTTGGCCTCCATGGCCTCAGAGTTTATTTGGCCTCAACGGCCTCAGAGTTTATTGGGCCTCCATGGCCTCAGTGTTTATTGGGCCTCAATGGCCTTATTTGGTCTTCACAGCCTCAGAGCTCTCAAGAATATACTTGAAACTTTTAGTTATACCCTTTTAAGAATGAGAGTTTATTTGGCCTCCATGGCCTCTGAGTTTATTTGGCCTCCATGGCCTCAGAGTTTATTTTGCCTCAATGGCCTCAGTGTTTATTTGGCCTCAATGGCCTCAGTGTTTATTTGGCCTCCATGGCCTCAGAGTTTATTTGTCCTCCATGGCCTCAGAGTTTATTTGGCCTCAATGGCCTCAGTGTATTTGGCCTCAATGGCCTCAGTGTTTATTTGGCCTCTATGGCCTCAGAGTTTATTTGGCCTCAATGGCCTCAGAGCTTATTTGGCCTCAATGGCCTCAGAGTTTATTTGGCCTCAATGGCCTCAGAGTTTATTGGGCCTCCATGGCCTCAGTGTTTATTGGGCCTCAATGGCCTTATTTGGTCTTCACAGCCTCAGAGCTCTCAAGAATATACTTGAAACTTTCAGTTATACCCTTTTAAGAATGAGAGTTTATTTGGCCTCCATGGCCTCAGAGTTTATTTGGCCTCCATGGCCTCAGAGTTTATTTGGCCTCAATGGCCTCAGAGCTTTTTTGGCCTCAATGGCCTCAGTGTTTATTTGGCCTCCATGGCCTCAGAATTTATTTGGCCTCAATGGCCTCAGTGTATTTGGCCTCAATGGCCTCAGAGTTTATTTGGCCTCAATGGCCTAAGAGTTTATTTGGCTTCAATGGCCTCAGTGTTTATTTGGCCTCCATGGCCTCAGAGTTTATTTGGCCTCAATGGCCTCAGAGTTTATTGGGCCTCCATGGCCTCAGTGTTTATTGGGCCTCAATGGCCTTATTTGGTCTTCACAGCCTCAGAGCTCTCAAGAATATACTTGAAACTTTCAGTTATACCCTTTTAAGAATGAGAGTTTATTTGGCCTCCATGGCCTCAGAGTTTATTTGGCCTCCATGGCCTCAGAGTTTATTTTGCCTCAATGGCCTCAGTGTTTATTTGGCCTCAATGGCCTCAGTGTTTATTTGGCCTCCATGGCCTCAGAGTTTATTTGTCCTCCATGGCCTCAGAGTTTATTTGGCTTCAATGGCCTCAGTGTATTTGGCCTCAATGGCCTCAGTGTTTATTTGGCCTCCATGGCCTCAGAGTTTATTTGGCCTCAATGGCCTCAGAGTTTATTGGGCCTCCATGGCCTCTGTTTATTGGGCCTCAATGGCCTTATTTGGTCTTCACAGCCTCAGAGCTCTCAAGAATATACTTGAAACTTTCAGTTATACCCTTTTAAGAATGAGAGTTTATTTGGCCTCCATGGCCTCAGAGTTTATTTGGCCTCCATGGCCTCAGAGTTTATTTGGCCTCAATGGCCTCAGAGCTTTTTTGGCCTCAATGGCCTCAGTGTTTATTTGGCCTCCATGGCCTCAGAATTTATTTGGCCTCAATGGCCTCAGTGTATTGGCCTCAATGGCCTCAGAGTTTATTTGGCCTCAATGGCCTAAGAGTTTATTTGGCTTCAATGGCCTCAGTGTTTATTTGGCCTCCATGGCCTCAGAGTTTATTTGGCCTCAACGGCCTCAGAGTTTATTGGGCCTCCATGGCCTCAGTGTTTATTGGGCCTCAATGGCCTTATTTGGTCTTCACAGCCTCAGAGCTCTCAAGAATATACTTGAAACTTTCAGTTATACCCTTTTAAGAATGAGAGTTTATTTGGCCTCCATGGCCTCTGAGTTTATTTGGCCTCCATGGCCTCAGAGTTTATTTTGCCTCAATGGCCTCAGTGTTTATTTGGCCTCAATGGCCTCAGTGTTTATTTGGCCTCCATGGCCTCAGAGTTTATTTGTCCTCCATGGCCTCAGAGTTTATTTGGCTTCAATGGCCTCAGTGTATTTGGCCTCAATGGCCTCAGTGTTTATTTGGCCTCCATGGCCTCAGAGTTTATTTGGCCTCAATGGCCTCAGAGCTTATTTGGCCTCAATGGCCTCAGAGTTTATTTGGCCTCAATGGCCTCAGAGTTTATTGGGCCTCCATGGCCTCAGTGTTTATTGGGCCTCAATGGCCTTATTTGGTCTTCACAGCCTCAGAGCTCTCAAGAATATACTTGAAACTTTCAGTTATACCCTTTTAAGAATGAGAGTTTATTTGGCCTCCATGGCCTCAGAGTTTATTTGGCCTCCATGGCCTCAGAGTTTATTTGGCCTCAATGGCCTCAGAGCTTTTGGCCTCAATGGCCTCAGTGTTTATTTGGCCTCCATGGCCTCAGAATTTATTTGGCCTCAATGGCCTCAGTGTATTTGGCCTCAATGGCCTCAGAGTTTATTTGGCCTCAATGGCCTAAGAGTTTATTTGGCTTCAATGGCCTCAGTGTTTATTTGGCCTCCATGGCCTCAGAGTTTATTTGGCCTCAATGGCCTCAGAGTTTATTGGGCCTCCATGGCCTCAGTGTTTATTGGGCCTCAATGGCCTTATTTGGTCTTCACAGCCTCAGAGCTCTCAAGAATATACTTGAAACTTTCAGTTATACCCTTTTAAGAATGAGAGTTTATTTGGCCTCCATGGCCTCTGAGTTTATTTGGCCTCCATGGCCTCAGAGTTTATTTTGCCTCAATGGCCTCAGTGTTTATTTGGCCTCAATGGCCTCAGTGTTTATTTGGCCTCCATGGCCTCAGAGTTTATTTGGCCTCCATGGCCTCAGAGTTTATTTGGCCTCAATGGCCTCAGTGTATTTGGCCTCAATGGCCTCAGTGTTTATTTGGCCTCCATGGCCTCAGAGTTTATTTGGCCTCAATGGCCTCAGAGCTTATTTGGCCTCAATGGCCTCAGAGTTTATTTGGCCTCAATGGCCTCAGAGTTTATTGGGCCTCCATGGCCTCAGTGTTTATTGGGCCTCAATGGCCTTATTTGGTCTTCACAGCCTCAGAGCTCTCAAGAATATACTTGAAACTTTCAGTTATACCCTTTTAAGAATGAGAGTTTATTTGGCCTCCATGGCCTCAGAGTTTATTTGGCCTCCATGGCCTCAGAGTTTATTTGGCCTCAATGGCCTCAGAGCTTTTTTGGCCTCAATGGCCTCAGTGTTTATTTGGCCTCCATGGCCTCAGAATTTATTTGGCCTCAATGGCCTCAGTGTATTTGGCCTCAATGGCCTCAGAGTTTATTTGGCCTCAATGGCCTAAGAGTTTATTTGGCTTCAATGGCCTCAGTGTTTATTTGGCCTCCATGGCCTCAGAGTTTATTTGGCCTCAATGGCCTCAGAGTTTATTGGGCCTCCATGGCCTCAGTGTTTATTGGGCCTCAATGGCCTTATTTGGTCTTCACAGCCTCAGAGCTCTCAAGAATATACTTGAAACTTTCAGTTATACCCTTTTAAGAATGAGAGTTTATTTGGCCTCCATGGCCTCAGAGTTTATTTGGCCTCCATGGCCTCAGAGTTTATTTTGCCTCAATGGCCTCAGTGTTTATTTGGCCTCAATGGCCTCAGTGTTTATTTGGCCTCCATGGCCTCAGAGTTTATTTGTCCTCCATGGCCTCAGAGTTTATTTGGCTTCAATGGCCTCAGTGTATTTGGCCTCAATGGCCTCAGTGTTTATTTGGCCTCCATGGCCTCAGAGTTTATTTGGCCTCAATGGCCTCAGAGCTTATTTGGCCTCAATGGCCTCAGAGTTTATTTGGCCTCAATGGCCTCAGAGTTTATTGGGCCTCCATGGCCTCAGTGTTTATTGGGCCTCAATGGCCTTATTTGGTCTTCACAGCCTCAGAGCTCTCAAGAATATACTTGAAACTTTCAGTTATACCCTTTTAAGAATGAGAGTTTATTTGGCCTCCATGGCCTCAGAGTTTATTTGGCCTCCATGGCCTCAGAGTTTATTTGGCCTCAATGGCCTCAGAGCTTTTTGGCCTCAATGGCCTCAGTGTTTATTTGGCCTCCATGGCCTCAGAATTTATTTGGCCTCAATGGCCTCAGTGTATTTGGCCTCAATGGCCTCAGAGTTTATTTGGCCTCAATGGCCTAAGAGTTTATTTGGCTTCAATGGCCTCAGTGTTTATTTGGCCTCCATGGCCTCAGAGTTTATTTGGCCTCAACGGCCTCAGAGTTTATTGGGCCTCCATGGCCTCAGTGTTTATTGGGCCTCAATGGCCTTATTTGGTCTTCACAGCCTCAGAGCTCTCAAGAATTTACTTGAAACTTTTAGTTATACCCTTTTAAGATTGAGAGTTTATTTGGCCTCCATGGCCTCTGAGTTTATTTGGCCTCCATGGCCTCAGAGTTTATTTTGCCTCAATGGCCTCAGTGTTTATTTGGCCTCAATGGCCTCAGTGTTTATTTGGCCTCCATGGCCTCAGAGTTTATTTGTCCTCCATGGCCTCAGAGTTTATTTGGCTTCAATGGCCTCAGTGTATTTGGCCTCAATGGCCTCAGTGTTTATTTGGCCTCCATGGCCTCAGAGTTTATTTGGCCTCAATGGCCTCAGAGCTTATTTGGCCTCAATGGCCTCAGAGTTTATTTGGCCTCAATGGCCTCAGAGTTTATTGGGCCTCCATGGCCTCAGTGTTTATTGGGCCTCAATGGCCTTATTTGGTCTTCACAGCCTCAGAGCTCTCAAGAATATACTTGAAACTTTCAGTTATACCCTTTTAAGAATGAGAGTTTATTTGGCCTCCATGGCCTCAGAGTTTATTTGGCCTCCATGGCCTCAGAGTTTATTTGGCCTCAATGGCCTCAGAGCTTTTTTGGCCTCAATGGCCTCAGTGTTTATTTGGCCTCCATGGCCTCAGAATTTATTTGGCCTCAATGGCCTCAGTGTATTTGGCCTCAATGGCCTCAGAGTTTATTTGGCCTCAATGGCCTCAGAGTTTATTTGGCCTCAATGGCCTCAGAGTTTATTGGGCCTCCATGGCCTCAGAGTTTATTTGGCCTCAATGGCCTCAGAGTTTATTGGGCCTCCATGGCCTCAGTGTTTATTGGGCCTCAATGGCCTTATTTGGTCTTCACAGCCTCA
Source organism: Bulinus truncatus (assembly GCA_021962125.1). Classification (NCBI taxonomy): domain Eukaryota; kingdom Metazoa; phylum Mollusca; class Gastropoda; family Planorbidae; genus Bulinus; species Bulinus truncatus. Next base: position 7,339,885 of record JAGDYQ010000019.1, read on the forward strand.
GAGCTCTCAAGAATATACTTGAAACTTTCAGTTATACCCTTTTAAGAATGAGAGTTTATTTGGCCTCCATGGCCTCAGAGTTTATTTGGCCTCCATGGCCTCAGAGTTTATTTTGCCTCAATGGCCTCAGTGTTTATTTGGCCTCAATGGCCTCAGTGTTTATTTGGCCTCCATGGCCTCAGAGTTTATTTGTCCTCCATGGCCTCAGAGTTTATTTGGCTTCAATGGCCTCAGTGTATTTGGCCTCAATGGCCTCAGTGTTTATTTGGCCTCCATGGCCTCAGAGTTTATTTGGCCTCAATGGCCTCAGAATTTATTGGGCCTCCATAGCCTCAGTGTTTATTGGGCCTCAATGGCCTTATTTGGTCTTCACAGCCTCAGAGCTCTCAAGAATATACTTGAAACTTTCAGTTATACCCTTTTAAGAATGAGAGTTTATTTGGCCTCCATGGCCTCAGAGTTTATTTGGCCTCCATGGCCTCAGAGTTTATTTGGCCTCCATGGCCTCAGAGTTTATTTGGCCTCAATGGCCTCAGTGTTTATTTGGCCTCAATGGCCTCAGTGTTTATTTGGCCTCAATGGCCTCAGAGTTTATTTGGCCTCCATGGCCTCAGAGTTTATTTGGCCTCAATGGCCTCAGTGTATTTGGCCTCAATGGCCTCAGTGTTTATTTGGCCTCCATGGCCTCAGAGTTTATTTGGCCTCAATGGCCTCAGAGCTTATTTGGCCTCAATGGCCTCAGAGTTTATTTGGCCTCAATGGCCTCAGAGTTTATTGGGCCTCCATGGCCTCAGTGTTTATTGGGCCTCAATGGCCTTATTTGGTCTTCACAGCCTCAGAGCTCTCAAGAATATACTTGAAACTTTCAGTTATACCCTTTTAAGAATGAGAGTTTATTTGGCCTCCATGGCCTCAGAGTTTATTTGGCCTCCATGGCCTCAGAGTTTATTTGGCCTCAATGGCCTCAGAGCTTTTTTGGCCTCAATGGCCTCAGTGTTTATTTGGCCTCAATGGCCTCAGAGTTTATTTGGCCTCAATGGCCTCAGTGTATTTGGCCTCAATGGCCTCAGAGTTTATTTGGCCTCAATGGCCTAAGAGTTTATTTGGCTTCAATGGCCTCAGTGTTTATTTGGCCTCCATGGCCTCAGAGTTTATTTGGCCTCAACGGCCTCAGAGTTTATTGGGCCTCCATGGCCTCAGTGTTTATTGGGCCTCAATGGCCTTATTTGGTCTTCACAGCCTCAGAGCTCTCAAGAATATACTTGAAACTTTTAGTTATACCCTTTTAAGAATGAGAGTTTATTTGGCCTCCATGGCCTCTGAGTTTATTTGGCCTCCATGGCCTCAGAGTTTATTTTGCCTCAATGGCCTCAGTGTTTATTTGGCCTCAATGGCCTCAGTGTTTATTTGGCCTCCATGGCCTCAGAGTTTATTTGTCCTCCATGGCCTCAGAGTTTATTTGGCTTCAATGGCCTCAGTGTATTTGGCCTCAATGGCCTCAGTGTTTATTTGGCCTCCATGGCCTCAGAGTTTATTTGGCCTCAATGGCCTCAGAGCTTATTTGGCCTCAATGGCCTCAGAGTTTATTTGGCCTCAATGGCCTCAGAGTTTATTGGGCCTCCATGGCCTCAGTGTTTATTGGGCCTCAATGGCCTTATTTGGTCTTCACAGCCTCAGAGCTCTCAAGAATATACTTGAAACTTTCAGTTATACCCTTTTAAGAATGAGAGTTTATTTGGCCTCCATGGCCTCAGAGTTTATTTGGCCTCCATGGCCTCAGAGTTTATTTGGCCTCAATGGCCTCAGAGCTTTTTGGCCTCAATGGCCTCAGTGTTTATTTGGCCTCCATGGCCTCAGAATTTATTTGGCCTCAATGGCCTCAGTGTATTTGGCCTCAATGGCCTCAGAGTTTATTTGGCCTCAATGGCCTAAGAGTTTATTTGGCTTCAATGGCCTCAGTGTTTATTTGGCCTCCATGGCCTCAGAGTTTATTTGGCCTCAATGGCCTCAGAGTTTATTGGGCCTCCATGGCCTCAGTGTTTATTGGGCCTCAATGGCCTTATTTGGTCTTCACAGCCTCAGAGCTCTCAAGAATATACTTGAAACTTTCAGTTATACCCTTTTAAGAATGAGAGTTTATTTGGCCTCCATGGCCTCAGAGTTTATTTGGCCTCCATGGCCTCAGAGTTTATTTTGCCTCAATGGCCTCAGTGTTTATTTGGCCTCAATGGCCTCAGTGTTTATTTGGCCTCCATGTCCTCAGAGTTTATTTGTCCTCCATGGCCTCAGAGTTTATTTGGCTTCAATGGCCTCAGTGTATTTGGCCTCAATGGCCTCAGTGTTTATTTGGCCTCCATGGCCTCAGAGTTTATTTGGCCTCAATGGCCTCAGAGTTTATTGGGCCTCCATGGCCTCAGTGTTTATTGGGCCTCAATGGCCTTATTTGGTCTTCACAGCCTCAGAGCTCTCAAGAATATACTTGAAACTTTCAGTTATACCCTTTTAAGAATGAGAGTTTATTTGGCCTCCATGGCCTCCAGAGTTTATTTGGCCTCCATGGCCTCAGAGTTTATTTGGCCTCAATGGCCTCAGAGCTTTTGGCCTCAATGGCCTCAGTGTTTATTTGGCCTCCATGGCCTCAGAATTTATTTGGCCTCAATGGCCTCAGTGTATTTGGCCTCAATGGCCTCAGAGTTTATTTGGCCTCAATGGCCTAAGAGTTTATTTGGCTTCAATGGCCTCAGTGTTTATTTGGCCTCCATGGCCTCAGAGTTTATTTGGCCTCAACGGCCTCAGAGTTTATTGGGCCTCCATGGCCTCAGTGTTTATTGGGCCTCAATGGCCTTATTTGGTCTTCACAGCCTCAGAGCTCTCAAGAATATACTTGAAACTTTCAGTTATACCCTTTTAAGAATGAGAGTTTATTTGGCCTCCATGGCCTCTGAGTTTATTTGGCCTCCATGGCCTCAGAGTTTATTTTGCCTCAATGGCCTCAGTGTTTATTTGGCCTCAATGGCCTCAGTGTTTATTTGGCCTCCATGGCCTCAGAGTTTATTTGTCCTCCATGGCCTCAGAGTTTATTTGGCTTCAATGGCCTCAGTGTATTTGGCCTCAATGGCCTCAGTGTTTATTTGGCCTCCATGGCCTCAGAGTTTATTTGGCCTCAATGGCCTCAGAGCTTATTTGGCCTCAATGGCCTCAGAGTTTATTTGGCCTCAATGGCCTCAGAGTTTATTGGGCCTCCATGGCCTCAGTGTTTATTGGGCCTCAATGGCCTTATTTGGTCTTCACAGCCTCAGAGCTCTCAAGAATATACTTGAAACTTTCAGTTATACCCTTTTAAGAATGAGAGTTTATTTGGCCTCCATGGCCTCAGAGTTTATTTGGCCTCCATGGCCTCAGAGTTTATTTGGCCTCAATGGCCTCAGAGCTTTTTTGGCCTCAATGGCCTCAGTGTTTATTTGGCCTCCATGGCCTCAGAATTTATTTGGCCTCAATGGCCTCAGTGTATTTGGCCTCAATGGCCTCAGAGTTTATTTGGCCTCAATGGCCTAAGAGTTTATTTGGCTTCAATGGCCTCAGTGTTTATTTGGCCTCCATGGCCTCAGAGTTTATTTGGCCTCAATGGCCTCAGAGTTTATTGGGCCTCCATGGCCTCAGTGTTTATTGGGCCTCAATGGCCTTATTTGGTCTTCACAGCCTCAGAGCTCTCAAGAATATACTTGAAACTTTCAGTTATACCCTTTTAAGAATGAGAGTTTATTTGGCCTCCATGGCCTCTGAGTTTATTTGGCCTCCATGGCCTCAGAGTTTATTTTGCCTCAATGGCCTCAGTGTTTATTTGGCCTCAATGGCCTCAGTGTTTATTTGGCCTCCATGGCCTCAGAGTTTATTTGTCCTCCATGGCCTCAGAGTTTATTTGGCTTCAATGGCCTCAGTGTATTTGGCCTCAATGGCCTCAGTGTTTATTTGGCCTCCATGGCCTCAGAGTTTATTTGGCCTCAATGGCCTCAGAGCTTATTTGGCCTCAATGGCCTCAGAGTTTATTTGGCCTCAATGGCCTCAGAGTTTATTGGGCCTCCATGGCCTCAGTGTTTATTGGGCCTCAATGGCCTTATTTGGTCTTCACAGCCTCAGAGCTCTCAAGAATATACTTGAAACTTTCAGTTATACCCTTTTAAGAATGAGATAGTTTTTTTTCTGTATCTAACACAGCTGCCATTCAGAAAATTTTGTAGACATCTTTCAATGCACACAACAAAAGCCAAGGTTGAAGTTGCCATGGAGACAGTGTCTAGGATGTAAGAAACGGGATTTGAACTCTTAATAACTTTTAGTTTTTATTTAAGTCTTAATTGATTAGTGAGTTTTATGAAACCCAAAAGGTACTGCGCTATTCCTGCTTATATTTAATCTAGAATTCAACTTTCCTTTTTGTTGACTCTTTTTTTTTTGGTCTCTTAAGTCTTTTAGCCATTTACAGAGAGAAAAATGTTTGAAAGTAGAAAATAATCCATTTTTTAATCTGAACTTTATCTTTAAATGATTATGTATTTTTGTAATAATAATCACTGTCATTGGTCTCGAATATCATTTTATTGTCTACTAATATCTGAAATTGTTTAAAACTAAGTTGTTAAGTTTTCCTACTTCTTCATCCTTTCAACTCCTGTTGAGGTATATCTTTTTATCGTCTACTAATATCTGAAATTGTTTAAAACTAAGTTGTTAAGTTTTCCTACTTCTTCATCCTTTTAACTCCTGTGGAGGTAACTGCATATCGCAGACGAACAAGTTTGGGAAAGTCTTCTTGAGATTGGCCCATGATGGCCTTTTGTACTTCAGAAAAAATTAGGAAGATTAAAATAAACTTGTGGCAATACTGTAGTTGAAGTTGAAAATGTTAGAAAAAAATAGTTAACCATTATTTACAGCTTTTTAAATACATTATTGGAAATTTTCTTTTTACCAAATTTTTTTCTTTTTTTTTTCTGTTAAAGTTAAAATAGATTTTTTTCTAGAAGAATATTTTTCTTTAGAATGTGTTTTAGAATAAAACTGTAAGTTAAATAGCATTCCATTATTTTTGTAATTTTTTTTTTAAGTACCAGCAAAGAATTTCCAACTAACAAAAGCATAAAAAAACGATGTGTAAAAAAAATAAACATTGACAGTCAAATCGTTTAATCATTGAAAATATTCATTAATTGATACAGTTATTAATTGTTAAAATGTACAATTTACAATTTCTTTGGTAATTCAATGAATTAAAATGTGATAACTACACAAAACATTAGGGGTATTTTTAAATGCTTTTAAATTGTTATTTATAATTATGATTTAAAAAAAGTGTATTGACATTAAAAAGGTGAACAGTCTTATAGTAAGAAATAATCTTTCATTCATGCTAGTAAATTATTCCATAATCTAAATTTAACAAAAAAAAATGCCTGTTTGTTGTGGGAAAACTGATTTATTAAAAACAAACATGCATTTAAAGAGATTTAACCTAGAAATGTCCCAACAAAAAAAAAACAAAAACTCTTTCAATATGAATCATTGCATTGAACCGACGAATTTTATTTAATAATAACTTTTCTGATACAATCAATTCAAACTTGCATTAATTAAATAATACTTATCAAATATACACCGAAAAAATTTTATTAAGCAATATCCAATATTCAATGTTTCAACATATTGGAAAATAATACATTTCAAAATGACACCAAACATTTCTTGAAATGATACAACAAAAGAATGTATAGTTCTGAAAACAATATATATATAAAAAAATATTTGAAACATATTGAAATATATAAAAATTAGTAACTGGAATGAAAAAGAAGGCAGCTTAGCATATTATAGTGATGACATGCACAATACCTAATGACATCTGACAATGAACCAATGTCAATGGACAATACAGTGTAGTAATACTGGTCAATAGTTTAGAGACTAAGTCTTTGGAACCATCACAGGAAGAAGCAATGTTTGGAAACAGAAATACCATTTTAAAACAAAAAATGTCAAAAACTAGGATTGAAAATAACATTTCTCAAATTGAAAAAAAAACCCAGAAAGTGCACCTAAATAAATAAATCTATAAGAATAATTTAGCAAAAAATAAAAATATTAAAAAAAATTTCAAGGCTTCGCTGAAATAAAGAAAGTACAATTTTACAAGGCTAATCTCAATACATCAGATCACAAAGGGGAACAATTTCAAAACACAAGAGTTAAAAGGGAAACAACCTGTCATACAAAAATGTCTCAATAATGAGATTTTTTTTCACACGCTTTTTTTCATTGATCCCTTTGAACCAGCGAAATCTGCCGAATCTAATGATTCACTATGATTGGAAAACTAATTTTTGTTTATATAGGCATGTCTATTTCTTTTAGATGATTTAGAAACAAGATATGAAAAAAAACAGGAAAAAACGTATAGCCTAAATATTTTTCCCCCTTCTAGATGTTGGTCAGTGATGATTACTGGGAAGCTCCATCGTCAGTGCCTGGACAATCCAAGGGTCACACTTGGAGCCCTCTCGGAACTCTTCTCTGGTCAGTCGGTCATCGTGATTCTGTGAAATGATTGTAAATACAATTTACTATATGCTCCGTTGGGTCTGATTACTTACAATGTTGATTCTAGAATGTGAAAGTAGATCTTTGCCCTCCCATTATCACATGATCACACTGTGTCAGTAGATCTTTGCTCTCCTATTATCACATGATCACACTATGTGTCAGTAGATCTTTGCCCTCCCATTATCACATGATCAAACTGTGTGTCAGTAGATCTTTGCCCTCCCATTATCACATGATCACACTATGTGTCAGTAGATCTTTGCCCTCCCATTATCACATGATCACACTGTGTGTCACGTAGTGAGCATTATGCCTATGGTGCATTATGCCTGGGAACATAACATCGAAAAAAAGATATTAGCGATTTTCATAACCTAGTGCCCTAGTGGTTTATATTTAGATGCAGTGGCGTCACTATTGATGGTGTCACCCGAAGCCGAAAATTTAGGGTGTCACCCCCCCCCCACCCCTCAAGACTTCCACCATGAGCAATGATACATATTTCGAATTTTCCTGCACTAGACCTGAGATAATTTACTTTAAAATACTTTAGCGATAAAAACGATAGTATTACTGACTGTATTTCAGAAAAATGTATATTACTTTCATCAAACTGAGTTTGTAGATTACGTCTCCAATTTCATGAAACCACGTGACTACATGCGTGCTTTTATTTTTAGAACGTTTGCAAAAAAAAACAACAACTCTAGATTGATCGAGCAGTTTTGCATTCATTTACCTCCAGACGCTCTGCTTGGTGGCACCATGTGATACTGCTCTATATGGTGACACCATTTGCCACTGTTCTATAAGGTGGCACTCTGTGCTAATGCTCTGCATGGTGATACCTGTGCTACTATTGGTCAATATGGTGACACCATGTGCTACTCCTCTCACATGGTGTCACCCATAGTCTAATGCTCATGTTTTTAGCTATGATCAGTTATAAAACTGTTCATTTTGGTGTCCCTCCTGAAATGGTGTCACCCGGTGAAGGCCCGCACCCCCACACGCCCTCATGACGCCACTGTTTAGATGCCCGACAAATCATAGTTTGTTTTATCATGATCTCCCCTTGTTAAACTTAACACCGGTTATTATTAACTCTTCCACTGGCTTCTTTTTTGTTGCATACTTACCAAGTCCATCTGTTGAAATATCTTGTCCACTCTCTTGTGGGGCGTGTCTTCGTCCTTGGGCAGCTCCATCAGATTGCCCACCATGCTGTAGATGGCGTCCACGATTTCTTCCATTTCCGCTTTAGTTATCTGCCCATCGTTATCTAGGTCATATAAACTGAACGCCCCTGAGGAGAAAATCATTAAAAAAAACGTATTAGAAAGTGTAATGTATAATGTAATGTGTAATGTATAACAAAGTGCAGATAAGACTGTGACCTAAATGAGTATTCAGTTTATGAACAGATGCGGCTGACCTGTTATGGTTATGAGCGAAAGTTCCCGCTAAATAGTCTCACCAGAGACATATGATCAAATATCCCTCTCCCCAGTGGCGCCTAAATTTCCCATGCACACCAATGTACTACTATAGTGGGTGCCCTATAAGCAGGCACTGAGTTTTTCTATCCAAAAGACGGCTCTCTCTGACCGCACCCCCTCCCCATCTGACTCACCATTTCTATTTCGTTCTTTTAAGTAACCTCTATAACGACCCGTCCCTCCCACCTCCAGCACATTGTTTTGCCCAGAGTCCACCCTGATGTCAAGACTGCAGAAAGTGCACGCCAAACTATCGTAACAGTTGTTACAATATTAAATGAGATAGACGTAAAACCAATACAAAAACACGGTAGGTACAACATCAAATAAGATAGACATAAAACCAATACAAAAACAAGGTAGGTACAATATCAAATGAGATAAGCATAAAAACAGTACAAAAAACAAGAGATAAACTATACAAAACAAAATAACTACAACATATTTTACTTTCCCAACACGATGGTCTGACTATAATTTAGGATAGGATAAACTTACAGGTCGACTTTACAAGCAAAGCACCGGGTAAACAACCACAAAACGCCAAGAGAAGGGGGAAAAAATCAGCAGATATTTTATAACTGAAGTATCTTTCTATTAAACAGTGAAACATAATTTCATAAAAAAACGCTCATGTTACAAATGTTAAATTTAAGAAGAAAAAAAAACATTAATAATAATTGGAAATTGAAAACGTCACGAAAGAAAGGTTCCATTGTGTTTAGCTAATCGATATTTCATTAGCAGTAGTGGAGAAAGGGGAGCTAATTTCAGACATGGGCGTTTCCTTATTGTTTATGTTTGGCTTTCCAGACGGAAGAGTATTTTTAAAATGTTAACTTTTTAATTTTTTTTTACTTCATCTTAGTTAGCGTCGTAATCCTAGTTTGAACAAGCGTTGTATTATATCACAGCCGTTCCGACGTCTTGGTGGGACCGTTGACCAAGTTACATGTGAGGGTCTTAGTCAGTGGTCTCAGGCATTTCCCACATTCCTCGAATTTTAAGCTCCTTTTAAACGTTTTAGGTAAATGACGAAATAAGATCTCAACAGAGATCACTTAGCTATGAGGTCCTGATGCGGACGTCAAGCTTGTCTTTCTTTTAGAATAGTTATGCTTATCTGAAATACAGAGGCGTAACTAGGGAGGGGGAGGTCCAAATTCGAAAGCGCCCCCCCGGGGCCTCATCATGTGGGGGGCCCAATTTTTTTACATTAAATATTAAGTACATTATCTCATGTCATGATGTCGAATGTCAAAATGCAGGGGCCCCAAGAGAGGCCAAGTCCCGCCCCCCCTCTTTTGAAAAAGAGGTCTTTTTAAAAAAGGATAGTGATATCGTGTGTAAGATGCTGGTAAAACAGTGTCATTGAGGAAATAGTGGTGTTGGCAATGAAAAGAGTTTTGATAATGAAATTGTTGTTGATAAAGTCACTAATTGGGATCTTAAAAGGGGTCTCAAAAGGCTATTTTGGGGGTTCACCAGATGAACGACAGAAAGATATATATATATATATATATATATATATATATATATATATATATATATATATATATATATATATTCTTACACACAATTTGTTCCCATGGATATATTTATAAAATTCTAAATATATGAATTGATGAGTTTGACAGATCATATTGCTTTTATAAAACTGTATCGTAAGAAAAATAAATATTTGTGAACAAATGTCTAAGATACAGGGTTTGCTTTAACAAGAAAACATGTATTTTTATTTTTTTTAGCGGGCAAAGGGAAACTACTAGTTTTGTTTACCCATTACAAAGTAGCGCCCCTTTTGACAGACTAATCCACAAGAACTGAACACGGAAAAAAGATGTGTCAAAACCAGCGACTAAAGTAATTTTTTTTTCAGTCTTTCATCACGGTAGATTATGTGACGAAAAATTTGTGTTGGTTAGTAGGAACTTTTCAGAAATTAGAAAAAAAAATGAATGTGACAAGGGAAGGCAACTCACAATCCAACTTTTCGTCCAGTGATCCCCTTGATGTTATCGACAAGGCACGGATAAACTCTTGGAATGAAATGAAGCCATCCTGAAAAGAAAATAAATTCCATTACAGTGAATAAAATGGGTTGGAAAGGGAGGGGGTAAATTACTATAGTTTAATACAGTGATTCTCAAAGTTCAACGCGTCGCGACCCACTAGGAACAGTGGTCGGCAAAGTGCGGCTCCGGAGCCGCATGTGGCTCTTTGGCTCCTTAAGTGCGGCTCTGGCATTTAGTTTTATTTACTGTACAATTTATTTAGTGTAATAAAAGTTTACTAAACAAGCAGATTTGGCTCCGAAATTTTTTTTTTTAATTGTTGTAATGTTCATATTTGGCTCTTTGGCTGATACGTTTTCCGACCACTGCACTAGGACAACAATTTCCGCTTTGTGACGCACCATAAAAAAACTGTTTTCATTTAAGCCATTACCTACAAAGAAAAATAACAATAGCTAAGGTAACAGTATGAGAATAGAAGCGTTAAAAATTGTTTCCCTTTTACGTTGTTTTTTTTTAACTCATATGCTAAAATAAGTGTACAATTTTCCTTATACAGTATACAGATTGTCGATAATTATAAACTAAAATGAATACATGCACGGTGTCTCTTCCCTTCCTTTAAATTTACCTCCCGCTTAATCTCCTGCCAGGTACAGCGTTACGTTAGATTTTCAGAATGATCAATTTTTTTTTCCTTTACAATAGTGTGTAGAATTTACAGCAATGCACACGTTGGTGCGCATTAGTTATTTTCGTATCTCTCTCATTGGAAGAACCCGTGAATCATATACATGGGAAAACACAGAGCAGCTATCTATAACTTTAAAACAACAAAAAGCTGTCTATTATTTTAAAACTACAGCACATAACAGCTGTCTATTACTTTAAAACAGCATAACAGCAGTCTAATATGCCAAACAATGTACGAACCTTATTTGAATCAAAGGCATTAAAAACATAACTTGCAAACTTGTCCGGGTTGCCATGTGGGAAAAATTGTTGATAAATTCCTTGAAATTCCTGCAGGAGAAAAAAAATAAAGATCTGAGAATAGAATAAAATATATAAAAGCGATTTGGGCTCTGCGTTAAATCGAAAGTAAAGAATTAATATAACAGTATCCCAGTTTAAAATACAATCATGAAAAAATCGGATCTGCCCGAAACCAAAAAAAACCTAGCCAACCGATCAAGCCTAAGGGGATATAACTCTATGCAAAGGTTTTGCAGGGTACAGCTAGTAGATAAATAATATGCGTACATAGGCCGTTCTTATGGGTAGACAAACCATGAAACTGATTAGTGCCTCGACTGCCAAACACTGAGCTCTTTATTTAAATATAGAACACAGTGCTGCCAAAGCAGGCCCCCAGCAAGGGAGGAGGGTAAACCCAAAGCCTTTTAGGGGTCTCCCGAGCCCAACCCCACGCTTTTTAAGATTTTATTTATTTTGGTGCAGTAAATCTCCCCCCCCCCCGGGTTTTTTTTTTTGGGGGGGGGAGAAAAGAAGGAATGGGTTTCACTTGTTATAGTTTTGAGGGAGCCCTAAATTTTGTGTGAGCGGCCTTCTTCAAAGAGCCCCATTTCCGTTAAACCTTATGCTACCAGAGCCCCGACAGGTACTTTTGCTAAAGTCTTCAATTTTCTCTAAAAAATAATCTGCCTTTGGCTCCGGAAGACCTAAAAACGGCATTGTCTTGTAACGTGTGTGCGAGTGAGTGTGAGCGTGTTTTACGTACGGGCCTACGGGCCTACACAATCATTTGATCCATCCTCCGTAGGGAATTGTTGATTTATTTTTTTTTTTTACTACGGATGAATGATTCCCCGACTAGACAAAGAGCTCCGACTAGACAAAGAGCTCCGACTAGACAAAGAGCTCCGACTAGACAAAGAGCCCCGACTAGACTAAGAGCTCAGACTAGACAAAGAGCTCCGACTAGACAAAGAGTTCCGACTAGACAAAGAGCACCGACTAGACAAAGAGCTCGGACTAGACAAAGAGTTCCGACTAGACAAAGAGTTATCTCGGAACAAAATGTTTTTTGTTCCAAAGCAGGCTGCATGCAATCAGCGCTTCCAGCATAAAAATTCGAAATCTTGAACAACGTGGAATCACTGAACACATGTTGAGCTAATTTATTATCAGAATAACAAATTAGTAATACACGTTAAATCTGATTTATCGATTGAGTAACATTTATGACATAAAAAAATATTCCATATGGAGAAAATATCTAATGTGACTTTGTTGAATGTTGTGGTGTCTTCTTTAAATATTACATGTACTGGTAGTATATGTAAGAATTTCAGACAACAATAATTAACGAAGTCGACTCCAGTTGAAGTAACAATAATAATAGTATTTAATTCTTGAACATGAACTGACATAATGGTGAATTCAGGAGGAGTACAATAACAAACTGTCAAATGCATCCACATATCACGATGCCCAAAGCTAGACTAATAGAACAAAGCATGTGCTCCCCACTGTCGGTTTAGTATACGTCATTTCTACCAAAATGACGTATACACTAGAACCTATAATAAACTACAACACAAGATGGCGGAATGACGCCATAAATACTGCGTCATCAAACTTAGACTATACTATTTCTCCACAGACTCTCAGAAAAAAAAAATTATACAGAATTTGCATCGTAAATTTGAATTGGTTTTTTCCGAAATCCGCCATCTTTGTATATATATTATTGTATTGTGTATCAATATTAAGGTGCTACACTATTAAAAAAAAAAGGAAAATAACAAAAGTGGAGACATACTTTTATTCATTATTAGAGGACTTTCAAAAAAAACGAAGTGGCTACGGTAACATCAAGACGGAGTTCGTATTTTTTTTTCCGGGTTACATCAATAGATATTGCTCCACACCCTAACCCTAACCCTATCCCTAACCCTACCCCTAACCCTAATCCTAACCCTTTTCCTAACCCTAATGTAATTGCCGGTACCGAAAAAAAATGAGTACTCCCGCTAACCCTAATATTATGGCGCCTGATGTTACCGTAGCCACTTCGTTTTAAATAATAGCGATACGCTTCCTATGTGAAATTTATTCTGTGACGTGACTTTTGCTCATTAGTTCAATTCTAATTTCAGACTTTGCATCTGTTTATTTTTTTCTTCCTCGTGTGCGATTTTTTTTTAAAAAACAACTTAGAGCGTTTCAGCATGGTATTTAAAAGTAAATACGTTTCACCTCTTTTTTTAAATTTATATCAAAAGGTAGTTATGCTTAAAAAAACAACAACAACACTTCCTCGATACGGCCCTGACTGGATTCACTTTTGAACTTTGACCTTTGCTTTAACAAGGTAGCGTTGAGTCCGGAGTGGATTGGAGGGATGGGAGGGGGGGGGGAGGGGAGAACACACGTTTTTTCCCCAGTCTAACAAATTGGCCTGTCCAAGAAATTGGCGGGCTACAAACGATTTCCCGTCAACCTTTATCGAAAACAGCTATCAGCAGACGAATACATTTCCTTCTCAATCAAGTTGAGCCCCTGACAACCTTTTGTTCTTAATTATCAACTGTTTTATCAATTTGCTTAGAGTCTTGTGTTTTGTTTTTCTTTCTTTTTCTTTTCGTTCATTCTCCGTCAACGAAAGCAGCAGAAGTAACAAGCAATATGCGATCAATTATGTTGAAAACTTCTAATTTACATGTGTACGTAATTAATTTCAGTTTGAACTATTTTCCTTTTCGCCTGACTTTTTTTTTTCTTTTAAAGATGTGATTATAGCGCAGTAATTTGTCAGCTTATTTTTAGGACCTGAAAACAAAGGCACAAGAGATTGATAGATAAGAGTAAATCCGTATAATGGAGGGGTGCTATTGACAAGTTATTGGTGCTGTAGCATTAGAACTTTCACTGAAATAGACTCAACCATGAAAACAGACAAGAGTCTCCAACACAGCCCCGTAGCGTGAAAGTTCTACAGAAGGGGCCAGGCCAATAGCGGGGGGGGGGGGGCGGGGAGGAAATAAATATTACTAAGTAGAGCAAACAAGCAGAAGGGGCCAAACAAAACGCAGGAGGGGGGCGGTTCCCCGCCCCCCCTCCCCCGCACGCTATGGGTCTGCTCCCCACATACACCAACCCTGGAAGAGAAATAAAAAAAAAAAAACCTCGTGTGTTTTGCACTAGGACTTCGGGACATCAGGTCCTATCTCGTCGTAATCTAGACTTGGAAAGAGGGTGGGGGGGGTTGATAGGGAAGGAATGTGTGACCGGCTTAGAAAATAACAACAAACAAAAATCTTACGTCTTATGTGGCTATTTGACATGGACTGCCATTGAACTCTGACCACTACATGGGCCGAATCAGAGGTTAAATCAGTGTGACGTGGGTGTTTGGGGGGGTGGGGGGGGGTTGGGGGTGGGGGGGAGAGAAGGGACAACCATTAAATGAATGAAATATTAATTGTCAATTAGCATGCCCTTTCCCCCCCCCCACCACCCCCACCCTCCCCTCTACAATCACTGGGCGCCCTCGGGCAAGTGTTTATTGTTGTCAGACTTTAGTGTCAATTAACAGTTTTCATTGTTGTTATTTTACCGTTAAACTGGAGATGAGAGTAGGGATGTTGGGGGAAGGGTGGGGGGTGGGCGGTGTCGAAGCTTTCAATCCCTTGCCCTTGGAATGGAGGGAATTTTTTTTATTTCTTTTAATACTTATATCCCCACACACTCTCTTCATTGTCCCATTTTCCCCTTTGAATCACTTTATATCAATTTCAATATTATTCTATTGGGTGGTCCTTACCCAAACATAGGTTCACCGTCACCCATATTAAGTAAAAACGTTTGGAGTGCGGATTGTGCGGGCTATGTGGGTAGTGCGGATTGTGGGGGTTTTGTGGATAGTGCCGGTTGTTGTGTTGTGCAATCGCAGAGGGCGCCGAAATATCTTTTATTTGAATGTTGTACACTTTAGATCTGGAGGAAGGCGCCTCAATCTGATTCGCACAAGGGTGCCATAATATCTAGCTACGCCTCTGATATTGTGTTATCTACGGCACTTTCTCATTCATTAGCCATTAACAGGATAGGTGAATAACTTCTCTCAGAAATACCGCCAATTTTTTTTTGTTTATGTATGACACGATTTCTTTCAGCCGGCTTTCAGTCTAAGGGGAAAAAAAATGACAATGCAAGTCCATAAAAGGAAAATTGTTTGAAACAACACTTGGTAATTATTTTCAGTTTTGAGCTGACGTTATGAACTGGCATCTAATTATCTAATGTTTTTGATTTGATCTTGTTAAACCAAAACGTGAAAAAAAAAATATGACACTATAAGAAGATGTTGACATTTCGGTGTCACGTGAGGCTAAAATTAGAACACACCGTGATTGGTGAAATTATAGGAAGCGAATTTTATTTGAATTTAGTCATTTCTGCTTGTGTGCGCACGTATTCAGTTTGCGCAACAGCTGTCATTTACATTAAGATGTTATTGCTAGTATCAGCCAGGACCGTCTTTTATGAATAAATGGCGGGGCCCTAACTCAGGGGCAGAACCGGACTGCCTCGGACCTCCACTGCATAGGGGGCTCCTGATGGAACTGAACATTTTTGAGGTTACCAAAAAGTATTCAGGATGGTATAACTTAACAGAAGGAAATGTGGAAAGGGGGGGGGGAATATTCAAAAGGACCCATGATGTAGGATTATAAGTGACCCCTAAGATTTGTAACAGATGACCTCGGAAGTGTCTTTTTTTCCCTTGGATCAAAATGACATAGCATACATTTATGGGGGGATAAATTAGTTGAGTTTCACAATTTGAAGATTGAGTTTAACAAAGTTACCAGAGAAACCTGTTTAAAAACAGAGAACAAAAGTGACATTTTGATTGGGTAGTTTTAACTTTAAAATAAGGGGGGGGGGGTCGTCGCGGGGCAAAATGCCTATTGAACAAAAATAACCCTGCTGATAGTCTCACACCCCCACCCTCCACAACTGAGCGTCGTGGGAATGTACCGACCTGCCTAGAGTAAACAAAAAATGCAGGGATGGAGTTTCGGGGGTCGGGCCAGATTTAGACCGACACCCCAGCTCTGAGAGAATGAACCAACAAAAGTCGATACACGACTAGTTTATAGCATTCTTCAACTTCATTCTCCCCTTTACGATCCTAGTACAGCCATACGGTTGCCTCATCTTCAAAAGATAAACTTACCACCCTCAAATATAGTATGGGGGGGGGGGCTGCTAGTTTATCACTGGATTAAACCCTGGATGAAACCATGGATTAAACCCTGAGTTATTTACCGCTTTAGAGCGTGACCTAAATATAAAAGAACTGATCGAAATGTCTCACACATGAAACAAGCTGTAGTTTTGACCCCCCCCCAAACCACACACACACACACACACACACACACACCATAAAACTAAGTGGAAAAAGTTTGCATCGATTCCATTGGTTTAATTTTCTGTCATTTCTTTTTCTAATACAATTCTGTCGTCTGCCTGTGTCTATTTTAAGAAAAATTTACCTACCAATCATAAAACATAGGTTCCTATTGGTTGATGGATAAGATCGGCATCTATCAACCAACCAATGTTGGTAGTCTTTTTTTTTTTCCTCACGGTACCATGTTCCTCATTCTTTATTCTATACGGTCAGAGGTCATAAATTGTCTGTCTCTTGACATAGTCTAGTTCAGTGATGACCAGTGCTCGATTTAAGAAAAAACAAGCAATTAAGCCTGTTCCATTCTGGACACAGGACGTGTTAGCGCATTTTCATGTTATGTATCAGTACGTTTGTGGTTACTGAAATAGGACTCATAATTGAAAACATTCGAAATTATAGTCATTTAATCGTCCGAAAACTCCGTCAATTGTTGCATAGCTCTGATACTTTCAATTAAACTCAGAACACAAGCTTACTATTTCATTTGATGAGTTTCTTAATAAATCTTGGTGAAACTACGTGCTGCAGTATTTCGCACCAAATGAACGGGTTATTGAACGTACAAGGTGTATATATAATATATAAGCCCCTTAGGAGCCCTGAAGCCCGGCCCTCAGAGGTCCTATCGCGAAATGAACTTTTGATGTACACATGGCAGGCCAAGACCTACAAAATGATATATACATCATAGGTCTAGGACTTATGGTTGTTGAGATCTAGGGTGATGACGGACAGACAGACAAAACGGGGACAATAAAGCATTTTTTTTTCGAAAATGCTCTAAAAAACAGTGCCGGGGATGAAAAAAAATTTTTTGCAGAGCCGGGGTTTAATGTCATCCCCGGCAGGGATGAAATTAATTAAAGCAGAGCCGGGGATAAATGTCATCCCCTGCAGGGATGAAATTAATTAAAGCAGAGCCGGGGATATCCCCGGCGGTAAATCGAGCCCTGGTGATGACTTGTCTTTATACAGTGACCTTTATACAGTGACCTTTATACAGTGACCTTTCATAAGACATCTACGTTGATAGGACGGTTAAGAAAATGTGTGCTACCCTAATTTATGCATTTAATTTACTAGCCATAAAGAATATAAGCTGTCTGATTTATGGCTGCTACAACATAGGCCATCTGATTTATGGCTGCAACTACATAGGTCGTCTTATTTATAGCTGCTACTACATAGGCCATCTCATTTATGGCTGCTACTACACAGACCATCCGATGTATGGCTGTAACTACATAGGCAATCTGAGTCATGGCTGCTGCTACATAGGTCGTCTTATTTATGGCTGCAACTACATAGGTCGTCTTATTTATAGCTGCTACTACATAGGCCATCCGATGTATGGCTGCTACTACATAGACCATCCGATGTATGGCTGCTACTACATAGGCCATCTCATTTATGGCTGCTTCTACATAGGCTGTGAAGGTTTGTTAGGTCTCTTGATGTTATGGGGGTCTGGCTGCAGTTGCAGTCAGACTGAACCTGGAGGCGTTACTGTGGTAGCGTGTCACTTAATTTTTCACACACAAACACTAGTCCAATCAATGCACAATTCAATGTTGCTGATTCATTATTTTATTATCGAACGTAGACATTAACAATATTATAAAGTTTCATACGAAGGTATATGACATAGGCACATCTTAGAAGTATCTAATAAACTATCACTGGTTAGTCTAAATCAAATTAATAACTTCTTCAAAGTTGAATAAAATATCTGTCCTACACGTATAGGATCTAAAATGTAACTCAATCTACAAAGTACATCTTATATGTTCATGAACTAGAAAGCAACTTCTCAATCTACCAAGCTTGTCTCTAAGCAACTTAATATGACGTCAACTAGAAAAAACTACGTCACATAGTAATATAAAAATTAACACTCTCTTGAGTTACTAGAAAAGAGTGATTAACACACATGCACAAACCAAAATTAATTAATGAATACTTAAATCAACTTTAACTCCTCGACATAGGCCATCTCATTTATGGCTGCTACTACATAGACTATCCGATGTATGACTGCTACTACATAGGCCATCCGATGTATGGCTGCTACTACATAGACCATCCGATGTATGGCTGCTACTACATAGATCATCCGATGTATGTCTGATACTACATAGACCATCTCATTTATGGCTGCTACTACATAGACCATCCGATGTATAGCTGCTACTACATAGGCCATCTCATTTATGGCTGCTACTACATAGACCATCCGATGTATGGCTGCTACTACATAGGCCATCCGATGTATAGCTGCTACTACATAGGCCATCTCATTTATGGCTGCTACTACATAGACCATCCGATGTATGGCTGCTACTACATAGGCCATCTCATTGATGGCTGCTACTACATAGATCATCCGATGTATGTCTGATACTACATAGACCATCTCATTTATGGCTGCTACTACATAGACCATCCGATGTATGGCTGCTACTACATAGATCATCCGATGTATAGCTGCTACTACATAGGCCATCTCATTTATGGCTGCTACTACATAGACCATCCGATGTATGGCTGCTACTACATAGGCTATCTCATTGATGGCTGCTACTACATAGATCATCCGATGTATGTCTGATACTACATAGACCATCTCATTTATGTCTGCTACTACATAGGCCATCCGATGTATGTCTGCTACTACATAGGCCATCCGATGTATGGCTGCTACTACACAGGTCATCTATGGCCGCTGGGACTCTGTAGCGACTACGTTATGAACTCGATTTAGGCTCGTTGAGTATGGCCCCCTGGTTTGGGGGGGGGGGGGGTTAAAATCCTAGCGTCATCAGCTAACTATTTTCTCAGTGGTTCCCCTCTGGTTGTGGTGGGAGTTAAAGGTAGAGCACTGCAATCAACGCCAAGAAGTTTAGAAAACTTTCAGGCAGATCTGTATTTAGGTATTCGGGTTGTAAAAAAAAAGGGGGGGGGTGTGAAACGCAAAGACTCCCAGAGAATTTTTGGAACCAGAGGTAACGGGACATATGTAAGGCCCTCTTAAACTTAAGATTAAATTAGAATGAATACTTGAAGGGGTCCATTTTAGCCACGGGGGGGGGGCAGAGTGGGCCTATCCATAATGAAGGCTTTGCTAGCAGGAATTTCGTGAAATGTAAATCCTCATCGGGTGATATGAAGATTAACGTGGGATGGATTTAGAAATTAAAAAAAAATATATAAACTATATTTAATGAAACAATTAATGACTCTATTGTATTAGATTCTTTGCTCATTTCTGCATCAGTTAATAAATTGACCTCATTTTGATAAAACTGGCATTGGCCTGACGAGACCCCCCCCCCCCACACCATCACTATTTTTGTACGCTACATTTACGACGCTATTTTGGTCTGACCTATACAAGTAGTATAAACCTGGTCTTGTGAAATATGTTTTTTTTTACAAAATAAAAAAAGGGCCTAAGGGGGGGGGCCTCACAAGTAGCTAAATTTAGAAGTCCCAAATGCTTCAGGGGGGGGCGGCTCCAAACTACCTTAACCTAGAAGTCCCAAATGTACCTTTGTATAATAATAATAATTCCCTTAGCCCTGACGGCCCACCGGTGAAGTGTAGAATTCATCTGTTTCTATAACCTCGGCATATAAAGGAATTGCATGGGTCTTCCGTTCTCTGGAAAACGAGATTTCGCTTCATGTGCGAAATTCTCGCGGCGATAGGTGATAGGGGTATAACTAAAATACAAGCCTATATCCCCATATCATATTTGGTGGAGCTTTGTATCACAAATAAAGAAAATATAGGTAATTTTTGTTTTGCATAAAAAAAAGTTCACCCTCCAATTGACATGAATATTTTATAACAATCAAATTTTCAAATATTTCAATACAGGTTTCACCGTTACAAATAAAAGTGACATAAGTATAATATTGATAATTGTTACAATGTTACAGTGTACATTTCTATTGTGCATTAGTAGAAGAAATTTAATGTTCAATTTTTCAATGGACTTGCAAGTGGAAGTAAATCTAGTATCACTTTAAATGCACGCTCTGCACAGATAATGGAACGCTTAGTTTTTAGTCATATACCTAAATAGGTAAGTGCAGTAATTTAATAATAAATAAATGATTCCTAAATTACAGAAGAGTTTTTATTGTTTTCTTTTTAAAGTTTCATTCTTAACTCGCCAATTAGCAAATCAAGAATGGCTTCTCTTTCACTCTGTGTACGGCTTCCTATCTTTTCTATGATTTCTATTAATAATCGTTTTTCTTTTTTTTTTAAAAAAAAACCTCTCTTTACGTTACATTGGTGTCGTTGAATAAAGTTACAATGTAGCCACGATTTCAATACATGTGTGCACATTTATATATGAAGGCGGCTAATTGTGCACATCAATATACTCAGGTGCTCTACACAGCAAAATATGTGGGCCATTACTTTGCACAACTATATATATTTACTATCTTTACTATGCACAGCTATAAATCTAAGCGCTTTAATGTGTACAGTTTTATATGTTGTCATTTTAGTGTATATAAATATATAGTGTATAAATATATATACAGGACCACCGACAGAAATTTCGGGCCCCTGGGCAGGGTTGTCACGGGCCCCCAGTGCTGATAATAATATTTTCAATAGGTGATTGACCAACTCAGTCCGGGCCCCTGGGCGTTTGCCCCACTGCCCCCTCTCGGCAGCATTGTATATATATATATATATATATATATATATATATATATATAGGCACTTTACTATGCACAGATATTGACGCATCACTTCTAACTCACGTTTGCCGAAATTGTAAGAGATCAGTTTTGTAGATGTATCACCGTGTTAAATGTGGCATGCAGAGATTTATTTAGTCAGCAGCTGTCTCCAGTCTCTGGTCAATGCGGTATACTACATGGCTAGTTACCATAGACAGTCACAGTTCATTAAGCATACCCTGCGTCCATACCCTGTGTCCATACCCTGTGTCTATACCCTGTGTCTATACCCTGTGTCTATACCCTGTGTCTATACCCTGTGTCCATACCTGTGTCTATACCCTGTGTCTATACCTGTGTCCATACCCTGTGTCTATACCCTGTGTCTATACCCTGTCTATACCCTGTGTCCATACCCTGTGTCTATACCCTGTGTCCATACCCTGTGTCTATACCCTGTGTCTTTACCCTGTGTCCATACCTGTGTCCATATCCTGTGTCCGTACCCTGTGTTTATACCCTGTGTCTATACCCTGTGTCTATACCTGTGTCCATACCCTGTGTCTATACCCTGTGTCTATACCCTGTGTCTATACCTGTGTCCATACCCTGTGTCCATACCCTGTGTCTATACCCTGTGTCCATATCTGTGTCCATACCCTGTGTCCATATCTGTGTCCATACCTGTGTCCATACCCTGTGTCCATACCTGTGTCCATACCCTGTGTCCATACCCTGTGTCCATACCTGTGTCCATACCCTGTGTCTATACCCTTTGTCTAAACCCTGTGTCCATACCTGTTATGGGTGAATAATTGTGGGCTCACCCGAGTGGAAGTAAGTCCGTGCTAGAAACAAAACACTGGTTCTCAAATTACTAGCATATGAAGGACCCACAAGGGGCTTATACTACAATCGGGACAAAGTGAATTATCTATGGATGAAATAAATCGCTCTTCTGAACACATAGTTCACCGTTGCTATGGAGATCTATAAATAGTTTTTTTTAATTTTTTTAAAAAATTTTTTTTTTATTTCAACAATCTTATATCCATTTTTATTATTATCTTTATTTTAATATAATAAAAAAATTAGTTTTTTTTTTCTATGTAGCCTTGTGTGTGTTTTTATTTCTTTGGAAGCAGATTAATACGACATTTGGAAACCAAGTCATGTGACATTAGGAAACCAAGTCACGTGAACATCGACATTGTTTTTGAAAAGGCTAATTTAAAAAAATGGGAACAAAAATATAATCCGTTCTGTGAATATTATTAACAATTAACAAACATACAATCAGAGCTTTACGATGTGAGCCTTTTAGAGATTTTAACGGGTCCTGGTGAGATTATATTTTATTATAGTTAAAACCGGACATTTCTAAGTACTGACCATGCAAGTACAAGTACCCATTGTGCAAGTACGAACATAAGTATTCCACAAATTCAAAACAGGGAACAAGTACCCAAATATGTGATCAATGCTGTGAGGACAACAGGCAAACATTATATTGCCATAAGACCGGCTCTTTATGAAGTTTCCCCATATAAATCTGTAGACTCGCTTGGCTTAAAGAACGCTCATTTATATAATTGCCTGAAACTTTAGTAAAGGTAATCTTCTGGGCCAAAGGTAAAGGTAATCTTCTGGGCCTAAAGTAAAGTAACTTTTGGAGGCCCTTTGCAGTTAGCGCCGGAAGGTTAGCGGATTTTGAGGCCGCACAGTGGGCCGAACTAGGAAGGGCGCCGAAAGAGCGCTATTAACTGTTTATTAACTGTTTTCGCAGGTCTTAGATTGGGGCAAGGGCGCCATAATGTAACTGGCACAGGGCGCCACAATAGCTATCTAAGGGTCTGGTCCTAGGCAGATGTACTATTGGGGTGGGGGGGAGGGGCTAACCAAGGTTGTTTTTTTTTGTGGGCACGAGCCAAAGCTACTTTAGGGTAGTCCTAAGAGAAAAACACAACAACAACAATGCTGGCGAATTTTGGAACCCCTAGCAATTTTAGCCAAACTGGGGAGCTCCATTGACACCACCCACTCACCCACCTACCCACCCAACTGTTAGTCTTTTTTTAGGCTACTGCAAAATATAAGTTCAAACAGGGGAGTCTTAGCTGCTGAAGCCAGACACACCCCCTCCACCCTCTCCCCCCCCTACTCGCTACCTCTCCTATCCAAACTTAAATGTTCTCAGCCCATACCATCTCACATAATGAAACTTTACTTAAATTTCATTGTCATTTGACCAATTTTTTTTTTTCAATTTCTGTTTCATGATATTATCTTTTATTTAAAAAAAAGCAAACAAACAAATGGCTGACATATTCTCATTCCATAATCATTTCAATTCATTTACACCCATCCACCCATCTTAAATTTCAGGCTGTCTCTTGTTTTGAAAATTTAAAAAAAAAATAAATATCAAATTTCCTTATTACGGGTGAAATAGACAAGATCTAGGTAGCCATGGCTACGTTGTGTAAAAGAAAAAAAATTGAATTAAAATAATATACGTAAATGTCGTTGTTAGCTACCGGAACGAAGTATTCTGGTTCCACGCTTTAATCAATGTAAAAGCGCCGTCAGTTGCCACAGCAACCAAATGCAACCGTCGGTCGAGAAAGACCACAAATCGTGATTAATATTTATTAAAAAAAAAACATAAAAGGAAAAGAAAGAAAATGTCACAAATGAAGCCGATATAAGCGTCTTGTTTTTATTAGAAGCCACACGCGCGGAAACTTGATCCTTTGTTGTTTATTATTTAGATTGAACAAGCGGCGGTGTTATATACTAGAGAAATGAATAGTTTTTAAAATAACGTACGAACGGTGTACACTGTCTAAATCAGAGGCAGAGATTAGATTGAGGATAGGCCAAGTCCGGTTTGTTGTTTTAAATTAAAAAAAAAATAAAATCTTTCATACAGTCACACTATTTTGTTATTTTAAACCTATTATTAAAAAAAATTGACTTGATGGGGGGCTGCATACAACTCAACTAAGAGCCACATGTGGCTCTACACCAGGGGTCGGCAACCTTTTGAGACGTAAGAGCCAAAAATTATAATTTAAAATTTTCTCAATTATTTAAAGAGCCAATATTGTGGTATTTGATTAGGGCGCGTTTTGACACCGAAAGAGCCGCAACTTGACATCGAAAGAGCCGCATGCGGCTCGCGAGCCGCAAGTCGCCAACCCCTGCTCTATACCATTGACACACAAAAGCCGCATGTGGTTTTATACCATTGGTACACAAGCGAAGCATATTGCTCTGTAACATTGGTAAACAAGAGCCGCATGTGGCTCTGTACAATATATATATATATATATATATATATATATATATATATATATATATATATATAATTTTTTAATAGGTTATTTGTAACTATTTTTGACATTTCAAAAGATTCAACCCTATTCATGGGTCAGTAGGTCATCTTATACGTATGTAGGACAAACAGAGCCACAAGTAAGGTTTTTTATAAAACTATTGCATCAATGTGCCAGCAACTGGAACGGTCCCTTCATACTTAATCAGTATCACTTAATCTTTATCCATGTTAGCTGGCATCAATTGAACAAGCGATTTATGCAATAAGAATGACTCTCTATGAATGAATCTCAATGTATGATGAATGGATTGTGACGGCCAATAGTTAAGAGTGTGTGTGTGTGTGTGTGCGTGTGTCATGTTAGTGACAGTACTGACCTCCATTGTAAGTTTACCATCTGGACAGTCCCTCATGTGTGTGTGTGTGTGTTATGTTGGTGAAAGTACTGACCTCCATTGTGAGTTTACCATCTGGACAGTCCCTTTTGTTTGTGTGTGTGTGTGTGAGTGATATGTTGGTGACAGTACTGACCTCCATCGTAAGTTTACCATCTGGACAGTAACTCTTGTGTGTGTGTGTGTGCGTGTGTGTGTATGTGTATGTGTGTGTGTGCGTGTGTCATGTTGGTGAAAGTACTGACCTCCATTGTGAGTTTAGCATCTGGACAGTCCCTCATGTGTGTCTGTGTGTGTGTGTGCGTGTATGTGTATGTGTGTGTGTGCGTGTGTCATGTTGGTGAAAGTACTGACCTCCATTGTGAGTTTAGCATCTGGACAGTCCCTCATGTGTGTCTGTGTGTGTGTGTGTGCGTGTATGTGTATGTGTGTGTGTGTGCGTGTGTCATGTTGGAGAAAGTACTGACCTCCATTGTGAGTTTACCATCTGGACAGTCCCTCATGAAGTCCTTGAACCACTGCTGCAGCTCTTTTTTGTCAACTGGGGAAAACATGAAATGACACAAATTAACAACAACAACAATGTAACAAACAACTAATTGATTTAAAAAGTTAGATTTATCTATCTATCTGTGTATCTATCTATCTATCTATCTATCTATCTATCTATCTATCTATCTATCTATCTATCTATCTATCTGTGTATCTATCTATCTATCTATCTATCTATCTATCTATCTATCTATCTATCTATTCATCTATCTATCTGTGTATCCATCTATCTATCTATCTATCTATCTATCTATCTATCTATCTAACTGTGTATCTATCTATCTATCTATCTATCTATCTATCTGTGTATCTATCTATCTATCTATCTATCTATCTATCTATCTATCTGTGTATCCATCTATCTATCTATCTATCTATCTAACTGTGTATCTATCTATCTATCTATCTATCTGTGTATCTATCTATCTATCTATCTGTCTATCTGTGTATCTATCTATCTATCTATCTGTGTATCTATCTATCTATCTATCTATCTATCTATCTATCTGTGTATCTATCTATCTATCTATTTATCTGTCTATCTATCCATCTATCTATCTGTGTATCTATATATCTATCTATCTATTTATATGTCTATCTATCTATCTATCTATCTATATATTTATCTATCTATCTATCTATATATTTATCTGTCTATCTATCTATATCTATATATATATATATATCTATATCTATCTCTCTCTCTCTCTCTCTCTCTATATATATATATATATATATATATATATATATATATATATATACCTACTGATTCAATCTACTATAGTTGTGACTGTCTGTCATAACTATTTATCTCAACTCAGTACTGTATTCCTCAAAGTGTCTATGCATGCATCTGCCCAGTCACCCAAGTGTCTACGTTGACTGTCCAGTACCCCGTACACTAATTCCTCCCCTTGGACGTCCCTCAGTGAGTGGTCAATAATGTGGCACTGTCCGAGAGTACTATGGACATCTAGTTTCATGTCTTACCCAACTGGAACATGGTCATTGTTTTGACCAGTATTTTTATTTTTTCGTTCTTTTCATTAAAGGACAAGGTGAGGCGATGAAAGGAGTGGAGTGATAGAAGGTAAGACAGATGTGAAGATGATAGAAGTGAGAGAAGAGAATAGCGAGACTCACGTGAGGAGGATGGGGATGGGGGAAGGGTAGGGGTGGATAAAAATGAATGAAGGAATGAGGAATAGAGAGATAAAGATAAAACAACATGATATAATTACATATATGATCAGATGGGTAATTGGAGTGAGATAGTATAACAGTGTATACGTGAGACAGAGAGAGAGAGAGAGAGAGAGAGAGAGAGAGAGAGAAAGAGTATTGACAAACAATTATATATAGAGACAAAGAACTCAGCATGGTATACAGGCCAACACAAAGGGAGGTAATAATAAAAACGAGTCAAGACAAAAAAAAAAGGTCACTTGTGATGGGTTATCTTTTCCTGTTTGATCTGTCTAAATGTTAGTGCTGTTCGAAACAGTACCATCACGGTTTGCATCGGCGCCCAACCCACATATCAGCCCCCCCCCCCATCTATTGTCTAGTCTTATTATAACTTCCCAATGTTGGCACCCTACCAAATATCAGCTCATGTATTGTCTAGTTTTATTATATTTTCCCAATATCGTCAATGTATTTTTTTCCCTACAGTTCATCGGATGTTAGGGGAAGCACTTGCAGCGGTCATTCCATTGTTTTTGTTTTAATTGTCAATCGTGTGTTATGACGTCATCAAACCAGGTCCCAGAACTGAGCTTACTAAAAAAAAAAAGGTAAATAATTATAATAGAGTTACCTGCCCGTGCCCTCGATGCTCTTGTCTGTTAATGCCCCTCGGATGTTCCAATTAAAATCACTCGTCATTATCGCGGTTTCCACCCCCCCCCCTCTCCCCTTTCCCTTTCCCTTGAGGGTTTCAGTAATCGATGAAGCGCTACAGGAGGAATACTTTGAGCAGTGCTTCTAACACTGATACAGAAATAATGAAAATGGGTACCAGCGAGAGAACACACACACACACACACACACACACATAATATCTCTTGGTTGTTTTAAACAAAAATTATTTATATGTCGCTGCGTACCTCTGCAAAAACCCTTCCCCCCCCCCTTACCCAGTGAGGTGTTACGTGTAGGTCTACCACCGACTGAGAACCGCGAATTTAGGATCACTTTGGTGCATCTTGAGTCCCTAATCAATCTACCGGCAACCACCGTCTGGTTTGTTGGGATTTTCCGTTCACCTACTTTACGAAATCGTCAGAAACGTCAACAAAAAAAAAACAACAACATCCAAATACCAAGTAAAAGACAAGCAATTAAGCCTATTCCATTCTGGACACAGGACGTGTTAGCGCATTTTCATGTTATGTATCAGTACGTTTGTTAGCTTTCAGTAAATATTTGTAAATTTTGGAAATGTTTATAAATTCTATTGTGTAATGCATATATCTGTAAAAAAATATTATAAAGACGTTTCTTTATATTTGAAAAAAAAATTAGTTTCTCTTAAATCTAACTACAAGTGGTTTGTGGTTACTGAAATAGGACTCATAATTGAAAACATTCGAAATTGTAGTCATTTAATCGTCCGAAAACTCCGTCAATTGTTGCATAGCTCTGATACTTTCAATTAAACTCAGAACACAAGCTTACTATTTCATTTGATGAGTTTCTTAATAAATCTTGGTGAAACTATGTGCTGCAGTATTTCGCACCAAATGAATGGGTTATTGAACGTACAAGGTGTAGTGTGGAGAACAGGTTCTCACACATTAGTTAGAATGTAGAATAAAATATAAAGTAAATCTTTGAGAGTTTAAATCAAGAGTTCAGGGTTAAATATTTGGGGGGTAGAGTCATTACGTTTTCTAGCGACCTGGGTTAGGGACTTGACATATGATACCTTAACCTTTGTTCCGAGAGTAGGGAGAGAGTCGACCGACATTCTTGACAAAAAGATATATCACCGAACACAACCGAAGGTGGCAAAGGGCGCTAACCTTTTAATGAGTTTATTTAAGTGGGTGGGGCACTAAGCCTGATGGAAAAAGTTTGAAGAAACGGGACGTGGGATAGATTAGGACAGTAGATTTCTAGATAGAGCCGAGAGTCGTCACAAGTAGATTACCAGTAGATATTAATGCTATTGTACTTAGTGGAATTGATGCTGGACTATATTGTATGTGCTGTACCTTGTGTTATAATAAATCTTACCATATACACGGAATACAAGTGCCTTTGTTATCGATACTACTGTACGGAGTTTGAAAGTGTCGGTATTTAGACATATATATAATAGAACGAGTGGCTACAGTGTGAAAGAATCCTAGGCTGGCAATATACTAAACACCCAGCAGAAGTGGCACTTAAACCAGCACGCAACATAATTGGCACCTTCGACGAAAACTTGTGACCGCTGTTTGAGACTAGTCATTGTGGCTGATGCTGTTAGTTGGATCGAAGTTGTTGAACAGTTTTATTGAAGATAAACAGGTTGTTTGACGCTAAGTAACTGCTCATGTGTATCGTAAATTTCAAGTAACATAGCAGTTGTTGTTTTGCTGACGTGGCTGATGTACCTGAAGTAGCCGACGTATCTGACGTGGCTGTTGTACCTGAAGTAGCCGACGTATCTGACGTGGCTGTTGTACCTGAAGTAGCCGACGTATCTGACGTGGCTGTTGTATCTGAAGTAGCCGACGTATCTGACGTGGCTGATTACCTGAAGTAGCCAACGTATCTGACGTGGCTGATGTTTCTGACCAAATTAATTGTGCGGGTGAGCTACCTTTGCTTATACTGTTTGGATTATTCACCCGATTGTGTTTTAAGAGTGAATTAGTGTGGTGCATTCGAATATTGGATTACACAGTGTTTACAATTTCATATCGACGTTGAAATTGACGACTACAGAAAAGTTAACTCAATGTATTTTTATAGGTAGATTTAATTTCTTAGATAACTTCAGCTGAATAATCTGTTTGTTGTTCCTAGTGGAATTCTGTATTTCTTCGAATACAGTAGAGGTTAAAATAGGGTCCACTTGGAACAACTAAAACATATATATGTTGAATTAATTTTTTTTTAATTATTTTTTATAGGTTCCATTATTTAGGTACTTTGTATTGCTGTATTATTATTATTAGTTTTCTCTTTGGTGTTGTTCTTTTTTTCTGTTTAGTAGTTTTATATAGTTAGTTATTATTACTAGTACCCTCCGCTAATTTTGTATTAGGTATATATATGTATATATATATATAATCAGTGCCGTGTCAACCCTGACGGCCTTAATAGAGGATGGTAAGTCCCTCGGACTTACGGGGCAGGAGTTGCAAGCTTGGGTAACGGAGAGAGAGAACATAATTAGAGAGAGAGAAAGAGAAAATGTAGAAAGACAAAACCGGATAGCCGACAGGGAACTTAAGAAATTAGAAGCGGAGAATGATAAAATTAGGCTAGAAATAGAAAGGATTAGGGTTAATGAGCCATCGAGTAACATGTCTAGTGAGAGGATAACCACCAAATTAAAGTTACCATACTTTAGTGAAGGGGTGGATAACATGGATACCTATCTCTCTCGCTTTGAACTGTTAGCTAGCAGTGCAAAGATACCAGAGAATGAATGGGCTTCCGCCATTTTGGGTTTTATTAGCGGAAAAGCCCTGGACGTATGCTTAAAATTAAGCCGGGAGGAAATTACTGACTATAAAGTGGTAAAGGAGACATTGATGAGGATGTATGGGAATACCTCTGAGAGATATAGGGATAAATTCCATAACCTTCGCCCGTCCCGTGAGGAAGACCCTCAGATATTTACCACTAATCTTAGTTTATATTTTGATAGGTGGGTAGCTTTGTCAGGGATAGACCAAGGGTACACTAGTCTTAGGGAACTCATCTTAGTTGACAGGGCCATAGATTCGTGTCATAAGGACGTAATTGCATTTTTGAAAGAGAAGGGGCCGACAACTCTAGATGAAGTGACAGATTTATTAAGAAAGTACACATCTGCACATCCAGATAAAGACATATCTAAAACTGACACGGACCAACGACAAGACATGTTTTGTTTTTCCAGAGGTGTGACCCCACAACCCCAACGTAGTAATAACCCTGGTCCTAGGCGTGACAGAAGTAACTCTGCTGAGCGCCGAGACAGAGACAGATTATGTTACACGTGCGGGCTAAGTGGACATTCATATAAAGACTGTAGAAGTGGCAGAGTCAGTAACCTCACATGTTACACGTGTAATGGAAGGGGTCACACATCACGTTACTGCTCAAACCTAAAGGGGAACAACCGTGGTAGCAATACGTATCAGAGAAATAACTCCAGACACAGACAGACCGACACGACTCAACCAGTCTTGGCCATACTAGCGACAGGCCACAGTCTTTCCTTTTACCCTGGGTTTGTCGATGATACACCAGTAAATGTATTACGTGATACGGGGGCTACAGCAGTGTGTGTTAGAAGAACACTGGTCAAAGATAACCAGTTTACCGGAACAACAGGGAGTTGCATATCATTTGTTGGGGGGGGGGGGGTACACGAATTACCCGTCGCCATGGTCAAAATCAGGACACCCTTTTTCTCAGGGGTAATACCAGCGTTCGTCATTGACAACCCACCTTGTGATGTTATACTGGGGAACATTCCGGGAGTCGTGGAATGTGGGCCCATAGAAATAGATAATTGGGTAAAACAGAATACCGCCCTGGGAAACTGTAATGCAGTCGTGACGAGAGCACAATTAAAGAAGGAAGATACGTGCCACCAGTCACCAGTCGTTGACACCAGTGACCTACTATTTAGTAATAGCCCAGATCAAGTGACAGAGAAAACTGCAGTAGATCAGACAGAAGCAGAAAACCAACAAAAAGTATCAGATACTGAGAGCAGCCGAACCCCAGGCAACCATGTAATAACAGACGGGGTTGACAGAGTTCAAATAGATGAGGGTACCCTACTCAGCGAACAACAAAATGACACCTCGTTGTTCAAGCTGATTAAGCGGGGAGAAGGGTCCCAGGATAAAGGAGTTAAGGAACTGATTGTATTAGACCAAGGTGTATGGGTGAGGAAAATTGAACATAAAAATACCACAATTAAACAGCTACTAGTGCCCATGAAGTACAGACAGTTAGTACTTAGAACAGCACATGACTCGGTTCTTGCGGGTCACATGGGAGTTACTAGGACAAAATATAGAATATTGGGTAAATTTTTCTGGCCTGGTGTGACGAAGGACATAAAACGTTACGTTAAGACATGTGATATATGTCAGGTGAAAGGTCCTAAGTGTACGCACGGTGGTGCCCCGTTACAAGTGACAGACGTAATAGACAGGCCATTTAAAAAGATAGCCGTTGACATCATCGGACCAATGCCAGTGATGTCCAATAGAGGGCATCGGTTTATTTTGACAGTTGTTGATGTGTGCTCGAGGTGGCCGGACGCCATACCGTTAAAATTCATTAGGGCCGAGGACATATCACAGGCATTACTCAGTATTTTTTGTAGGACCGGGTTCCCAGATGTCATTTTGTCCGATGTGTAAAGTCCCTGTAAGGATGAGATGAAATCCCTTAGATCCTATAAACCACTAATGGGACGGTTTTATGGTGCCCTTCTTTCATCCCCACCATAGCCGATAGTGCAATGGCCATGGAGGCACCACGGGAGATATATCGGGAACTTGAGCCAAGACCTGAAAAATTTCCTTGGTCCTCACCGGAGATCGAACCAGGTACCTTCAGGTCGACAGTCGAGCGCGTTACCGCACGACCATCCGTCCCATATTTTGTCCGATAGAGGGACCCAATTTGTATCCGACATGACCAGACATTTTACAACGGTACTAGGAATCAAACAGACGTTTACATCCCCATACCACCCCCAGAATAACGGGATTTGTGAGAGACTGAATGGAACACTTAAAAAGATGATTAGTAAAGTAGCCAATGACAGCCCCGGTGACTGGGACCTCATGCTACCATGTGTACTGTTCGCATACAGGGAGATTCCCCAAGAAACCACAGGGTTCTCACCATTCGAAATGGTGTATGGCGCGAATCCTAAGGGACCACTATCGATACTGAGGGACCTCATGACAAAGACAGACTTAACACCTGATGTTCGAACTAGCTATGAATTGGTCATAGACACCAGACAAAGACTTATTCAGGTTTGTAGTATAGCCAAGTTAAATGTGTCTAATAGGAATGCTCAGACGTTGACCAGAATCAACAAGGGGAGGACTATGAGAAGTGTCTGTCCGGGCGACGATGTGCTTGTGTTACTGCCGGACAAGTCAAATAGGTTGTTCATTAGGTGGCAGGGACCCTTTACAGTTATTAGAAAACTGACCGACGTAGACTACGAAATAAACATTAGAAACAAGTTTAAAACATTCCACATCAATATGTTAAAAGAATATTACCCAAGACCAATAGATGTCTCTCACAATGACACCGTACCATCTGTTGAGGGGCCTAATGTAAGTTGCCTCATTATCAATGACGAAGATGTTCCTGATTCTGACACGTTAACATTTAACACTCCGGAAGTTAGTAATCAGGAAACCTGGGAGGATGTAAAACTTCATAACTTACAATCTGACAAAGCTGTTGCCATTAAAAAACTTCTGAACGACTATAAAGACGTTTTCTCTGACATGCCTGGTAAAACAGACGTCCTTACACATGATATAAAACTGTCTGAAGACAAAGTTGTTAGACTAAGACCTTATTCTTTACCCTTACACCACAGGGAACAGGTTCAGAAAGAGTTGCTAGACTTACAGAAACAGGGAATTATAGAGCCATCAGAATTGCCATATGCTTCCCCTATCGTCCTAGTTAAAAAGAAAACCGGTGACATTAGATTATGTGTGGACTATCGACAGCTGAATAAAGTTACCGTGCTGGACTCCTATCCAATGCCTAATCCAGAAGAACTTATGACGCGTTTAGCTAGGGCGAAGTATTTTTCTAAGTTAGATCTGGCTAGAGGGTACTGGCAAATACCTTTGACCCCAGAAGCTAAGCCACTGACAGCATTCATAACTCCATATGGCCTGTTCCAATGGAACTTCATGAGCTTTGGTTTGGTTAATGCGCCAGCTACTTTCAACAGAATGATGGCTAGGCTGTTTTCCCATAGACAGGACACCATCTACTACCTAGACGACATATGCATATTTCATGAGGACTGGGACAAACACATGCAGGGCCTCCGTGAGATTTTCGACATATTAAAACAACATAATCTGACTGTCAGACCTACTAAATTAGAGATAGGCTGACAGAGGTGACCTTTTTAGGACACAAAGTAGGTAATAACTCAATACAGCCTGTAGACGATACTATATCCAAAATACTAAACATTGCGATACCATCATCAAAAAAACAAGTGCGCAGTTTATTAGGTCTATGTAATTTTTACCGAAAGTTTATTCCCAACTTCGCACACGTGACTGAGCCATTAGCCAGTTTAACCAAGAAAGGTGAGTCAAACAAAGTTGTGTGGACCGAGAAGTGTCAAGCGGCACTGGAGTCAATTAAGGTCGCGTTCACCCAACAACCTATCCTCAAATTACCCGATATCAGTAAACGATTCTTCCTTTCCACTGATGCCTCGGCAGTTTCTATTGGTGGCTCATTACAACAGGACCACAATGGGACGTTACACCCTGTATTGTTCGTCAGTCGTAAACTGTCCCCACCTGAAACCAGATATGCTACAATAGAGAGGGAGGGGTTGGCTATAGTATGGTGCATCACTAAGCTTGCCAGGTATCTCCTCGGTGCCCCCTTCACTCTTCTGACAGACCATGCTCCTCTGGCTTTTATAAATTCAAAAAAATTAGGAAACCATAGAGTTGCCAGATGGTCACTTTTGTTACAGGATTTTAGCTTTAACATTCAGACCATTCCGGGCAGACAAAATGTATTGGCAGACACTCTGTCTCGCTGTGTTTGAGACTGGCATTTCGACTCAGCAATGGGGGATAACAATTACCAGTTTAAATGTTACTTACATGTCTTGGCAATGGTTACTACAATATACCCCTAATCTTATACTTTGTTATTTGTATCCAATTAATCTTTAAGACAGTTATTTAGCAGCAGTTGTTGTGAATACGTTTCTTTTATCCATACTATATATTTTCATGTATTTTTTTTCTCCTCATTGCAATCTGAGTCTCACATTTCTTTTTGAATTATTGATGTTCATTAACCTTTACTATATCTGATGTAGGTTGATTAATTATTATACATGAACAATAATGTATAGATGCTTGTATCATTATTATTGAATTTTGTTGTTGGTTGTCATTACTACGCATAATGTAATCTATTTTTTTTTAATTATTTTGTGAGTGTCCCTGTTTATATTCACTGTTTTTTTTTTTATTTTTGTTATTTGT
The DNA here is from genome assembly GCA_021962125.1 of Bulinus truncatus. Lineage (NCBI taxonomy): Eukaryota > Metazoa > Mollusca > Gastropoda > Planorbidae > Bulinus > Bulinus truncatus. The sequence continues at coordinate 7,374,889 of JAGDYQ010000019.1, forward strand.
GTTGTTAATTTGAGCTATCTGGCACTATCACATATCTATTGGCTTACAATGTCATTCTTATTTGCACTTTAATTTATGTGGATCACGTTCATGTGTTTTTTGTCTCAATTCCGCCATATTTAGCGAAATGTATGTATAGTGATGTTGTTATTAATTTTTTTTGTCACAAACTGTTGCTGATATTTTAGTTTATTTGCATGATTACATCATGCTTGGTGACATGGGGAGAGATGTGGAGAACAGGTTCTCACACATTAGTTAGAATGTAGAATAAAATATAAAGTAAATCTTTGAGAGTTTAAATCAAGAGTTCAGGGTTAAATATTTGGGGGGTAGAGTCATTACGTTTTCTAGCGACCTGGGTTAGGGACTTGACATATGATACCTTAACCTTTGTTCCGAGAGTAGGGAGAGAGTCGACCGACATTCTTGACAAAAAGATATATCACCGAACACAACCGAAGGTGGCAAAGGGCGCTAACCTTTTAATGAGTTTATTTAAGTGGGTGGGGCACTAAGCCTGATGGAAAAAGTTTGAAGAAACGGGACGTGGGATAGATTAGGACAGTAGATTTCTAGATAGAGCCGAGAGTCGTCACAAGTAGATTACCAGTAGATATTAATGTTATTGTACTTAGTGGAATTGATGCTGGACTATATTGTATGTGCTGTACCTTGTGTTATAATAAATCTTACCATATACACGGAATACAAGTGCCTTTGTTATCGATACTACTGTACGGAGTTTGAAAGTGTCGGTATTTAGACATATATATAATAGAACGAGTGGCTACAGTGTGAAAGAATCCTAGGCTGGCAATATACTAAACACCCAGCAGAAGTGGCACTTAAACCAGCACGCAACATGTAGAATGGGGCCATATATATAATATATAAGCCCCTTAGGAGCCCTGAAGCCCGGCCCTCAGAGGTCCTATCGCGAAATGAACTTTTGACGTACACATTGCAGGCCAAGACCTACAAAATGATATATACATCATGGGTCTAGGACTTATGGTTGGTGAGATATAGGGCGCTCCATTATTAATATAGTTTATATAGTAAAAAACGGTACTTTATAAGGCCCCTTTTACGGCCCTCAGAGGTCAGATCGCGAAATGGAAAAAAGTCATTTCTTGGCAGGCCAAGACCTACAAAATGATATATACATCATGGGTCTAGGACTTATGGTTGTTGAGATCTAGGGTGATGACGGACAGACAGACAGACAGACAGACAGACAAAACGGGGACAATAGAGCATTTTTTTTCGAAAATGCTCTAAAAATATACAATAATTGGAAGCGAATTGAAAGAGTCAGCAGACGACACATTTTTATTGTGTGCCGAGTTCAGAAATAGCTTCAAGGGGACTCTTAAATGGAGTTATCGCGTTGTTTGTGTATCCCGTGCATTGGCCTTGACATTAGCAGTTGACATTTTTAAAAATGATTTTTCGGCCCTGGCATTAGCACTTGACATCGTAAAAAATGACATTCGGCACTCAAATAGATGCGAAAATAATAAAAGACTACCAATAGAGGCAGGGTATAATGTAGGTGGAGGATGTGTGCGTATGTGTGTGTGCGTTTAGGAATGACCGTGTGTTTGTAGGCATATGTCTGTGTATGTGTATAGTCTGTGGGTATATAGATATGAATTGATTAATTATGTCTTTATGTATTTTGGTATGTCTGCACTTAGTGGTATTGCTAACTATTGGGATGATCTCCGCCAAAAATTTGTGACGCAAGGGTTTCGTGTCGGGCGATGTTGGATTACATGTATTATGATTGGTTAATTTGTAGCCATGTTTGTGGATACTTACGATCATTTGTATGTAATCATGCACAGTGATAAGCCACCAAAGTCCGAATTGAATTTTTTTTTTTTTACGCTGCATTGCCAGCATGATAGGGTGAGGTATGCCTTCCACACCAGCATTGTTGGCGGCGCTGATGCATGTCTGCCACGCCTACAGAGCGGCAGGGTGAGTGTGCCTGCTATCATCTGCCGGGATGGCAGAAAAAAGGGTTTTAAGACTTGCCCAAAATAGTCAGACATACAGGGCGTGTGTACTGCCGATCGGCCAGAATGGCAAGGTAATGGGTTTTTCCTGCCACTCGGACAGAGGGGAGGGTGTAATGCCCGAAATGTCAGGCTGCGTCGGTGTGCTTGAGTGGGACAGAGTGGAAGGGTGTTGTGTGCCAATCACATCCGTCACCACCGCCAGCTGTGAATACTACGGTCTCGGATAGTCCTCATTGACCACAGTTCCACCACCTTCCTGACTAGAGAACCCCAATGATCTTTTCCCCGTAGACCATGGTATATCTCTCAGACCAGGACAGCCTGGAGAGAACTAAAAAAATCATGCCACTTAAATTTGAATTACTCTCCACTAATTTTTAAAAGTTTTATTTTTTTCATCATGTCCTAATTCGAGATTCCCCCAACACAGGGACAAAGCGTGAGTGTTGCTATAAAAAGGCCCTGTGTTTATTGAACATATTTAGCATAATCAATCATAATAAAATGACTACAAGTTTAAATATATGTAACATCAGTTATATATATATATATAAATTGCATATGTTGTTAGTCCAATACTTTATACAAATATATAGATCTTTGTTCGTTTGTGCTTTGTATATAGCATAAAAACATCAATACATTTATGACCGGCAACACTCACGCCTCGGCCCTGCTCCAACAAAAATTCGTATAAAATGATTCAACCCGTTCCTTGGTTCGACTAAATGAATTGTGTTAAATTGATTTTATAAAGTAAATAAACTCAATTCGACGACGAAATTCGATTATCGGAAGTAATCGACTTCACCACGACTGTGTGGTTTGTAATAAATATGACGCTGATGGGCCCGAAACAAATTGTTTAAAAAAAACGTACCCTTGGAACTAATTCTTCAAGCTTGGTTCGCTATGTGCCATTATGTATAATTTCATTGTTCGATTACTGTGCAAGGTTCCTCAACCACTGTAACTCGTCAGACTGCCAGCAGTGATTCCCAAAAGCGTGGTACGAGTACTCCAGGGTGTACCTGTAGAGTTTGACGGGGGGGGGTACTCACTGTACCGGGCTGAGAACATGAAGCGAGGGTAAACCAGGACCGTAAAGGCAATATGCAAATATTAAGTGTACACAGTATTCCAAAAACAAAAATAGATAAGAGGGTACACAGATGTCGAAAGTTTGGGAAGCACTGCTCTACAGGAGCGGCTGTTACTTTATTTAATTAGGAGTAGCTATTTTAAACGGAAAACAAAATAGGATCTTTTCCCTGACCCCCTGGTCAAGAAACAGAAGTCTTTCTTAAAGTTACATTGGCCAACCATTTTTTCCTTTTATTTTTTCTGTGTTAAATGTTTGTAATATGGTACCCATCACAATGGTCTACCGATGGGCCCAAAAAGCTGGTAAAGAAGAAATTCAATCATTAACACCTCATCAATACAGACGCATCCTTTAATTTATAAGAATCCCCCTTCCAAAGTACATTGTATACCTCAGCAATACAATGTCTTACATTAATCATTCTTTATCATGCATTAAAATCGTTAATTTATTCTGTGCCTATTTCATTTCGTGTTTTTCTGTTAAACCTGGTAAATATCTCTTGTTAGAAAGGGCAAACTAAAGTACAACCATAGAGACTAGTAGTGCAGGGGTGGACAAAAACACCGAGTTCAGAGTTACCCAGCCTCGACTTCCGCTGTAGCCATCATTCTAAGCCGGAAATGACCTTCCACATGTACGACTGTCTGTAACAACACAATGGCCACCTGGCACGTGACAATGGTTGCTATTGTTTTTTTTAATTTTCTGATACAGTGAGACATTGATTCACAACAAAAGTAAAAAACTCGAATTAAAAACATATTTTTTTCACGAACACCTTGAAACACGAACTATGCGGCTACCAAATAACATTTTAAACTATTTTTTTTGCCTCGCGTCACAACAAATGTTTTGGATTACGAACCAAAAATGATAATTATGAAATATAATGCAATCTTGCAAGGTACTGAATACACTAGCTCACGCACACACAGACACACACACAGACACACATACAAACAGACACACACACACAAACACAAAATCAGGACCGGTCTTACAAATTGCGGGGCCCAATTTAACGGATGCTTACAAGGCCTCTCTTCTAACGGTTTTTTTTACAATAATAACTATTATTATTAATGCTAAATGTAAATTGCGGGGGCCCCTGCCGGGTGAGGGGCCCGACGTGTAGCAATCGGTCAAGGACAATTACTATTCACATATTGACACCTGTTCCGATTCGCGAGTTACTCGTTGCAAAGCCGTTGTGAAAGTTATTTATGGGGTCCTTACAAAGATATTCGGGGCCCGTAGGTCAAAACTCCAGACTGCGCCCTCTTAGCATCGGATTTAATATGCCTCAAGGGGAGGGCCCTTTTGAACAGTGGCCATATATGGTCTCCTAGTTGGGCCTATCCGTAAGAACGACACGTACTTGATGTTTTCGAAAGTACACGAAAACTAAACCAGTGGGGAAAAAAAAAACGAAAACTAATACCTTATTAAAATATTTTTTCCCTTACTGACCGCGTTACATGATCCAACTTTAAAAGAAAAAAAAAGATTTAAATTTAATCCCCAGATGACCGTTCTCCTGTCCTACACACACACTCACACACACTTTACCGCACACACAAGTCGTAGAAAGTCTCTGCCTAGACCCCACACACACACACACTTTACCGCACACACAAATCGTAGAAAGTCTCTGCCTAGACCACACACACACACACACACACTTTACCGCACACACAAATCGTAGAAAGTCTCTGCCTAGACCACACACACACACACACATACACTTTACCGCACACACAAATCGTAGAAAGTCTCTGCCTAGACCACACACACACACACACTTTACCGCACACACAAATCGTAGAAAGTCTCTGCCTAGACCCCACACACACACACACTTTACCGCACACACAAATCGTATAAAGTCTCTGCTTAGACCACACACACACACACACACACACACTTTACCGCACACACAAATCGTATAAAGTCTCTGCCTAGACCACATACACACACACACACACACTTTACCGCACACACAAATCGTAGAAAGTCTCTGCCTAGACCACACGCACACACACACACATACACTTTACCGCACACACAAATCGTAGAAAGTCTCTGCCTAGACCACACACACACACACACACTTTACCGCACACACAAATCGTAGAAAGTCTCTGCCTAGACCACACACACACACACACATACACTTTACCGCACACACAAATCGTAGAAAGTCTCTGCCTAGACCACACACACACACACACACTTTACCGCACACACAAATCGTAGAAAGTCTCTGCCTAGACCACACACACACACACACTTTACCGCACACACAAATCGTAGAAAGTCTCTGCCTAGACTACACACACACACACACACACTTTACCGCAAACACAAATCGTAGAAAGTCTCTGCCTAGACTACACACACACACACACACATACACTTTACCGCACACACAAATCGTAGAAAGTCTCTGCCTAGACTACACACACACACACACACATACACTTTACCGCACACACAAATCGTAGAAAGTCTCTGCCTAGACCACACACACACACACACTTTACCGCACACACAAATCGTAGAAAGTCTCTGCCTAGACTACACACACACACACACACATACACTTTACCGCACACACAAATCGTAGAAAGTCTCTGCCTAGACCCCACACACACACACACTTTACCGCACACACAAATCGTAGAAAGTCTCTGCCTAGACCCCACACACACACACACTTTACCGCACACACAAATCGTATGAAACAGTCTTAGGGGCCGCATGAAACAGTCTTAGGGGGCCGCTTGAAAAAGTCTTAGGGGCCGCATGAAACAGTCTGAGGGGGCCGCTTGAAACAGTCTTAGGGGCCGCATGAAACAGTCTTAGGGGCCGCATGAAACAGTCTTAGGAGCCGCATGAAACAGTCTTAGGGGCCGCATGAAACAGTCTGAGGGGGCCGCTTGAAACAGTCTTAGGGGCCGCATGAAACAGACTTAGGGGCCGCATGAAACAGTCTGAGGGGCCGCATGAAACAGTCTGAGGGGGCCGCTTGAAACAGTATAACAGGAAGTAGTTTGCCCCTGTGTGTGTCCTAGTAAGTGTTTGCAGCTAGAGGCGTTCTTATGGTTGGGCGGCTGCCCAGGGCCCCGATTCTAGGGCGGTGGGGCGGAAAGGGCTGAAGTTGTTTTCTAATTATTCTGCAAACATTATAAAAAATTTTTTATTCGTTTTCATGTTACACATTTTAGGATACTTTTTAGGCCTTTGACTTGTTTCGGAAGAAATGACCTCTTTCTGTTAGCCTCAAAGTGAACGGCACAAAACATTTTCTATATTTAGATTGGCCTGATTAGAAACTTATCCTCTACTATTATGCTCCTAGTGTTTATAGCGCCCTAGGTTAGGCTATCTGTTGGTGCCCCTGAGATATAAGTATAAATGTAAATCATGCATATTATATGGGTATATATGGGGTCGCCCACAGGTATCTTTGCTCAGGAGCCCCCCTAAAACCTATGAATGGCATTCGATGTTTTTATATTTTCAGTGAGTTACACTTTAAGAACCACCGAACTGAGTAAACAGATACTGGGTGGGAGGTTTGGTCAGACTGGGCAAGGCATTGGGGACAATGAAAACGAGCTGTACAACTTGTTATCTACCCTTGGAAGTAACCCCCCCCCCCACAAACCACATTGTTACCCTTTTCTCTTTTTTTTTTTTAAAGACAGTTTCTCCTGGCTATCTCAGCCTACCCCCCACTTCAGATCTCATTCACTATCCTTGATCAAATAATGAGTAGATATAGTAGTGGACAGTCCACTTTGGTATTGACCAGTAGTGGAAACTCACAATGGTATTGATCAGTAGTGGAAGCTCACTATGGTATTGATCAGTAGTGAAACTCACAATGGTATTGACCAGTAGTGGACAGTTCACTATGGTATTGATCAGTAGTGAAAACTCACAATGGTATTGATCAGTAGTGGAAGCTCACTATGGTATTGATCAGTAGTGGAAGCTCACTATGGTATTGATCAGTAGTGGAAGCTCACTATGGTATTGATCAGTAGTGGACCGGTTCAATTTGATATTGATCAGTAGTGGACAGTTCATTTTGGTTTTGATTGGTAACGGAAGTTCACAATGGTATTGATCAGTAGTCGATAGTTCACTATGGTATTGATCAGTAGTGGACAGTTCACTATGGTATTGATCAGTAGTGAACAGTTCACTATGGTATTGATCAGTAGTGGACAGTTCACTATGGTATTAATAAGCACAAGATAAAAAAAACGCTTCGCTTAGATCAGTGCTTCACAAACTTTTTGAAGTACCGCCCCCCTTAGAACACCAATCGCGGCCCCCCCCCCCCGCCTATTTTTTTTTTTGGTTTAGATTGCTTAAATTTATAATTTTAAAGTTCTATATGTAAACTTTTACTAGTCAATACATGCTTTTTCTAATGTTAACAATGAAAGAGTGAAAGGATGCAGCTTATAAAATAAACTAGATTTTTTTATTTTAAACATATATTAATACTATTTACATACAATACATTAGGTTAATTATATTTTATGTGTCACATTTTTCGAAATTCCACGGCCCCCCCTCCGGACAGTCCACGGCCCCCTAGTGGGGCCGCGGCCCACCACTTTGAGAAGCACTGGCTTAGACTACCGCTGACCACACTGTGATAGTGATATTATGTCTTTCTTCCTGTTAACGCACCGACTGTTCAATTATTTTGTTTTGACAGCAGAATTAGTAATAGTATAGTAAAGTGACTATTCAATCGAGAGCACCTATAACAGCTAACATCCGTTTTTACAAGCTATTTCTTAGGACTCTATGTCGGCTTGTATATATATATATATATATATATATATATATATATATATATATATATATATATATTTATATATATATATATATACTTATATTTTATATTAATATCACTTTGATGCTCAGGAGGGACACTTTGACCGACGGGAAGGGTTTATATTGACCCCCGCGTTTGACCTTATAGCTGTATGTTCCCGAACGACCACACGCAAAATGTTTGAGGGCTCTTATCTTAGACCATAATAGCACTGACATGGTCACAAAATGACAACAGAGGTCGTACTTGTCTCAGTGCAATCTAGTTATACTTACTTTGTAGAACTTTGTTAAATGAAAATTAATAAAAGATTTTGTAGCACATGCGTATTAAACCGTATTTGTATACTTTTGTTAACATTTTACGTATTATCTACTTTTTTTTCCTACTTTCTTTACGATTTTTATTTTAATTTAATGCTAAGTTTTTTTAAAGTAGGGTATACAAACTAATTAATTGTAAGTAAAAAAAACCGGGGAAATTGATAAGGTGTTACATGGCAATATGTTTCCTGGGTAGTGTTGTTTTAGTCCCAGGCCATATTTTAGTTTCAGTTTTTATTTCGTTTTTTCTGTAATAATTTTAGTTTTCGTCTAGTTTTAGTCTTGCTTCTAATTTTAGTTTTAGTTTTAGTTCTCGTTGACGAAAAGTCAACATTTTCATTAACGAAGGTTTTAGTTTTAGTTTTCGTGAACGAATGCAACACTATATTTTAGTTTCAGTTTTTATTTCGTTTTTTCTGTAATAATTTTAGTTTTCGTCTAGTTTTAGTCTTGCTGCTAATTTTAGTTTTAGTTTTAGTTCTCGTTGACGAAAAGTCAACATTTTCGTCAACGAAGGTTTTAGTTTTAGTTTTCGTCAACGAAAACAACACTATTCCTGGGCAACGCCGGGCATTTCAGTCTGGATATATGAAAGCATGCGGTGTCTTCCCTAAATCTTCGGACAATGAAAGTTTTGAAGAGCCAAAAGGTCAGAGGTCACGAAGACAACACGTATCTTACTCTGTGTCTGAGACGATAACATTGGATTTTTATAGTGGCGATAACCCTGTATTGGCTATTTACGAGTTATCTCTCTTGACAAGTTACCACGGCAACGTGACGTGGAGGTAAACTAGACCAGATGTTATGACCACGTGATTTACAACTGTCCGGGATTGGCCTGAATATAATTACTGATCGCACACTTTCAGGTATAATAATCATGTGCTTGATATTGTTTTTCCCCTGTCTAGATCGAAATACAACTTGATTTCATTTTTTTTTTACCATTTTCTGGAGAGATAAGAAAAAATTGTTTCGATAGTTTTCATTCTTTTTACCTCCTCCTTAAAGCTCATGCAGGAGCATAGGGTCACAATAGTATCTCGCCAGCAGCAGAGGCGTAGCGAGGGGTGGGCAAGGGGGGCATCATGCCGTGGGCGCTACCCACTAAGGGGCGCCAAATGGTATATTTTACTTATAATATTATATGATTTTCAAATGGGGTGCATTAGATAGGTGATAATTCTTTTTAGTAAGTAATGATAAACAAAACATTGGCATTTTTTAAATGGGTCTTGAAAGGAGAAATGGCCTACAAATCGGAGAATTTTCACATTAATTCCTATTTCCTCATCCGTTTTATTAGCTTACATTCTGACCTACATTGGAGCTTTCCTTTAAGTAAATCATTTCTTTACATCGGAAACCTATATTTCAAATTCTAAAAACATCTATGCACGAGTTTTAATTTATATCTAAACTTTTGTCAATTTGAGGTGCTGAGACTTTTTTGTTACACTGGCCTATATAACTTACACACTATTTATTTCGGTCATCACAAATTTAGACTAAGTCATGTCTAAGTCATCCATATTAACCAAAGATTCTCTTTAACAACAACAACAATATATCGCTAGCACCATGAACCAAACTCCATTTTTAGACTTTTAAGCGATCTATTTATACATTTATCTATGGCCAGTACCAGAGGCATCCTATTAAGGGAGCAGTGTAGTGGGGGAGGGTGTAAAAGGGTGTCATATACGTGGTCGAGAGTTCAGTTAATTTACACGTCAGACCCCCCTCCCAACAAACAAACACACACTCAAACCCAGGTGCGACATCTAAGGACAGCCGCATTGGTCTCGCCCCCCCCCCCCTCCAAAGGGTGCCACACTTGGGCTGCAATAGTTTCACAAATTATGAACATACTGACCTACTTACTGGGATCTGATCTAGCTTACAGCGACCTACTTGCAAATCACATTCATTTCATGACAAACTGTGTCGTATAGTTACCGCGTAGACATTTTTGAAGTCGTGTCATGTCAATCAGTAATAACGCAGACATTGTGTGTGTGTGTGTGTGTGCGTGCGTGCGTGTGTGTGTGCCAGTTAGTGACCATAGAATCACGTTTCTATTACTGCGAGTTAATTACTTTAACCTTCTATATAAAGGTTGCCGAATATCAGCCTTGGTCATGAACTGAACGAGAAAAAAAAAATAGAAGTGAAGAAACGAAAAAAAAGCGTGTGAACTTCAGGAAAGAAAACTTTGAGAGAAATGAAAATGGCGGTAACAATGGCTGGGGAATAACACACCAAACTTAAAGTTGTAAATTTACAACCACAAGCGATTAAAAAGTCATTTCGGGTGGCTGAGTGGAGCTGTGGCAGCTTCGTGTTGCAGTTGTAGGTTACGGGTTCGACTCCAGGCGAGTCTCAGTCTGTCACAATCTCGCCTTTGTAGGGCTAATGTGATGGTCGTTGTCTGCGGGTAAGCTAGTTCTGAACTGGATACGTGAGGTCAATAATTTATATTTTGCATACAGCCACGTGACGAGTAAATACAGAACGACTCAAGTCGGGTGCGATTAACAACACTTAGACTTTATTCAAAGCAGATACATATAAACATCTAGTTCTTAAAAGAACTCTTTGCTGGGCCGCTAAGTTACAATATGCAAATCATAAGTATCCAAATAGCTCTAAAGGAAGTTTAGAGTCGGGAGTCAAACAGACTCGTATGACGTGGACCCCTCGGAGTGGGGGAATGTGCCCAGTCCTGTCCGTAGAGGGGATGGACTGCTCTCGATTACTAAACTCATCTCAATTTATACCGCTGAAACATACTCTGAAAACATCCATCAACGTCGTGTCATCCAGGTGTATGAACGGTGCCGTATGATAAGGCACGGCCGCTCAGTTATCATCTAGCCTGGTCCGAGGAATTAATCTCATGGGGGAAGGTGAAAGATGGACGGCTCCGCCGAAGACGGGTCGTCACGAGCCATTGGTTTTGGTCAAAATACGGGCGCGCCATATCAGACCGGGGAAAGAAAGGGGGGGGGGTTAATACAACGCGGGAATAAGGGGGTGGGTGTTGAACGCGGGAAGATGTCTTAATACAGTTTGTAACACAGTCACCTAAACAGGGGCTCCCGAGTTTTCTCCATGGCTATCGGATTTGGTGGGAATGAAAAAAGTGCACAGCAAAAACCGTCCTATTAGTGGTTTATAGCATTTAACAGATGAACGTATATCGGAATAACAGAGACCTTGAAAAAAATGCATGGCATTTCAGATAATATGATTAGCCATTTCCGATACTATTTAATGAATAATCAATCATTCATGTAACAGTGAGAGATGGTCGAGTGGTGTAGATACTCAACTGTTGGCCTGAGAGTCCTGGGTTCAATCCTCAGTGAGGCCCATAGAATTTTTCCAGGTGAAATTTGGTGCAAAGTCGTCCCGCAGGTCCACTCAGCTTTCAACGGGTACCTGACTTAAAGTTGGGGAAGTAAAGGCGGCTGGGCGTTGTGCTAACCACGCAATCCCTTCATATGACGAGGTTATAGAAACAGATAAATTCTACACTTCATCTACCACGATGGCCCGTTAGGGCTAAGGGAACTTTACTTTTTTTATTCATATAATAAATTCAGACCTAGTATAGTTTTGTGGACAATATAATACTTACCATAAATATGTGGACAGTATTAGTTTTACCATCAGTGTGTGATTAGTATTAAATCTACCATCATGGTGTGGTAATATAAAATTTTCCATCAATATCTGGTCAATATTAAATCTTCCATCATAGTGTGGTTAATATGAATTTTCCATCTACCGCCATTGTGTGATCTATATGACCATCATGATGCTATTTCAATCCCCTTTATTTACAATTCTTTTCATAATTTTACTCTACTGCGGCCCTTTAGAACACAAAGGAATGCCGCTCTTCGTCAACACTGTCCGTGGCTGCTGCTGAACTATTCATTCATTCATTCTCTCTCTCTCTCTCTCTCTCTCCCTCTGTCTGTCTGTCTCTGTCGCTCTCTCTCTTTCTCTCTCTCTCTCTCTCTGCCACTCTCAATCTCTTTCTGTGTCACTACACTCTGTCTCAGTCTCTCTCTATGTGACTGTATGTCTCTCACTTTGTGACTCTCTCGGTTTACCCCCCCTCCCCCTCTCTCTCTCACGTTCTCTCTCTCTTTCCCCCCTTTCTGAAGCTCTACCAACAGACCTATCTTGGTTTATATATGCGCGTATTTTCAAACTGACCGTATCACACGCAGTGAACTCTATAATTTGATTGGATGCTGGTGGTTCAGAGGAAGACTCACAAGTTTCGTTCATGGCCGGCAACTCGTGGGTTTTCTAATCACAGATACAACTTTCAAAAATCAGTCATAATGTACGTCATAAATACAGTTAGAGACCACTATTTCAGTTTTTTAAAAGCGTTACCTTAGCAACCGGGTTTTTGTCGTAAAATGTTGATAAAACTAAAGCTAAATCAACCAAAATTTCATGAAAATGAGATTCTTCAGGCAGAAAAAGTATTCAAATGTATTTTTTAATTGTTTTATAAAATGTCTCTCAATGAATAGTTGGCCATTGTGCTGGTATAGACTGAATAGTTGGCCATTGTGCTGATATAGACTGAATAGTTGGCCATTGTGCTGATATAGACTGAATAGTTGGCCATTGTGCTGAAATAGACTGAAACGTTGGCCATTGTGCTGATATAGACTGAATAGTTGGCCATTGTGCTGGTATAGACTGAATAGTTGGCCATTGTGCTGATATAGACTGAATAGTTGGCCATTGTGCTGATATAGACTGAATAGTTGGCCATTGTGCTGGTATAGACTGAATAGTTGGCCATTGTGCTGGTATAGACTGAATAGTTGGCCATAGTACTGATATAGACTGAATAGTTGGCCATTGTGCTGGTATAGACTGAATAGTTGGCCATTATGCTGGTATAGTTATAGTGTAGTGTACCCGAAGAGTTTGGCGGTGGTAATGGCGGAACCGAGCTGAGAATATCAGGTAAACATGCACGGGTAAAGCTAAAACAATGAAATGAGAGGAAACCATAACAGTAAAAACAATATATGCAAGTTGTTGTTGTTGTTGTTGTTTACTAGGGTTACTCAGCATTACAAATAGTTTTTAAAAAAGCGGGTACATAGCTGTCGAAAGTTTGGGAATCACTGGGTTATGGCTCGAGTCATAGAAGAACATTTTTCGCCCCATTGTTTTTTAAACGAGAGAGACAGGGAAAATAAGTATATACGTTTTTTTAGGGGTGGAAAAGGGGGGGGGGAGTGGAACAGGGTAAATCAACATCTACGCTCCGCCCTGCTTAAAACGACCACGTACCCTGCGCAGTTTTACTCTCTCATTGAAAGAGGTACAGAGCAAGACTTACAATAGGTGCACTGGATAAGTTCCTTCAGCTCCGCCTCCGACAATTTGCTGCTCTTCACCCCCATGGTCTTCTGCTTCGCTCCCCGGGGATTATAAACAGTTAATCCGAAAGTTCAATCAGAGTTTAATCCGAACTTGGTTGGTTTTTAATAGATATCTGAGGCTTCTTCAATCAGAATTACACCTGCGGTTTGGTTAGAACATGTTCAAATATATACACGTGTCATCCATCACTTCTTACATCACAATATGTCGTTTGTTTGAAGGTTTGTGTGATGCGAGTTAATCCATCATGACATCACTGACATCCTGAGGAAACAGAGAACTAGATTCATTTCAAGAGAATAAAAAAAATTACAAAAATAGAAAGAAAAGGGAATAATTTAATTATTAATTCATTAAACCTTTATTTAATATTCACTGTTCCAAACGCAAAATATACGCCATTTGTCAAGTAGCTTGACAGAATGAAATAAAATAAAAAGAAATGCAACATCTTCTATAAAATTTAATTTCAACTTTTTTATATCTCCTCGTGTTGACGCTAATGTATTTGGATATTCCGGATGGGAATCATACCAATAACTCTTGACTAGCTGTACCCTGAAAAACCTTTGCATAGAGCAGACGTCGGAAACCTGCGGCTCGCGAGCCGCATGCAGCTATTTTGATGTCGAGTTGCGGCTCTTTCAATGTCAAATTACGACCTAATCAAATACCATAGTATTGAAACAACAATTTTAGTGGCTCTTTAAAAATTGAGAAAAATTTAAATTGTACAACGTTTGGCTCTTCCATCTCAATGGGTTGCCGACCCCTGGCATAGAGTTATGTTCCCTCAGGTTTGATAAGTAGGCTAGGTTATTTTTGGTTTCGGACAGATCCGATTTTTTCATTATTTTTTATTAATTATTGTTTACGTTTGACGATTTTAAACTGGAATATTGTTGTATTAATTATTTACTTTCGATTTAACGCAGAACCCACACCGCTGTTATTTATATAGATTAGTATGTTTGTTTATTTGTATGTGTGTGTGTGTGCTGTGAAGTTTTATTCCCTTTTTATCAATGCGTATCTGTGTTCAACTTGTCAAAAAGTGCTTTGGAAGTTCAACAAGTAATATACATCTTGAACTGATGTCTGTGTACAGGGGACAATGCAAGAACGTCTGTCTAACCATAAAAAAAAACTCCCTTCCACTGAAATCTCAGGGGGGGGGGGGTCCCCATAAATCAACTTGCCGGCCACTTTATAGCAGAAATGTATGACCTATGAACTCAAAAGATATTACGCACTGACTGAGAACACTATTTGGCGTGCGGGGAGGAAGGGGGGGTTGCTCGGTTGGGGGTGGGCATTTTGGCATTTACGCACTGCGTGCCCGTCGGTGTGCCATACCTCAGTTGTTTGAGTCATGCAACGTAATTAATTATTCACAACCATTTTTTTTGTTTATTCGCGCATGCAACCATTAACAATCCCAAGTATCATGTTACAGCGCGAATGCTACTTTTTTTTTTTTATAAACAGGAATGGCATTTGACCTCTCGTCACCATGACAACCACGGGACCCGACACCCACCACTGAAATATGAACCAAAACGAGGCCAGAGCCTGGGTTGTACGTATTGTAAACATGTTGCCCATTTCACCGAGGGTAGTGATGTATTTTAGAAAACAGTGGTCCCCAAACTTTTTTCTATCCGCGGACCGGTCTACATGTAATCATTTCACCGCGGACCGGTCTACATGTAATCATTTCACCGCGGACCGGTCTACATGTAATCATTTCACCGCGGACCGGTCTACATGTAATCATTTCACCGCGGACCGGTCTACATGTAATCATTTCACCGCGGACCGGTCTACATGTAATCATTTCACCGCGGACCGGTCTACATGTAATCATTTCACCGCGGACCGGTCTACATGTAATCATTTCACCGCGGACCGGTCTACATGTAATCATTTCACCGCGGACCGCTATGAGGGGGGAAGGAACGTTGATTATTTATATTTTGGGGTTGAGGGGGGGGGGGACCACTGTTTTAGAACATGGCGACGCGCACGCGAATGATAATGTTTCTAAATTATGGAATGAGGTCAGAGTTCACGGGCTGGTAATAATTTCCGCCCAGTGTGACCTGGAACCGTGATGGAAAAAAAATATATTTACGATGTCGGTCAGTTAAAGAGGTCAAGCGTGTTCTATTGATTATGATTACAAAAAGGGATGGTTGACCGTGCATTGTTCTATGGTGAGCGGTATGTGTTGTGGTGAGAGAGACGGCATGCTTATGTTGAGCAGGGAAAATGCTATGTGGAAAGAATATTTATTACACGTTGACATCAGCTATGACATTTTGCGGTATGGCGATGCAGATTTACGGTGGGCTATGATATGCTGTGCTGACCAGTCAAATATGTGTTTAAGATAATAAGTGAAGCATTTTTTTAAAAATGATGACGTTTTCCAGTGAGCGAAAGCATCTATGGCTTATTTTGATTTAAAAGCATTAGACACACGCTAGATTATAGACACACGCTAGATTATAGACACGCTGGATTATAGACAGTCGCTAGATTATAGACACCCGCTAGATTTGAAAACAGAGCACGCCCCCTTTCAATGGTTATAATCAACGAACCTCGCAATAGTGTAGTGTAGTGTATTGTAAGTTAGTGTAGTGTAGTTTATTGTAATTTAGTGTAGTGTAATGAAGTGTAGTGTAGTGTGGTGTATTGTAGTGTAATGAAGTGTAGTGTAGTGTAATAAAATGTAATGTAATGTTGTGTAGTGTAGTGTATTGTAGTGAAATGTAGTGTAATGGAGTGGAGTGGAGTGGAGTGAAGTGTAGTGTAGTGTAGTGTAGTGTAATTAAGTGAAATGTAGTGTAGTGTAATGAAGTGTAGTGTAGTGCAGTGCTGTGTAGTGTAGTGTAATGAAGTATATGGTACTGTAATGAAATGTAGTGTAGTGTTGTGTAGTGTAATGTAATGTAGTGTAGTATAGATCAGGGCTGGTGAAACACTGGCTCACATGACTCTCCTCCGCCCATCAATTGGCGGGGGAAGGGGGGAGAACAAACCAAATGCAATATTATCATTTGTCTGTAAATAATACATAAAAAAAGGGCGCATCTGCGGCGGATTTACATTGTGAGTATCGTGCCTGCGCTGTCGGACCCCACCCCCACTTCCAGCCTACCCCCCCCATTCCAACTTCTAAAAGTATACCCTCCCACCCAACCCATTAAAAAAAAAATCCCCTCACCAGCTGTTCATGGATATAATTATTTTTTCCCTTCTTGTTCCTTTAAGAAGGTGGGGGGGGGGGCCATAATTAACACTTTGAACTCAGTGCCTAACCCGACATAAATCTAACCTCTGGGCCGGGGGCCCGATTAAGGATTGTGTAGGCCCTAGGCTCCATAGATTCGCGGGTTATAAGTTCCATAACTAATTTAATATTATATAATTGTAAATTAAAAAAAAAAAAATATATTTTTCACTTTCTTAGGCCCTGTTTTTGTTTGTAGGCCCTGTTTTTGTTTGTAGGCCCTGTTTTTGTTTGTAGGCCCTAGTCACGGTGCCTATAGTGCCCAGGCCTTCATCGGGCCTTGCTCTGGGCTGTCTACCTGTTAAAACTTACTTCATCTCTTTCGTTACATGCATAAAAGGGTGGGGAAAATGTTAATGAAATCAGCGATGTAAAATAATTGCTCTTTCTTATCAGTGATCTCATTAATATATGTGCGCGCGCGAGCACGCTTTACGGCAGTGCGCACAAACGTCTCGCTCATTATTCGGCCAACGTGACGCGCATGGAAAGAAAAATGTTCTCCGTAAGTTTTGTGCAGCCAACATCTTTTTGCCTTACTCAGTCCTCAGAATATTAGAGGGAACTATAGAATACTGGAGAGAACTAATGAACATTAGAGGGAACTACGTATTATTATAGGGAACTACAGAACATTAGAGGAAACTATAGAATATTGGAGGAAACTACGGGATATTAGAGAGAACTACTGAACATTAGAGGGAACTACATATTATTATAGGGTACTATAGAACAGTGCTTCTCAAACTTTTTGAAGTCCCGGCCCCCCTTGGAACGCCAATCAATATGTCGCGGCCCCCCTATTTTTTTTTTTGGTTTAGATTGCTTAAATTTATAATTTTAAACTTCTATATGCAAACTTTTACTAGTCAATACATGCTTTTTCTGATGTTATCAATGAAAGAGTGAAAGGATGCAACATATAAAATAAGATAAACTAGATTTTATTTTAAACATATATTAATACTATTTACATACAATACATTAGGTTAGTTATATTTTACGTGTCACATTTTTCGAAATTCCACGGCCCCCCTCCGGACAGTGCACGGCCCCCTAGGGGGCCGCGGACCACCACTTTGAGAAACACTGCTATAGAACACTAGAGGGAACTATAGAACATCGTATTCGACCCCCGGGCAACACAACCTATATACATATAGTTCAATCAGAGTTGTTAGAAAAATATATAGAAGAGAAAAGGTAGTTTTGAACAGAACACACAATATCACAACAATCTACCACATGACATGGACAATGTTTATACAACAATTTAATTACTTTTTTCAAATAAAAAGTAATAAAAAATGAATGTATATAAACACACGCTATATATTATATATATATATATATATATATATATATATATATATAGATAGATAGATAGATAGATAGATAGATAGATAGATAGATAGATAGATAGATAGATAGATAGATAGAGATATAGATAGATAGATAGATAGATAGATAGATAGATAGATAGATAGATAGATAGATAGATAGATAGATAGATAGATAGATAGATAGATAGATAGATAGATAGATAGATAGATAGATAGATAGATAGATAGATAAGTTCATCACATTTTTTTTGGAGAATGCAAACCAAACTAGATCATGTGATGAAAACAATTTTCCCGTCAGGGTTGTCTTAACGCATGAACCCATCGGACTTTTGCCCGCGGACTCCAGAAGTGTTTGAATTTAATATAGTTAGACCATGTACATTTCAATGGCGAGTCTTAGGTGGCTCGCAGCACAAACGTTTTTTTTCCCCTCGGGGGCTGGGGAATAATCATGTTAATAAATGACTCCAGGTACTGCTGAACATGGATTCATGCACACAGTTGGACAAACCGATAATTTAGTTATATATGAGATCAACACGTAAATAAGTAACTCACCTTCAACATTAATTCAAATCAAAACTCTTTCCGCAAATGTAGAAAAAATATGTTTTTCTGGAGTTTTCTTTAAAAAATAACAAACAAACAAATAAACCCTAAAATAAAACAACTACGAAATTCCTTTAGCTTCAGAATAAAACAGACAGGGAAGTGTTTAGGTCCTCTCCCCAGGTGGTCGGTACAGGAAATGGAGTGGACTGATTAGTGCATTCTGTCCCTTTGATTGTCCTGGCTGAAAAGCATTGTCAACTCCCATTAGCTGGCAGTACGAGAGGAGGGGGGAAGGGGGGGGGACAGACAAGGAAAAAGTGGGAGGGTGGAGGTAGCTTATTACATGATGGCTGTAGGGTGTGTGTGGGGGGGTGCTAAGGAAAGGGAGATAGTGTGAGAATGATTAAATAATGGAATGAGATATATGTAGAGGTAGAGAGAGTGTGAATGAATGATGGAATTAGAGAGATATATGAAGAGGTAGAGAGAGAGAGAGTGAATGAATGATGGAATTAGAGAGATATATGAAGAGCTAGAGAGAGAGAGAGTGAATGAAGGATTGAATTAGAGAGATATGTAGAGAGAGAGAGAGAGAGAGAGAGAGAGAGAGAGAGAGAGAATAAATGATGGAATTAGAGAGATATATGAAGAGGTAGAGAGAGAGATGGAATGAATAATATGGAATTAGAGAGATATAAGAAGAGGTAGAGAGTGAATGAATGATGGAATTAGAGAGTTATATGAAGAGGTAGACAGATTGAATGAATGATGGAATTAGAGAGTTATAGTGCTGTCTCAACAAAAACTGATGGTTAGGATACTCTTTGGCGTATGTGTGTATGTATGATTGTGTATGTATGATGTATGTATGCATGTATGTATGTTTGCATGAATGTGTATGTATATTTGTGTGTATCTTTGTATGTATGTGGGTGTATGTAAGATTGTGTGTATGTATGCATGTATGTATGTAGTGTGTATGTATATTTGTGTGTATGTATGTGTGAATGCATGATTGTATTTTCAGTATGTATGTATGTGTTACTATTTTGTATTTGGGTAAAGATTGTCTGAAAGCCTAACAACAATGTCGTGACATTCTGAATTTACAATATGATTGTGAATGTGACATGATTGTGAATGCCATATGATTGTGAGACGAGCATCGATCATCAATGAATTAGTAATGCAGTGACATTAACTCAGATATGGTATTGTGTTGCATATTGTGATACATATAGTTCTGCATGTCATGTTGATATTGTGCTACTAACTGCGCTACAAATGTGTTTACATTGTGTGTTGATATTGTGTTACATATTGTGTTGTTATCATTATATATTTTGATACAAATCCTGTTACAAACGCTAAATACTCCCCCCCCCCTGTATACTCACGGTTATAAGATGTAAACAATGAAACGAATCAGTGATATGTTTACATGTTTATTAAAGCTCATTATCTGAAAAAAACCACACATATAATGCAAGAAAACACATATAATGCAAGAAAACTAAACAACTTGTTTCTAGATGTTTGTAGGGAGTTATTGCTTTTATTTATATAATGTTTTAATTCAGGTCATTGTTGGCTTTAAATAACGAAAAGAAATAACAGTAATGGTGTCCCACCATGGGTGGTGGGGGGGAGGGGGCTACTACGTTTGTCACAGAAAGGAAAACAAAGAAAATATTATTGAAGTTGTAACATGGAGTGTCACATAATGTCACAGCAAATGGTAACAATAAATTTTTAAAAAAGTCAGTTTCCACAACATAGCGAACCTCAGTGAGTTTATATTTAGTAACATAATTGACGTCACTCAGACTCACATAGACACCTCCTCCTCGGTCTTGATTGAAACAATTAAAAGTTAGTAACAGTATAAATTTGAACAAGTTATTGGGACACCTGCAAAAAGGATATGAAACAGTGCTCCATTAACCCCAACTCCTGGGAGAGTCAAGCAGCCGACCGCATAATCGTCCATTATAGTGTTTCTGAACAAGGCCATGTTGAGCTATTCACTTCATTTCATGATGGCCGTGTTCTGGCGGACTCACTGCGACAACAGATTTCATGATGGCCGTGTTCTGGTGGACTCACTGCGACATCATATTTCATGATGGCCGTGTTCTGGTGGATTCACTGCGACAAGAGGATTTCATGATGGCCGTGTTCTGAAGGACTCACCGCGACAACAAGATGAAGGATTACTTCATAGTATCGAGAGCGTATTTTAGCTTGAAGGCTTGACCTTCCTGACAGTACCCCTTCTCTTTGAGCTCCGCCGCTGTGATCGTCCCCACCACCCACTCGTTGTCTTTAAACAGATTCCCTATCACCCGGCCCACGGCCCAACCCGGCTTTGTGTCGGAGGCGTCGGTGACGGATACGGTGCAGGTGAAGTTGCCTGAAAGCTCAGAGCTGGTCTTTGTGCGCTCATGGCACTCCGCCCCTGTAATCTTCAGGTAGATGTTCCCTTCTCGTGAGAACTGGACGGTTCCGGTGACCATGATACCCAGCTCCTTGACCAGATACCCGTGACTGGTCAAAGTCTGACCATGGGTCTTCGAGGATCCGCCTAAGAGCGTGACGTTCCAGTCGAAAATGTGCATGATCCGCTGACCCCTCCCGAAGTCACGCTCCTGGCTCGCCCTCTCGATGATGGCCGAGGCTTTGGACACGTCCTGGCTGATCAGGACGATGTGCTCTCGGAGCAGCCTCGTCACGTCCTGTGACCGGCCCCGGAGGGATTCCACGCTCTCCTGGCAGGCCGTCGTGTCTGCGACCAGCATCTGCTGGGAGTTGAGGGTCCAGGTCTTCAGGTGCTCGACCGACGCGCTCAGTTTCTTGACCTCCTCGATGAGTTGAGTCTGCTCTCTCTGCAGGCTTGTTCTCATGTTCAGCTGGTTTCGCTCAATGTCGTGTATCCTGGTTTCAACGTCTTCGTCAATCTAAATGTAATGAAAACATGTCGTATTAGTGCACACAAAAAAAAAGTATTAAAAAAAACAGTGAAAACATTGAACGTACAGAAAACTATGGTCGCTATTGTTGGTGCTGAGCTATTACACAAAACTATAATTAATGGGTCAGTCGCTAT
Organism: Bulinus truncatus; assembly: GCA_021962125.1. Classification (NCBI taxonomy): domain Eukaryota; kingdom Metazoa; phylum Mollusca; class Gastropoda; family Planorbidae; genus Bulinus; species Bulinus truncatus. The sequence goes on from JAGDYQ010000019.1 coordinate 7,396,946, forward strand.
TGTTGGTGCTGAGCTATTACACAAAACTATAATTAATAAGTCAGTCGCTATTGTTGGTGCTGAGCTATTACACAAAACTATAATTAATGAGTCAGTCTCTATTGCTGGTGCTGAGCTATTACACAAAACTATAATTAATGAGTCAGTCGCTATTGTTGGTGCTGAGTTATTTCAAAAGCCTCAACCAGAGGCTGGTAAAATATCGGGCCACTAATTGTTGTTTAATTAAACATACGTGTTTCTAAAGTACGAACAATTAAATGTTCTGACCGGATCCAGCAGTCCCACGGGGCTACTGGGCCCACGGGACCGTAGTTTGCCCATGTCCCGTCTAAACGCAGCTAAACTGCAGTTTATTGCCTTGTTTCAGTGAAGTGTGAACAACATACAACTGGGTCATTAAAGACAGTTCTAGGCTCCGGGAGAGTTCTAGGCTCCGGCTAAGATCTAGGCTATGGCAGAGTTCTAGTCTCCGGCAGAATTCTAGGCTCCGGCTAATGTTTAGGCTCCGGCAGAGTTGTAGGCTCCGGCTAAGATCTAGGCTCTGGCAGAGTTCTAGGCTTCGGCAGAGTTCTAGGCTCCGGCAGAGTTCTAGACTCCGGCTAAGATCTAGGCTACGGCAGAGTTCTAGGCTCCGGCTAAGATCTAGGCTCCGGCAGAGTTCTACACTCCGGCAGAGTTCTAGACTCCGGCAGAGTTCTAGACTCCGGCTAAGATCTAGGCTCCGGCAGAGTTCTAGGCTCCGGCTGAGTTTTAGGCTCCGGCTAAGATTTAGGCTTCAACGTGTGCAAAGACTAATGCAACTGTTCGTTATTCTGTGCATTAAAACATACTAAAGCCCGTTTAAAATGTGTCAGCCTCACCTGCTCGTACACAGGTCGGTCATAATGACATTCCTCCTGGTTTTTCTCTGACTGTAAAACTGTTAAAAGGGGAAGAAAAAAATTACATATTTAGTTTTCATTATAAGCAGTCAAACCATAGCACAATAATTATTTTTGATTTTTTAAATATCGAATAATCCGACTATCAAGCCAAGAAACACGTTAATTGCTATCGTATGGAAATATTTTTAGTTATCAACAGAGGGAATGTGGGCAAGACGACATTGAAAATATATAAAACAAAAAATTTCATATCATAAAATAATATATATATATATATATATATATATATATATATATATATATATATATATGTATATATACTCTGATAGCGTTAATAAAACACAGTTAACAGAGACACATTCCAAAGGGTGTATGCAAAAGTTATCATGTACAATGTACAACCAAACAACATCACACACCGAAGATGGACTGCAGCAGCTTGTCACCCGCCTCTCCCACGCGTGTTAGGAGTTTGGACTGACTATCAGCCTGAAAAAGACAAAGGTCATGGCACAGGGTACAGATACCCCCAACCATTGACATCGATGTGTACACCCTAGAGGTCGTCGAGAACTTCACCTACCTTGGGTCCACCATCTCCAGCTCGCTAGCCATAGAGCCGGAGATCAACTGCAGAATCGCTAGGGCAGCCACAGTTATGGCGAGACTAAATCACCGTGTGTGGAAAAACCCCAGTCTCACTGCGCGTCTACCAGGCCTGCATACCCAGTACCCTCCTCTATGGATGCGAGACGTGGACCACTTACGCGAGTCACGAAAGGAAGCTAAACAACTTCCACATGAGGTGCCTGCGGCGTATACGGCAGATCAAGTGGCAGGACAAGCACTGGGGTGCTGGAGAGGGCCAACATGAGCAGCTTGTTCGCAGTTCTCAGCGAGAGACGCCTCAGATGGCTCGGCCATGTCAAGAAAATGGACGCAGGCCGCATCCCGAAGGATCTACTCTATGGCGAGCTAGTTACAGGCCAGAGGAAAACAGGGCGCCCTAAAATTCGCTTCAAAGACACCTGCAAAAAGGATATGAAACAGTGCTCCATTAACCCCAACTCTTGGGAGAGTCAAGCAGCCGACCGCCAGTCCTGAAGGCTCAAAGTCCGGCAGGTTTCATCGCGCGCAGAGGCTGAGCGACAAGAAAATGCTGCCCTGAAAAGATCAAGGCGGAAGCAGCAAAAACAACAGCCACAACAACCATCTACATTTAAGTGCGACAAGTGTGGAAAGGATTGCCACTCCCGAGTCGGACTGCACAGCCATTCCCGGCGGTGCCTGTAGACTCAATTTAGCTACACCATCGTCTCTCGAGACGGACGGATACCGACGATATTTATCTATATATATACTAGCCGTCCCGCAGCGTACAATGTACAACCAAATACTACGAAATCAATAACGTATTTTTACAGTAAACCACAAAACGGTTAATTTAATAATAACGGGAGTAAGAATCATGTGAAAAACAACATCAGCAAAAATAACATGTTGAATAAATTCCCCTTTATTGAGACTGCCGGTGAAGTATTCCGTTTCGCAGATTAAGCTGGACATTATTCGTTGCCGTATTTTAATCATATAACTTTATTTTACTGACAACGAAAAGTGTTATTTAAATAAATGATTGAATTTATACGTGCAAAATATACAAAAGTAAAAGTGTGGTTAACTAGAGTGGAAACTATAGTTGAAATGATTATGAATATTGATTATTTTAAAGAAAAATTATCTCTTGATCAAACACCCATACAACATTCTACACAGGAATAAAAACAAAAATATAAATAATAGCGGTGTGGGTTCTGCGTTAAATCGAAAGTGAAAAATTAATACAACAGTACTCCAGTTTAAAATACAATAATGAAAGAAATCGGCTCTGCCCGAAACCAAAAATAACCCAACCTACCTATCAAGCCTAAACTCTATGCAAATGTTTTGCAGTGTACAGCTAGTACAACATAAAATAGTTTGCGCGAATAAATTGGTGCGGTTCTTGAAAGGTTGGAGACCTTTATAGAGAACTTTCAATGACCTCACACCCCGGGTCCCCGCTTGTCAATTGAAACTTAATAAGACTATAATTAAGCAGAATAGTATCAATCTTTATTATAGTCCTTATTGATTTATACTTAAATATTATTTATCATTAACGTCGATTTTCGTTCTGAAAAAAAATTGATAAATAAATATAACGTCATCAAAATAGCTCATAATTCTCTCCTTAACATCCGATCACCAGATCCACATTTATCCGGTTCTTCCCGTCTGTAGAATATCTCGAAAAGGAAGCATTGTAATTGGAACTGTTGTACACGAAGCAAATAAATGTCTTGGTTTATAGGCCAGTGTGCTTGCCTGTCTGCCATATCAGATTTGTAAAAAAATTTGTCTTGCACCTTCCCCCCCCCCTTCCCACTCATGGGAAATTTCTTTTGTAGAAAAGTCGGTGATGTATGGTGTGTGCGCGCGCGTGTGTGTGTGTGTGAATGTATGACATAAATTGATATACCAGAGGTAACTTTGATTATCAAATACATGACGACATGCAGCTCTTATCATTTCGAGTTCTAGTTTTATATTGCCAGCAGCGATAACGAAAGCCATATCAGATTAATGAAATAACTCTCCAACATGTTTGTTTTTGTTTATTTTATTTGACTCAATATTAAGTGTGTGTGTGTGTCTATGTGTGTGTGTGTGTGTGTGTGTGTGTGTGTGTGTGTGTGAAATCCATGTAAGGATGAGATGAAATCTCTTAGATCCTATAAACCACTAATGGTGACAACTATTTCATACCCATCAAAGCCGACAGTGCGATGGCCATGGAGGCATCACGGGAGATATAGCGGGGACTTTAACCTATGACCTGAAAAATCCATTGGACCTCACCTGAGATCGAACCTCAAGTGGACAGTCGAACACGCTTTACCGTACGACCATCCGTCCCTAGTAGATCAAGTGAGCATCAACCTTCGCGATTATATGGGGGAGTTGTTTGGGGAGGAGGGGGCGGGGGAGGCGGAGGCGGAGAAGTGGAAGGGTACAATTAATGGAACGAAGCAGACAGCCAGAGCTGCCAATCTAGTTATTTTTTTTTTTATTTTGGACAAACATTAGCTGTTGGATTATGGTTAACATATTATCGAAGATTGATCATAAGAGTCTGATAGCTAAGTACAGTGTGTTGTAATATCTTTCTATCTGATGAAAGTGATGTAAACTTCATAATTATGGTTATTATGGGATATCATGCAATTTAAACAGTAAAAGGATGTGTTTGTTTATTAGGAAGCAAAAGTTGACTGACAGTTTTTTTTACCTTCTGGGATCGGGATACCAGGTCTGGCTGGTAATGTTCTGGCTTTGTTTTGATTAGACAGAGGCGGCTCCTTGTTAAGTTTTGATAGGCTGGCCGTCAGTATCTGTGTGAATGGGGTGGGTTCTCGAGAAGGCGAGGCCACATCGTCAGAGCTTTTTGGTATGGGCGGCACCGGCCGATTTCTTATTGCCGACACGGGCGGGGACTCTTGCGGCGTTGGTGGAACGGGGCGCCCCCTGGTCGCTGGGAGAGTGGCGGACTTCGGGGGAAGGGAAGGTGGAGAATTTCTCGCTGAGGAGTTAAAAGAACCGTTTCTTGCAGGCAAGGGCGGAGGAAGATCGTCGCCATTATTACCAGGTGGGTAAGATACTGTCTGTTGTCTTAGAGCGCTCGGAGGTTTGGCCTCAACCAGTTCAGAAGCGACATTGTAAATGCCAGAAAAGTTCTGCGGTGGTTGAGAGGCTGAAACTATGCGAGGGTTGTCCACGTTCGTGGTTTGAAATTTCTCTGTTGCTTGCGACCTGTCAGTTTCCGGCCCTGGCTCCGTCGACGGAGTCAGCTTCATGGCTAAAATCAGCTGCGACACTTTCGATGCCGTTTTGGGAGCGTCCGTTAAGCTTTCGCCCAATGTTATGCCTTCCACGGATACGACCCGATCCGGATTCCTGGCCTGAGGTTCGACCTCAATGGGCCGTGTCGGAAGCTGTGACGTCGATGCCGCAAGAGAGCGAGCTGCCATCAGAGGAAGCTGTGCACTTGAGGATGTGGTTGGCGACGCAGGTGTCATTGGGCTGTTTTGAGACCCTCCCTGGGATGATCGCTTTAAAGCGGATATGATTTCGGACACTCTGAGAGGCTTCTGCTCAGTGGGCTGTTCCAGCGTTGCGTCATTGGTTGCGGACGAAACTTGAACATCGTTGGCAACAGCAGAGGGCGCGGTGCCGACAGCAGAAGTCAGCGGGGGCTGTGAGGCTGAGTTGATCTGTCTTTTGCGGGTCAGCTGGGTGGCTGAGTCGCCAGGGCTGACCGCTGACACGTGGGGGACTGTAGCCGACGGCGTTGAAGAGGGCGCTGCAGTCGTTAAGGGCGTTTGCGCAGCAGACTTAATCCGACTAGATCCCATGTTCTGAGTGGCGCTACTTTGCCCCTGAAGCGATGGGTGTGACTGAGATGATGAGTATTTTGTTGAAGATAAATAAAAAAAAAAGAAGAAGAAAGAATTATACAAGACTTGATTTGTAAACATGCATGTTTCAATTCCTAGTCATATCATAACAATAAATAGACCATCGTTAACACTTTATATATTTGTGTGAAACACAACATAGTTAAAAACACTAACAGTCAGGCAGTAGTTTTGTACATATGACATATATAAAAGCGATCTGGTAAAGAATTAATACTACAGTATTCCAGTTTAAAATACATTCATGAAAAAATCGGATCTGCCCGAAACCAAAAAATAACCTAGCCTACCGATTAAGTCTAAGGGGATATAACCCTATGTAAAGGTTTTGCAGGGTACAGCTAGTCTGTAATATTGTGATACTAGATGAAGGAGGTAAAGGAAAGGTTTAACGAAAAATGATAAATAGATATAACATGATCTACGCCTTCCTTAGATCTTCATGGACCCTAGGCCGAAATTTATATATGATATATACGAGCCTTGTTGCGGCCATCAATGCATTAATACTACATATGAAGTGTGTGCAATAGGTATATGACTTGAAAAACAAATTTTGTAATTTTATAAGTGGCGTGCCTTATTTTGATGAACTTTTATATACAATAATATAGGCCTATACAACAAAAAATCATCAATTTTGTTGAAAAAGTTCACCCACCAAAACATTTTTTAGTTTACAAATAATCAATTTGTCTCTTTTTACTGAAGTTCACTTTTATTCCTGTTGTTTACCATTAAAATTCTATTTCATGTTCTCCATGTTAGATTTTTCAAATACTTGAGTTTGAATAATTATTTTAATTTTGCTTAATTTTATTCTTAAAAATATCTTAGAAAAAATCATCACTTTCCGTTGCTAAAAATAAGGACAAATGGGCGAGTAATTTGAAAAAAAATTCAAAACACTCTTAAGAAAAGAAATAAAATTGGAATCGAGATCGATCCATTGCATTCACATTCTAGAATGTCAAAAGAGTGGATGATAATTGGTCGCTACATGGGCTTGGCCTCTATGGAAAAATCCAGATTGAAAAGAGTTGCAGCACTCAGGAAAGAAGTAGAGCTATTATGGAGCTTTTTGAATTTCCCAATACTGTCTTTGCGATCAGTGAGCAGAAAAATTGAAACTTTAATTAAATGGTATGATGTTCATTTGAAAAAAACCTGTGGGTGACATACGGGAGCAGTTTGATAAGTTATTTGATGTAACAAACAAAACTGGTCAATGTTTATGTGCTGAAGACAAAAAACTTTACGAAATTCAAATTCAAAGTGGAGGTAAGACGGGATATGCTACAACTAAAATTGCCAGTAAAAGTACAATTCATCCATCAAAACGGAAAATTGTTTGCAAAATTAATGAGGCACAACAACAAGAAAGCAGTTTTGAAAGTTCCAGTGATTCAAGTGATAACGAGAATTCTCAAAGTAGCTGATGGTGCTGATGCAATGCAGTCATCCAAAGAAAGCTTGGATCAAAGCACACATAAGAAACAATCACAGCAATCTACTTCTAGTGCAGTTTCATTAGTTCAATCTGAGAAACTACCAGTTCTAAGAGCAGCATTAGTAAGCAAAAGTTTGCATAAGTCCGGCGTAAAAATAGCAACTCCTTCTCAGTCAGGTGTCTATCGAGCTGTATTTAGAGAAGCAATTAAACTAAAAGAAACATTAATAAATACTTTGCGTAATAGCTTATAGAGTTTACATTTTGATGGTAAAATTATTAAGAAAAAGAACACGAAGTAGTTGTATTAAAAAATGAAGCAAAAGAAGTGAGGCTAGCCGTCTTAGTTTTACCTGATGGCAAAGCTGCTAAGATTGGATCTGCCATCCAAAAAGTTTTAGATGAATATAACTTATGGTCAGCTATAAAGATGATAGTGTCAGACATTACAAATGTTAATACAGAGTCGAAGTCTGGTGTTGTGGTGAGACTTCAGAAACTGTTTGTTCAACATAGTGAGTCTGCACCAGTCTTTATAGGTTGTCAGCACCATATACTTGATCGTGTTCTTAGACACGTGTGTGATGCATTGCTAGGTGATTCAACTGAGTCTCCTAACATAAATTATCCTTTTGTAAATAAGATACTTAAAGATTATGAAATGTTAAAAAAGATTTTGAAAGTAAAACAAAGAAATGTGCTCCAAATTTTGAAAAACAGGAAATAGGTTGGAGAGATATGAAATTTTTGCACCATCTAATTTGCGTTTTTAAGCATTTTAAGAATTCTCAACAAATGCCAAAAGTTAATTTAAGCGCACTGCCTGGCCTCAGCAATGCCCGATGGAACTCTCGAACAATATTTGCATTGTTGGCTTTCATACTATTGCTTGATGAACGAAAGAACCTTCAGAAATTGTGTGAATTTATCTGTGGACAATGGAGTGATGCCTGGTTTAGTGATAATCATTACAAAGCTGAACAATATGAACTTCTTTTGCATGCTGTTAATGATTATCCAAAGGACTTGCGCTGTCTTCGAACTCATTGATCTCGAAGTCCATCTCCAATACTCACTCCACATAGCAAAGTGTGTGCAGAAAGAACAATAAAAGTTCTGCAAGATATTATTCCCCTTTGCCACTCACCAGAGAAGCTGAATTTACGTTTTATTTTTACAAATAAAAGTTTATGAAACAATACTTGAAATTATTAACAAATGTCAATTTTTCTAATACTTCAAAATGTTTGGTGGGTGACATTTTTCAACTTTTTAAAAATAAATTTGATATGGTTTTGTGTTTCTACAATAAAAAGTCATCTGTTGATGGTATGCCATACAACTGTTGTCCTCAAGTCATTAACTAGTGTGCAAGCAACCGCAATAAGATGTTGGGTGAACAAAACTTTTTCTTGCATGAAGATTAGCATTATAATAGATCCAATATGGCGGATATATACGGCCACGGTCATCTCCTTATTGCATACAGCCCAAAAAAAAATGTTGCCTCCGCTCCCTCAGGGGGGCAACCGGTATGATGAATTTGGTAGAGTCCAAAATATTAGGGAAGATGAAAATTGGTTTGTCTGCCCCCAAATTTTGGTAGGGTCGAAAACCAGTGGCTTGATTTTTGGTAGGGTCCGGACCCGCACGACCGATACATAGGTTGCGCCCATGCTCACACTGCACTACGCCTATGTTTCTTCAATAGTAAAATAAAATAAGCATTACCATGTTTGAATTATTGATATTAACTTCCATTTGGTGACACCCCGTTGTACCTCAGCACATCTTGAGCTTCAAAAAAAAAAAAAAAAGAAAATTAAACAAATTATTCAACTATCATTCTGTCCGTCTGTCTGATTGTAATACATCACACATACTACAGGGCTATCATTCTGTCCGTCTGTCTCATTGTAATACATCACACATACTTCAGTGCTATCATTCTGTCCGTCTGTCTGATTGTAATACATCACACATACTTCAGTGCTATCATTCTGTCCGTCAGTCTTATTGTAATACATCACACACACTTCAGGGCTATCATTCTGTCCGTCTGTCTGATTGTAATACATCACACATACTTCAGTGCTATCATTCTGTCCGTCTGTCTTATTGTAATACATCACATACACTTCAGGGCTATCATTCTGTCCGTCTGTCTGATTGTAATACATCACACATACTTCAGGTCTATCATTCTGTCCGTCTGTCTGATTGTAATACATCACACATACTTCAGGGTTATCATTCTTACCGTCTGTCTGATTGTAATACATCACACATACTTCGGGGCTATCATTCTGTCCGTCTGTCTGATTGTAATACATCACACATACTTCAGGGTTATCATTCTTACCGTCTGTCTGATTGTAATACATCACACATACTTCGGGGCTATCATTCTGTCCATCTGTCTGATTGTAATACATCACACATACTTCAGTGCTATCATTCTGTCCGTCTGTCTGATTGTAATACATCACACATACTTCAGGGATATCATTCTGTCCGTCTGTCTCATTGTAATACATCACACATACTTCAGTGCTATCATTCTGTCCGTCTGTCTGATTGTAATACATCACACATACTTCAGCGCTATCATTCTGTCCGTCTGTCTTGTTGTAATACATCACACACACTTCAGGGCTATCATTCTGTCCGTCTGTCTGATTGTAATACATCACACATACTTCAGTGCTATCATTCTGCCCATCTGTCTGATTGTAATACATCACACATACTTCAGGGCTATCATTCTGTCCGTCTGTCTGATTTTAATACATCACACATACTTCAGGGCTATCATTCTGTCCGTCTGTCTGATTGTAATACATCACACATACTTCAGTGCTATCATTCTGTCCGTCTGTCTGATTGTAATACACCACACATACTTCAGGTCTATCATTATGTCCGTCTGTCTGATTGTAATACATCGGTATCCGAACAAAACCCCACGGACAAAACCCCCAGCGGACTAAACCACCAGCGGATTTTCAAGTAACTCTACAACAGATTACCTAAAGAGACTTGAATTTGGGTTACACCATCTTACGGGGACACTGATCACATATTTGAAAAGAGCATTGTTACGATCGCATTCCCCCCCCCCACCATATCACAGCTACCCCCCCCACCATATCACAGCTACCCCCCCACCATATCACAGCTACCCCCCCCCACCATATTATGTTTCCCCTCATCCCCACCCCCCTCTAGATCTGTGGTCAGCGGAGCGAGATCAAAGCCACCATGAGCCACTATGGAGCTTGGCCACTGAAAAAGATCAAAACCCTACCGGACTCAGAGAAAACCCCTGAGCCAGGCTTTTGGTGTCGGAAACGCCCCTCCCCTCCCCCCCCCTTCCCTCGACATTCGGGGGCGAGCAGTCGATCGAGGTAGAAGTGTTAAGTTAGTTAGCAGTTGGTGTTTGTATTAGAGTTATGTGTGAGATAGTCGTGCAGTCACGAGTAGTTTAAATAAAGTTCAGTTATTTTTATACTTGACATTAATAAGTGTTGGCCTGTCTGTTTATATATGACTGTACTTGGAAATCCAGCAATAATTTATGGAATATATTTGAAAGAACCCTTAACAAGCATGTTAAATATATGTGTAGATAGGCTTATATGTTAATTACTAGTGGGCTACATGTATAAAGTATTCTTGTATATCATGCTACCAAGAGAGAAAAAAATTGTATCACAGACAGATTTTTATCGAATATCACTAATAGGTATTACATACACCAAAATTTATATGTGCATAACAAGTGCACACATAGAATGTATCTGTGCATTGCCAGTGTACACATAGAATGTATCTGTGCATTGCCAGTGTACACATAGAATGTATCTGTGCATTGCCAGTGTACACATAGAATGTATCTGTGCATTGCCAGTGTACACATAGAATGTATATCTGTGCATTGCCAGTGTACACATAGAATGTTATGTCACAGTTTTTCAGGGGGGGGGGTAACTAACGTGTTAAAGTCTTTGATAGATAACCGCATACCTAATTAGGTCAACACCCGCGCGTATGCTGACGTAATATGCAATAGCTGCACACCTCACTTATTACAATCTCCTATCACTAAACAGCTCACAGACCAGGCCCGTAGCCAGATGGCGGCTAGAGGGGGCTGAGCCCACCCGTGCATGACCTGAGCCCCCCCCCGTGCATGATTTGAGTTTTTTGACAAAATTTTAATAATAACGGCTATAAAACATCAATCATTTTGTTTAATAAATCAATAATAATAAAAACTTAAAAGTTTATATTTTGGCAATCATTCAGGCTATTTATATATACTTACATATATAGCTTATCTAATTATTGGGCATAAAAGATTGAATCGTATTGAAGTTCACTTATGGGTACTTTGGGCATCATTTGCATTCGGTGCTTCAACAGCACTAACACGAATGCTCACCCCATATTGCAGATCAATGTTACAAAAGCGTCTAAGCAATCTTTTCCTGCTTGCATTTGAAAAAGATTTAACAGACATTCTGAATGCTAAAGCATTGTTTGGTAAATTCAGTGCTAAACACAGGCCCGTAGCCAGGTCAAAGTAAGCAGGGAGGCACCAATACCCAGCAAGGGGGCACCTTTACTTTTTCTTTATTTTTTCCTTTTTTTCTTCCTTTTTAAGTGGGGGGGGCACTCCACACCTAGCGGTGGGGGCACGGCCCCCAATGCCCCCCTTGGCTACGGGGCTGGCTAAACCACGAAGTTTGCAAATTTGAAACGTATAATAATATAAGTTCGCAATCAGTGCCGACGAGTGGTGGGAGGGGGGGCCAATGCCCAGGGGCCCGGCGAGTTTTAGGGACCCGGACTGAGCTGGCCAATCAACTTTTTAAAATATTAATATCACCCCAGGGGCCCGAAATTTCTGTCGATGGGCCTGTTCGCAACCTTGTAATAGTTTTATATATTGATATCTTCTGAGGACAACTAACAACTTAAATAAGTTAATAAAATAACATAGGCTTCTGACTTCATTTTTATACATATGTATAATAAAATAATAAAGTACAAACTCCGTGATTTCTGAGTGATGTTTTTTAATTTGCAAATTTACTTTTTAGCAGAATTAATTTTATTTTAAATTGAATAATTGCGACTATTGTTGTTGATAGATCTGTTCGTTGTTTTCAGTATTTTATAAGAAATATCACACAAATAGCTAAGCTTTATTCATGCATCTTTGTCGTTCTTCCCGGGTTGGGTTGTACGTTAAACAAACAGTATAATAATATAAATCAGGTATCTATTATGTAACAATTGTGTAGCATAACTATTGGTCAATATATGTATAACAGGAATCAGAAATTGCTCAGCCTCAATAAATTTTTATCATTAAAACTCTTTAGTATTTAAATTATTTTTAACAAAACTGTAACATGCCATGCATTTTTGAAACGTAGTTAAAATTATATATTTCTAATTAATAGCTAAACAATCGGTACTAAAATGCACCATTCCAGATATGAAATGCAAAAAACCCCTCCTCTCCGTTCGCAAGCTTTCGGCGCTTCGCGCCTCCATTTCCGCCCTCCCAGAACATTTCTTCTACCCCACCAGGGGCGGATTTAGGTGGAGGGGCCGGGGGGCCATGCCCCCCCCCCCCGTTATCGCAAGTTTAGGTAATACATCATTAAATTATCAAAATATTTTTTGTTCTAAGACCAATTTTCAACAATGAAAGTAGTTCCCCCCCCCCCCCCCCCCCACGGTCAAAGTTGTCTAGATCCGTCCCGATCATTTCTTCGGCACACCCCCCCTCCCGAAAAAAATTTCTTCGCCCCCCCCGAAAATGTCTTCGCCCCCCCCCCCAATCCAATATTCCTATCTACGGGCCTGTCACAGACAACCTATGTAATTAACACATAGTGCAACTGAAACGTAACGTGTGGATTACTACACAGCTCGCTGTATAAATGGATCGTAACTTACACACACCTTGCAATGTATAATAACTACACACCACACGTAATGCTTCATTCTATGTATCCAAAGTCTGACAGTGCTCAATCTACACGCCCTATGTGTGTAATACGTCAGAACAGACCAGGGCCTACTGTGGGCCCTATCCGGCCCGCGATGCATGTTGGGTCGTCCCGTGCTCTGCTTCTATCCTTCTGTCCACAGCAATAGAGGTCACCCTTAAATCAGTGCCGAACCTAGGAATTTCGGGGGCTGGGGGGGGGGAAGCTTGGCGTCTTTGATGGCCCCTGCATTTCGACATTCGACATCATGACATGAGATAACGTACTTAATATTTAATGCAAAAGTAGTTTTCGGAGGCCGCCCCTCAAGCTGGGGCCCGGGTGGGACTTTCGAATTCGGACCCTCCCCACCCCACCCTAGGTAAGCCTCTGCTTTTAATTATATCACTTCATAAAAGTAAACACTCCTTTCATTTTGTTCCACATCCAGACAGTCTGTCAAATTTAAGAGCCCGATGTGGCTCGAGGGCCAAATAGTTTACCCCTCCCCAGAGGCGTACCTAGGGTGGGGGAGGGGGTCCGAATTCGAAAATGCCCCCGGGCCCCAGCTTGAGGGGGCCCCACAATTTTTTTACATTAAATATTAAGTACATTAACTTATGTCATGGTGACAAAAGTCAAAATGATGGGGCCCCCCAAAGAGGCCAAGCCCTCCAGGCGCCCCAATCCCTATGTTCGGCCCCTCCCCCCCCCTCTCCCCCTTAGTCTGACACATCGTCGCACATGATCGAGGTCTCGGGCTTTCTTAAAGCAAGGCCGGCTTTAAACCTTTAGGGACCGATTATGTCTATCTCAGCCAATGTTCGACTTGTCGGCTGATCGATCACGCGACATATTGTGAAATCAATGTGCAGCACAGGGGCGTAGTTCGATTAATCCCGACCGAGCCACTCACCTGACTGTGCCGGCCTTGCCACAACACAAGAAATATCACATTACCTTTTTTCGCGTATTGTAAGAACATAAGGCTTTCATACATACCTTTTACTTTTAGTGCACTTTTCCCCGCACACACTGCAACGAATCTACCCCTCAATACGAAGTTTCACAAACAATAACGGTATGGAACTTATGCGTGTCACTTGTAAATGGAACACTTGAACGAAAGAACAAAAGAAAATGTGTTCCGCCGACTGTCTTGCTGACCTGATCTATTATTTTTTTTTTTTATGTCTCCATGTATCACTTCCTTATTCGTCAATGATATATGAGGGTAAAAATAACTCGTAAATACGTGTTGAACACGAATTGAAAAAGTACATGAAGATTAAAGAAATATGTGTTTGTAATATCTGATGTGATCTATATCAACGGCGATGTCAGCACAGAGAAGTCCAAAAGTAGAGACAGTTTAACACGATAGGGCTCTCGTGCAGCACACACAAAGTTGTTTCTCTTGAACACACCTGTTAGTAAGCCGCGGTGTACGGTATGAACTGGTGTCAAATTTGTGGAAATTTCAATATGCGCCGCGATGTGCTATGGTTTTTTTTTAATCTCTGTGTGTGTGTGTTTGTGTGTGTGTACAGGTCTCAGGACTGATACTTCATGAGATATCATGTGACGATGTCGGTACTCTGTGTGCACCAGATCTACTGCAAATTAACGATGGAAAAAAAAAGCCAATTGGCAATTCACTATTTACGTCTAAGCTACACAAACTATAGCTTATATACTTAAGTATTTGGCACAGATTAGATATATAATATCTGGACTGATAAAAAGGTCCCATACCTCAAATAGCTTAGGGTCTTATCAAGTCTAAATCCGGCACTGCCCTTTGCCATCCGGGACGGGGTGGGGGGGGGTCTAAGCCAGGGTGGGGGTGTCGGCCGAATTTTGTCCCGTGTAGGTATTCTATCAGCCGGTCGCGGTATTCTATCAGCCGGTCGCGGTATTCTATCAGCCAGTCGCGGTATTCTATCAGCCGGCCGCGGTATTCTATCAGCCGGTCGCGGTATTCTATCGGTCATCTACACCGACAACATGAGCCAACGACACCAACATTCGTGGGAAGCTCGAGGGGTTGTGAGAGGGTGGAAGGGTGGAAGCTATGTTTTTTTTTCCTCAGCTTCTATCTCATAATATAAAAACATACATATGTACGTTTAAGTATATAATACAATGTACACAATTCAAATTATGTTTGTTTCTTTTTAGATATAACATGTATACCTTTGACACACAATCCTTAAATACATAATCGTCTAACCCGTGTGTCTCCTTCAGGTGGTTTTCATATCGTGCGGTGTATGCGTTGTAACACTGTGTCTCCCTCGCAGGTAGTTTTCATATCGTGCGGTGTGTGAGTTGTATTTCATACATTTCTTTGCTATTTCATTTCATATTGTATTCTGTTCATGACAATAAAGGCCACATGTTCTTTTCTATTGCCGTACATGTATTTCGTATATTTCTTTGTTATCCCTTCTGTCGGATTTCATTCAGCCAGCTTCAGCAGGCTTTTCCACTAGTATATTATACTTATGCACGTTGTAAATACATGGCGCAGTTTGCTTGTTTAATGGTATGAATATATTTAACTACTTTTGTTACAGACTCTTTATAAATTCAATGTTTACTTTGATCAAAAAAAGGAAAACATAAATGTTTTAACAATCATTTAATGAATGCAGTTCCTGGTCATTAATCAGTAAATATACATAATTAGGGTCAGGGGTCAGCATAATCACTTTTTGTGGCGCAGATGAAAAACGCATTTGTCACCGACCCTATTAATTTTACATTGCGAGAATCTTTAACCAGATCTACTATTTTTGCGCTACTAAAGTGAAAACAGATATACTTTCGCGTATGATCATGCTTGTCTTCAGTACAGTACCGTAGGTTAATTCGAAACACACATATGTGTTATGGTGTTACTGTTGTGAACTCTCTGGTGTTGATAATGAAGAGTTGAAGCTGTTGATTTGGTTTGTAGAGATCTTTGAGGGCCTACATTATCGATGTATTCTGTGAATTCTATTCTATGATTTACATTAGCTGTGACTTGATTAAATTTTAGATAAACTGAAATCATAAATTATGTCTTTGAAGTATTTACTGTGAAGTTTGATGATAAAAACTGATATACGACATATATACCCCCTCCCTCTCCCTATAACAGTCACCTCGCATATATACAAAGTATTAAATCGGACCACATCTGTAGCAGTTATTTTTCCTGTGAAACTTCAAGCGGACCTGACTATCATATAGTATTTACCTGCCATGGTCAACATAGCGGCAGGAAAGTTTCAGTCTTGCGGGGGAAATATGAAGGGGAAGGGAAGGTTCGTTGAAATTCTAAAAGACCTGAATTGGTTTGTGTGCGTTCCCTTTCCAACATGGGTATAGATAGAGAGAAGAGAAACGCAAACTGAACATTTCTAACTAGATATTAAGCCCGGCGTTGCCCGGGAAATCTTGGTGTAATGTTAAACCCCTTCCTAATCAATTTAATTAATTTAATTAGGTGCTGATTTATGCCACCTTCCCAATGTGCAGAAATGACCTACATTTCATACGTCAAAAGATGTGGCTGCCATAACCAACAAACCATCATTAAAAAGTAATCCATCGAGTGAACAATAACCTCCAGTACACAACGTTAACAAACTATAATAACTGAACATGATTATCAAATGCGCAGCCGATTTACGTGAAATGCATAGCAGATTTACGTGAAATGCGTAGCCGATTTACGTGAAATCAAGTGCAGAATGATTATTATTTTGATTTGACGTCACAGAGGATTTTTATTTGTAGCGTTTTGCCCTGAATTCTATTTATAGTTAAAATCAAAACAAAGCATTAAAAAAATGCACCGAAAAGTAAAAAATAACTACTTTACTATGTCATTTAGCAGCGCGAAAGCACGATACAGCACTCACCGGGAAATGACGTCATGGAGGATTTTTTTTATTAATTGCGACGGCGCTCTCATTCTGCAAAAAAAAATGTACCATCGGGACGTCATAGGTTATTTACGAACGCGCTCGCTAGTAACCTAGTCTGATTAAAATGCTATCTGTTGTAATAAAAACTAAAAAAAAATTGAATGATATTATATATTATTATTATTATTTAATATTTAGGACTTTTACATTTCATAATAAAAAAACCACAGAAACTATTTAAAACTCGATTCGACGCAAGCGCCATTTTGAATTATGTTTTCGTGACCTCGCTGGTCACATGATTACTTTATCAAATACTATTGTTTTATTTATTTCTGGAGGTCGTTTATTTATAGAACGGATTCCTCACACACCGCCCGCCGCCGCCACGTCCCGGACAAGCTTAGCTGCTTTATAAGTTGGATGATATACAATGATTGACTGAACGACAGAGTGAATGTAGCTGGTACTCTCCATATCTGCTTTCAGTCATTATTCAGTTAATTTTGACTAGCTGTTGTACTGTAGATAATCTCGCAACGGAAAATTATTATATCTGCCAATGAACTGATTTATAGAGTATTTATTTAAAAAGACATTAAATATCTTGATGAGGATTTTAAATAAAATATTGCCTAAGAATTGTCTGACGTTGTTACTGAACTACTTAATTCAAGTTGTAGTTGTTGTTTGTCTGACGTTGTTACTGAACTACTTAATTCAAGTTGTAGTTATTGTTTGTCTGACGTTGTTACTGAACTACTTAATTCGAGTTGCAGTTGTTGTTTTCTTAAGACCATCTTAAAAAAAAGAAACAGTGTCGGAAGGTTTTATCGCTGACACCGACTCCGAACAAAGTACCGACACCGACTTCAGACAAAGTACCGACACCGACTTCAGACAAAGTACCGACACCGACTTCAGACAAAGTACCGACACCGACTTCAGACAAAGTACCGACACCGACTCCGAACAAAGTACCGACACCGACTCCGAACAAAGTACCGACACAGACTCCATACAAAGTACCGACACAGACTCCATATAAAGTACCGACACAGACTCCATATAAAGTACTGACACAGACTCCATACAAAGTACCGACACAGACTCCATATAAAGTACCGACACAGACTCCATATAAAGTACTGACACAGACTCCATACAAAGTGCCGACACTGCTGCCTAGGTCACGGCGGTCTCCTAGTTCCCCTGTCTTGAAGAACATTTCTGTGTAAATGTATGCATGTCTGTCAGTGTCCTTGTGTACGTGTCTATTGTCTGCGCATCTCAGTGCATGCGTGTGTGCATTACTAACACACACACACTGTGCAGATAAGTGCATTACTAACACTGCGCAGATAAGTGCATTTCGATTTCAAGCAAACAATTTATTTTTTTTTCAGGGTACCAAACATAATTTCAAAACCTGCATGATTTGTCGTTTAAAACACAGGTCAGTGACGTTCACCAGGCAGTGGTTCGAAGATATATTGCCTAGTAAAGAAACGGGTTTCACAGACGGCCTATAGTTTGCAGACAACTCAAAAGCAAATATATGCATGTTTGTATAGTGTGCACTGATTATTTACTAGGCAGCTAAGGCTTTTCAAACTGTTGAATTTTTTCTTTACCACTACTATGTTCTATATGTTCTTCTGCCAACTTCAATGAAGAACCTTCATATTATAGAGTTGGAATGTTTCTAGTAGCTTGGTCAACACACCCACTGGAAAAACTGTACAAATTAGTGGAAGGAGGGGGTGGATGTAAAGGGTTCTTCGTTTCACGGCACGTTTCTTCACAATTCGTACATTGTATTGCGATGACATGCTTTTAACTGATGAAGAAATGAATAGATTTAATACACGTTCTTCATTATCTCATAAAATATAATGTGTGTATATAATGTATATATATATATATATATATATATATATATATACAGTGCTTTTTTTTTGTAAAAAAAAATAGGTGCCGGTACTCAGTGATGGAATTGTCGACTTTTAACTACCAGTTCGCCTCGATGCAAAGCTAAATCACAACTGCGAAGATATAGAAATGTGCAAAACATAAAATTAATAATATAATAAATTAATAATAAGCGCGTTAAATACAGAAAAGTAATAATTTTCCCCACGAAAAAGGTGCAGGTACGCAGTACCGGTGCGTACCGGCAAAAAGCACTGTATATATATATATTAAATTTCTCTTCCCTCACTAAATTTTAGAAAGCCCCGACACTAATATAGATTTTACCTCCCTCCCTGAACTGTTTGTAGGTTCACGTCTCGGGGTTGTTTGCGTGGAGCTCAGTGGTTATCAAAGTGTGAGATAGCCATCCAGCTAGTTTATGTTTCTCAACTTTAAAAAACCACCCCCCCCAAATATTAGTTTGATGTTTTATAAATGGAACCTTTTATTTTTTTGTTGAATAATCTCATGATTGAATTAGTCGACACCACGCTGAGGGATGAGAGAAGTACCCACATCTTGATCCTATTGGAAGGTGACTGCTTTTTATAAAGCCTTTTGCTCACTTCCCAATGGAACCGTTTCCCCTGTAGAGACTTCTTAGAAAGTTTGGAATCCCTAGCCAGGGCAGACCCGATCAGGGCCGCTTTATCCACTAGGCTTGTGAGCTGTGCTACCCCCCCCCCCTTTAAAGGGCCTACGAAAGCTAGAACACTCATGAAGTAATACAATGCCAGTAAAATGTAATAATGTTTGTATTAAAGTAACTTTTTTTTTTTGGATGAGCACGTCAAGCTGCAGTGCTGTAAATTGACAGTATGTTAACTTTTCGCCTCTTTATTAGCAAAGTCACATATGACGTCCTCAAAGTTTATTTAGATTTCAAATGTAAAAAGAAGTGCGGGTGCATTCTTGAAAAAAATATTAAAAATGAAGTAAGGGAGGGCCTACGACTTTGAAAGATACTATGGCCACAGGTGAGCCTTAAAACGGCCCTGAGACACAATATATATATATATATATATATATATATATATATATATATATATATATATATATTTATTTGTATGGTAAAATATGTGTATTATGTATTATATGCCAAGCAAGAAATAGGAATCAATCTGATACACAGTAGGTCACAAGTATATTTATTTTACACAAAGACAGTATTAAATAACAGCACAGAAAAAAAAATATTATAACGCTAAAAAAACAACAACAACTCTACCAATAATTAAAACATGCCACCATTTTCCTTATTAATAATGTAGCACATAATCATTTATACACAATATAATCATACACAAATATGGCGGCTTTCTGAAATAGTAATTTTGATTGAAGATGCGGCATACTGTATACATTTATAGTCTGTGAATGAAAGTATGTCACGAAATACAATTTTTTTAATCTAAATCAAGACTTTTTTTTCCAAGCCAACCCCCTCCCTCCTCCACCCCTAACATAAATTGTCTGGAAGATGTGTTTTCATGAAGAGCTAATAACAATGATGCAATCTCTGCACAGTGCAGCACAAAGTCATGGAGATCACCCAATACTTTACGTGGTGTTAATATCAAATCTCGGAGAGAGAAAAGCGCCAGAATTGTTACAGAGCAGTGAAAGTTCATAAACTATCTTGCCTCACGACCCGCCACTGAGATTGACCGTTTTAGTGAACACATTCAGAGAGGTAAAAGCGGGACGGGACATTTTCTGGGAACGCAGAGGAAAGTTGGTACAAAAATAAATTGGTCATCTTATCTGAACATAACAATTGGCTTCGACCCCCCCCCCCTCAGATAAAATACATGAACAAAACATATATAGAAGATAAGCAGGTAAAATAAACGTAGCGTATATATATAGTGACTCAATGAATGGACCGATTATCAGCTCTAGGTGAAGAACATACGTTGGCCACGATTCCTGCGGTCATTTAGCGTAAGATGACTTGTTTTGTTTGTGTTGCTCGGTGTCCATATCTAATAACGTTTCAGCCAATCAAATTCATTCATATTTACTTACTCCCACCGGAAGTATAATAGTTCAAACACGCTGACAATGTCCGCCAATCAAGTTAAAAGGTCAATAACGAACGATAGCCTGATGTGCTTTCTAGCAAATAACCTTTTTCTTCTAGCTCATTGAAGTTCAAGTCACCGACCGTCCATTGCTTCTCCTGAAAAAATTTCCTACCACCTTCCCCACCACCCAGTCCATCATGTGCCCGGAGCGGTCAAACACGCTGACCTTGCAATTGAATCTCCCGCGCCTCGTCAACTCTCCCACCTCTTGCGGTCGAATGGACTCTCCGTAAAGATACACGGACATCACACCCCCTTTCATAAAGTGGACTCCACCCAAGACCTTGTAATTGATGTTTCCAATGAGATACGACTGGCTGGACACTTGACCCTGCGACTTGACCAGGCTGTCCGCTGACTGAATCTCCCAGCTCGAAAGAATGCCTGTTTTCGATCCGACCCTGACGATAACTGTCTCGAGACATCTGGAGCTACCATCCTCCTTTCTGATGTACCTCTCATTTCTAAAATGTGTTCACCCAGGTGATGGGAAGTTTCAATATACCGTTTCTTCCAAATTGTCCATGCTTGGCTAGGGGTCACGTCTGAAGATCCCACCAGGGATTTCTGTAGGTTGATGCTCAGGGTCTTGACTTCCTCCACGGAATCCTGCAGCCTTCTGATCCCAGACAGCAAATTCAGGTGCGAGGCTCGCAACTTCTTCAGAGAACTCCCGCCTGACATTCTTCAATGGCCCTAAGTTTCATGTAGACTTCTTTGAATCCTGTAAATATAATATAAATAATATCGATTTGGGTTCTGCTTTAAATCGAAAGTAAAGAATTAAATGTTAACAATATTCAAGCTTAAAATACAATCATTAGAAAATCGAATCTGCCCGAAACAAAAAAAAAAAAATAACCTAGTCACCGATTAAGCGTAAGGGGATATAAATCTACGCAAAGGTTTTGCAGGGTACAGCTAGTATATAAATGAAAAGGATAAGAAATATGTCTACATGACAAAGGGAAATTCTTATAAACTTAAAAAAAAACATACTCCTAAAGTGAAACGTAAATAAAAAAAAAGTCAAAAAATATTATTGACAGTTATAGTAGTCTGGCGGCCCAAAGAAGGTCTTTTGAGAAGGAGATGAAAAGTTTAAACCAGACATTAGGGGAATTAAAAAGGCCTTGCAAACCAGAGTGGCGCTGGAGAGTGGTTGCAGGATAGCGCTTGTTCTGCGAGGAGTTCAAGGAATTCAGTCAAGTCAGTAGATACGAGAAGAGTTCAAGGAATTAAGTCAAGTCAGTAGATACTATGGTGGTTTAAGGAATTAAGTCAACCAGTAGATACTGTGGCGGGTTCAAGGAATACTCAAGTCAGTAGATACCAGCGAGTTCAAGGAATTAAGTCAAGTCAGTAGATACTATGGTGGGTTTAATGAATTGGCTCAAAACGGCAGATACTATGGCGGTTCAAGGAATTAAGTCAAGTCAGTAGATGCACATGGCGGTTTAAGGAATTAAGTCGAAGTCACCAGATACCATGGCGGGTGGGTTGGACAAGTGATTGTAGTTACAACACTAAAGATAAACACGGCGGCCATCTTGGATATCACCAAGTTATATCACCTGTAGAGAAACGTTAGCCTGAACTATTTCTTTATCCACCTAAACCCATACGTCTACATGGGCACCTGGCATTAGTCAATGACGTGAAACCAACCAGCCGCCCTAGTGGCCGAAATGTGGCTGTTGAGTGCTGCCTTTTTTTTTGATGAGTTGAGTGCGGCTCTCTGTGAATGAGTGTTTCTATCACTTCTTCCATACAACTAGTTCAAATAGCTTTGTTTATAACATTGTTTAATTATAAATGAAAAAAAAAAAACAACAAAAACGGAATTTGTCTCTATACGACCCCCCCCATGTGTGGCCGAACTAGCCACCTCAACACCAGTTGGTCAACATGTCTTTATTCCTGCCTCCCGACTGTTTTCCAATGTGCCCCACGTCTTAAGCATCGATTGAAATAAAGACTGACCTGACTGCTACAATAAATTTAAAAAAAATGGTGCGACAGCTTACGGACATGGATGAAACCTTACACACTGGACAAACTAGACTGCAGGCTTTTCAACAGAACGAGATGTCAGTGTACTTTTATGCACAGAGAACGTGCCACTGGCCTCATGACATGACGGTCAGTTTGTCAAATTAACAGGACAAAAGGAGCTGCACACAATATAACCAAGGAATACTTTGTCCCCATCACTCCCCTTATTGCCTGCTCGGACACCGCAGGTCCTCGTGCGTGTGTGAATTTCACCAAAAATCTTTTCCATGGCTGGTAACGGGCTTTGATTATAATTACTTCTCATGAGATATTCACGTATTGATCTTCATCTACGTTTTCAGTGAACATGGCTAGCTATACATCAGCAGAATGACTACCGTAGGAATATCAACAATAGCCATACTGGCTGCACTGTTAAGCGAAGTCCACCGGGGACAACCACACTTGTCCTCAGCGACCGACCGAGTAAACGACGCTAACAGGTGTTTGCTTTCTGCCGGTCGAACGTTGCAGGAAGCTAAGACGGTGTTTCAGGAAGCCGGGCATGTCCCACAGGAAGACGACGCACTCGGTGAAAACGAAAGTAGGGACCAATCATTACATGCCTGGTTAATTCCCTTTGGTGGTTCAGCCCACGAGTTTACACGGCTAATGTTTACAATATAATGTTTCACTCGGGAGACGTTGGAAAGGAAAAAGAAAGATTTCACATAGAGAGTATGTGTAAGGGGGGGGGCGGGCGGCTATATGTCCCAGAGTACATTTTAGGGGTCTTTAAGTTAACATGTTTGAGGGGACCGCTGAGCCGCACCTTATATTTAACTTATCCTTATGATGTATCTCTCTCTCTCTCTCTCTCTCTCTCTCTCTCTCGGGGAGAGACTGTTTGCATGGTCCAAACTCAAAAAACCGACGCCGTGAATGTCAGTAGAGCACAAACCCTGTGCGTTTCCCCTGAAATTAAAAGGATGTAAAGCAGACAAGCAAACTTAATGGAATGAAGACATGTTGACATGAGAATAATCAGTTCATGAAAACCCATAAAGAGCTAGAGGGGGAGGGAGGAAGGGAGGGAGAGAGAGAGACGGAGAGGGATAGATGGGAGGGACATTTGTTTTCAAAATAATATTGTTGAAATCAAACAAAACATGTAAACATAGCTTGTGAAATAGCAACAGAGTTTCAGACATATGGGAATGGAAACAAACGAGGTGTAAGTTATGTCCATTTTTTTAAATAGAGAACGTCAGTGTATGTATGTCAGTGTATGTATGTCAGTGCATGTCTGTGTATGCGCATAGGGGATGTGTGAGGTCCGTCAACTGATTTGATATTAAACTGTACTAACTGTACTCATGTGATCTTCGAAACAGGCTAGTTTCAATACTGTTTTTTTATTTTGTCAACAGACCCCCCACCCCTCCCCTCTCTTGGTGTTGATACTATCGCGAGGCAGTACATCATTTACTTAATTAACTTGTCATCATTCTCGCCCACGAGTCCCTTCCCCCCCCCCATACACCACCCCCACAAACGCGCGCTTCCTTGATATTTTATCCAGACATCTTTGATTATCCCCAGTGTCGCCACATCATAAAGTTCAACGGAAGTTATATTTAAAGAAAAAATGAAAATTCTCTATGGTCAACGTCTAAATGAATACTACTACATGTACCGACTCCACTCTCAGCCTCCAACAAGGGTCAAGTTCACACCGCACATCTCCACCGCAATGCCCGCTCCACGAAGTGAAAATAATAAATTGTTCGCCCCTTTTTTAGAGCATTTTGTAACAGTTATTCAACCATGATTACTTCTCTCTATTTATCAAAACCCATACGTAGCCACTGCGTACGGAAATGCTCAAATGTCCTTTGTCCGAAACGGAAAGACTTAAATTGCTTGTTTTTTTAAACTAAGGAAGAAGAGATTAAACACAAAATAAATCTATCTGTTTATGACGATAAATGAACATCATTTCCCAACAGCGTCAACCAATGAAAACTAAGATGATTTACAACAATCCTTTCAGCTGTGGAAACAAAACAATTACATACGTCACAATAATAAAGTGAAAAAATATTCTTACATGAATTGTGAAGGCCAAAGAGAGGGTGGATGGACGCTTGGCTGACACAACCATTCTCATTATGGGGTGTGTGTGTGCGTACGCGTGTCTCTTGGTGTGATTTGATGAACGCTAATATCCTGTTTTTATATTCTACAGCCAATGACTTTATAACGGCACAGTGTGATGTGTTCAAGAATTTCACGTAATCCAAAAACTCTTGAGGCTGCTCACTGCAAGTCAAAACTTCGATCAACACGGATGGGCCTTTACTTTATATTGTGGTCAATGGAAGGATCTCGGTGTGTCGTGACACGGTCAGATAAATGGACAGGCCAGAGGGGCTGTTGTTTTTTTCTTTTTACCATTCTGACCCCGCCATTGTGGGTCTGACCGTCACCAGTTAGACAGAGCTTCGGGCGATGAGCAGCCGAACTTCATACTGGACTCATCGTTTGCCGGCCATCTCGACAGTGGCATTGTTCCAGAAATGACGGGAACTTTGTACCAGAAACGATGGGAACCTCCGTCCCCAAATGAACAACACACTTTTTTCTAGCCTTCCAAATGGCCCTCTGATACTTAATTATTCAATTATATTTTATATTTTTGTAAACCGTAAAAACGAATTAACTTATCTCTACTGTGCATACTATGGTATCCACTTCGAAAAAAAAAACAATCCTTGACCTAATGAAGAAATATTAATCCTGTAAGAGGAAATCATCACATTGGCGCCACTTTGCTCTCGGACGGAACACGATTCTCAATTTCATACCGCGCGATACACAAGAACGCCTAGAAATACACAGAACACGCACAGCTAAGGATGAGAGTATACACACAGATACAAAAAAAAAAACAAAAACAAAACAAATTCGCCACCAAATGTCAATGAACAATCGATTGAAATTATACAACACACACACACACACACAAAGAAACATAAAATGAAGCAGGCGACCAATCACAAATCGGTCTATTGTACCACATCAGCAGGGGCGCCGAGAGCCAACACGGGCCCCAGGGCAGGACATCATTGCGGGCCCCTTAATAAACAATGAATCGTGAAAAAATTGACATGGTCGGGGCGGCCGGGCCCCCTTATAGATGCGGGCCCCCTGGCAATGACCCCGCCTGCCCCCCTCGGCGTGCCTGCACATCAGTGGTGCTCAAATTCTTCAAGAGCCACCGTGAGCACTTTATTTATATTTCTGTTCGCGACTCACCTGAAAAAGCTGTGGGTTTATTTAATATTTTGTTGTTTTATTATTTATTTACTAAACCAAAAAAAAAAAAACTAAGGGGGGCGGGCTGAAAGGACACTACAGATTGTCCATGCATCGATTTACAGAAGATCAAACGATAGCACAGAATCCATGATTGGGGGAGGGCGGGCCTCATGTGACGCGTGATGAGGCTGTCATTGGAATAGACCACCAAACCAGCCTGAACAATGTAGACAACCAGCCTGAACAATGTAGACAACCAGCCTGAACAATGTAGACAAACACGTCCCGCTGCCAGGAACTAAAAGGTGATGGAATGGTCCAGCAGAGACCATGAAAGTTGTAGACATTTGAATGAAAGTATTTTTTTTTAAATAAAGCATACAATAATAATAATATACATATGCTTATTGTTACGGGTTTACTTTTGATGTGGAGATTCCTTTAATGATTTCAATTAATACTAATAAAGTACTGCTTCCTAGGATAATTAAAAAAAAACTTTAATAATCATTAGCAAATTAATATATACAAAAATAATGGGGGGGTGAGCAAAGCCGTAAATGTTGTGGGGAGGAGGAAGGAAGATGTTGGGAATGAGCTAAAAATAAGAAACTACACAGCGTCTAGGCGAATATACCAGGGTGATGCAACATTTGCCTATCGCTGACATCAGCCATGGATATCTAGATTTAACACCGATGCTATATCAAGATTTCCATGCATCAGCACTACCGGCCCACACATATCAAATCGCATTAGACGCACACCCTTAGACTCCTTAGGCCGGCCATGGGAGCAAGCAAACTAAGCCTTACTATACTGTTCACGGACCACACGACAAGAAGCCCAAAAATAATATAAAAAAAAAGAACAAAACATCAGAAAGTAATTATAAATTCTCCGTATTTAACAATGATATCAATCAAGGCTGCACGATTTTCAGCTGAATAAATTCCAGTTCATTTTTTTTTTAAACGCAGGGCGTGTTGTGGTAAAATATGCAGCGCTCAAGAAAATAATCGATGCAGAAAAACAGTTCAGATTCTTTCTCGAGGGGTGTTAGGAGGGGGTGGTGGTGGTGGCAGGGGCTAGAGAGTAGGGGGGAGGGGTCACACGAAACAGTAATACGAGATTTATGCCTGACAATCAAAGGAGATTATTGAGGGGGGGCGGTAATCTGAAATGATGGGCTGGGATGCATTACAGTTTACATCTTATGATATTAATGAGGCAGAAAGACCTACAAAAAAAAAAAGCAAGCTGAAACAAAGACGCTGTGGGGTTCTGGAGCCACAGCTACGGGTGGCTCCGGTGGCGCTTTCGGGTATGAGCCCGATCCGCGACTCCATCCACTTTGTAAGCTTCTGGTGCGTCCATGGTCATTCGTCAATGTCAGAAAAGGGCGAACTACGGCCCGTGGGAATGTCTAATGTACGGCCCGTGGGGGATGTCTAATGTACGGCCCGTGGGGGATGTCTGATGTACGGCCCGTGGGGGATGTCTGATGAACGGCCAAATGAGGTGATGTCGATGTACGGCCCGTGGGGGGATGTCTGATGAACGGCCCATGGGGGATGTCGGAGATGTACGGCCCGCGCCATGGTTACCTGGGTTCGTTCACACCAATGGCGTTTACGTTTAACTTTAAACTAGTTCACAAAAACAAACACACCACCCACCCTCTCTTGGTCCGGCCCTTCTGTCCAATTTCATAAGAGATTGTGGCCCGCGGTTCAAATAAGCTGCTAACCCTTATCATGTCATCATGAGACACCAAAAAAAAAACCACCGGCCACACCAGACGACCATCGGTAATGACAAATCTACATACACAATGGATATCAGTTTAACGCTACATACGTTAACATAAGTTTACGACTGCAACCATTGCAAGCATATACTGTATCAACTCGGTTGTTTCTATAGCTGAAGCTATTGTATGCATATAAACATGTATCTACTAAAGTCCTCCACAGGTATCACACACATTGCAGCCTGCAGCTATTGTATGCATATAAACATGTATCTACTCAAGTCCATCACAGGTATCGCGCACATTGAAACCTGCAGCTATCCGATCGATCTGCACTGGTAGATCTATTTACGTGCATCAAATTGCCACAACATAACTGCCAATACAAGTCGTAAGGACTCGAGTGTCCCCACCTACCCCCCGGGGGGGGGGGCGGGGAGAGGGCTATAATGAAACTTTCCGTGGGGTGTAAACATGTTCAGTGAATCAAACAACATCAATTATTTCTCGGTCTCCGCTGTCACCCACAAAGCTGTCACCGGGTGCTGGCAGTCACAGACAGAGCTGGGAGGATATGAAGAAAATCCTTTAAAAAATATTCACCGATTCGCAAATGCAATGTTTTATTTATTATGTCAACATAATTACCGGGTCTATCGTTAATTGACAAAAAGAAAACTTGTTATCATTGAGGGAAAAAATGAATATTTCACACTGCATTTTATCTTGTATTAAAAAAAATGCTGATGTTTACCCCGTATAACCACCAGCAAAGATGAACTCCTTGGTGTGAGTGTGTGAAGTCCCTGTAAGGATGAGATGAAATCTCTTAGATCCTATAAACCACTATTGGGACGGTTTAAGGAGCCCATATTTCATCCCCACCATAGCCGATAGTGCAATGGCTTGGAGGCACCACGGAAGACATACCGGGGACTTAAGCCAAGACCTGAAAAATTTCCTTGGTCATCACCTCTTTGGTGTGAGTAGACTCAGGCTGTGTTGAATGATACAAAGACAACAACGAGTAACCCAGTCACTAGTCAGAGGCCCCGTATCTATCCAGTATCAGTCATGAACAATAACACACTGGCTGTTCGATTGATTAGGACTTAACCGGATAGACAGGTTTCCCCATAGGCGATATGGACTAGCAGAACAAAAATTACTCAATGACCGACAATCAACTAGTGCCTCCATGATTGTAGCACCGTGTCTATGATGAGAGTGCAGCTAGGAAAACTATCTCTAGCCCGGCCAAGTTTAGGCTAGCAACGGTCATATTCCCCTCTCTACAACATCAATGAATTCTAAACGAGCGAACCTACGATGTTTGGTCAATGGTTATCAAACTTTTCACTTAGCTACACATGATGGGAAATAATGTTTTGATGACCCACCTAACCAACTTTTTTGTTAAACGAAGAAAAATATGCGGGAAAACACATTAAATAAAAGCTCCTTAAAAAAGAAAGATATATATATATATATATATAAATATAAAGTAAAGGAGGGCTGGGATGTACCCTTTTACTTTGCAGATCTATAAAATTTAAATGTACAGAGATAGAATCTGTTACCAGGTACAAATACCTTCACCATCGATTCATTTTCAATTTTAGCCACCTAGAAAATCACACCGACCCACCAGTGCGCCGCGACCCATACTCTGAGAACCACGGTGTTAGGGCTAATACAAGAAGTTCGAAACGCTCTAAAAAAACACAACAATATTTGCATAAATATCGGCCGAATTGTCGTGCGGCATCAAAGTCGACAAGTTGCACACCGGGCTGTGAAACCATACAGACCATTCAATCAATAGTCCGAGGAAACTGTGCAACAGTAAAAACAACAAGTCAAGTATGTGTGTGTGTGTTTGTGTGCTTTAATTTGTCTTTAGACAGAGAGATAATGTGATCAGCTGTACCCGACCGTCCCTGGTACATACTATCTTCAATAGGCTGAGCAAAACAAACAGCGCAAAAGATTACATTACTTGACTGTTGGTTTGAAATTACACCCAATCACTCTACGGTGTTGTCCTGCTTGAAGTACCAGGGGTGTTTGTACCCCCCAGGACGTGTGTAGAAATCTACCGGTCACCAAGTTATCTCCCAGGAATAGAAAACTAAGGAAACTGTAGACACGGTTATTACAAAAATTCGAAACAAAAGGGCAGCTGTTTGAAACAATCAAAGCACTTATGCACTAGTCAAACAAGAACATTTCCCAATATGTTCATCGTTTATGTATTGTTTAGTTATTGTTGTTGTTTTATTATCTAAGGAAATTAATTTTGGTTAATATTAATTAAAAAAAATTGAAGGATTTTTATTCAAATCTGTGGCAAAGAGAAAGGATCGAAATTGGAATATTGTTTTTTTCCTTGAAGACGACAAAACCTAATAAACCTAATGATATGAATATCAACATTGAACAAAATACGTGAACAATAAATCAGGCACACAGTTCAACAGGAGAACAAATAATCGTAAATTAGTGATCGGAAAAAAATTTCGACACATGGAACGATACGTTTTACAAAACTGCTGATGGTTAGGTCGAAATAAATTTAAATATTTTCTCAACTTTGAGAAAAAAAAAATAGATAACATACTGCATGTCATCTGACTAGCACGATCATAGCTGGTCATGGCTTCTAGCGTCACCATAAGTCAACAACAGGACACCTCAACGATCTGAGGACTCGAACATTTCGGTGACCTATTTAATGGTGACCGAGAGAAGATGGTGGTGGGCCTGGGGTACACACAGTCCTTCCTCTGTACACGGGAGTCACGTGTCCAGTTGGATGATCTATAC
The DNA here is from genome assembly GCA_021962125.1 of Bulinus truncatus. NCBI lineage: Eukaryota > Metazoa > Mollusca > Gastropoda > Planorbidae > Bulinus > Bulinus truncatus. Next base: position 7,427,681 of record JAGDYQ010000019.1, read on the forward strand.
TCACGCCGGCTGATTAAAAAAGCCAGTTGTATTAACAACAAACGTGCGAGACCATGCGGCGATTTACTCAGCGATAGAACGAGACTTTGCTGGCCGTGACAGGATTCCCCCTCCCCACCCACCCCGATGACGCCAAGACAGTCCATACCAATAAAACAGAGTAACGGCCTGTGAGTCAAAACGTACCGCTTGTTTGGTAAGTTCGGCTGGTGAGAATAAACAATGGGCTATTGATTGTAAAAAGTGCTGGCGGAAACTGTGGCAAAGAAATGAGGGCGTGGTACAACAAACTCCACACACCAAGTCACTGGAAAGAGTGATTCTACTTCTATGGGCCCTTGTGAAGTCTAAAGAATTTAGAAGAATTCATTTAGTCCAAACTGTCGGTTACAGTGTGTTACATTTCTCAACTTTGTACACATTTTTGTAAACAAAATGTTACAAAACAAAAGAAAAACAAAATGGGTTTGTATTGCACAGCCCACACGATTTTCGATCATTGCAATCTATGTATCAAGAGCTTCCGGGGCTTTTTGTAGCAGCGACCCTCAGCCTATTGAAAAGTGAACAGCCAGTGTATACAGCGTCCTGCCCATGAGCGCAATGTTAGTAAGTGCGGCGAACGTTGTCTATATATAAATATAAAGGCCCGTTACACAAGAAAAAGTACACATGGTCAATCTACGGATCAATTTATGATTACTGTAATAACAGAGATTTTACAGCTTTCAGACATAATCGTGACCAACTTTTTACTGGGCACACACCACCCCACCCTACTGCAAGATGGTGTGTACATCTAGTGTCTACAAACACACACACATCGGGGGCGTACATTTCAAACACAAATAAGAGACCTCCTCTGCCCCCCATTTCTTCGTCGTCCCAGTTTCACGTTTCCCTGGTTTCTCCCTTCCACCGTCCGGAATTCGGGCATTGATTTACGACAGCGAAATGGACCTACAACAACAGCAGCAACGTCCGAAGCAATAAATATCGGTGGGTCTGATAGTGATATGCTAATGACTCAGTTCATTTATCACAAGTTTATATCTATATATATATATAGGGGGAGGGGGAACAGCAACAACAAGAAGTGTTGTATACGTTGGATTAAGTCACGCGCGGTTTCGCTCGCCAGCCTTTGCATCTTTAACTGTACGTGTGTGTCCCTACGACACAATGAGATCCAGTGTCGTCCATTTATATGGTGCGGGGGGGGAGGGGTGTAATTGATGGGACGCTAATCTGTTGATCCCATACGTTGGGCCAGCAGTTCAAGTCTGGTAGTCCCCCCCCGATAATGTCGACCATAGCGGATTCAATGGACGCACCGAGAATGACAGAGGGGGTGTGTGGGTCCACGGGCTTCTGGAGATTTAAAATAAATGTATAAATCATTCACCACTGACAGATCTAGTACGGTAAAAATTTCAAATCTAAAAAAAAAACGAAATGTCCAAAAAAAAAAACAGACTAAACAGGATGTACTTTTAAGATGAGATAAACATAATAAATAAAACAGCGCCCAATCTAAGCAAACCTCTGATGACAGTAACACAGAGACAATTTAGAAAACAACAACAACATCCAAACAACAACTAATAAACAAACACTAAAATGTTCCGTGTCCAACGAAAAAGCATCCGTTCATGGCATTCGGTGATACAGAGACATTTTATAACAAAAATCCTCAGGATTCCATGTCCATTAATCGTAATCAAACAGTGCATCGACTGTCACATATATCTTTATCAGATTTCAATCTTACACCCGAAATAAGATAATAAAAAACCAAAAAAAAACAAACACGAGCACGCGCGCGCACAAACACACACATACATACACAAACACAAATAGCTCAGATCATTAAGCAAGTTATCTGGAAGGTATAAATCCAAAAAAAAAATAGAGAGATTAATCCATCACGAGGAACTGATGAGAAAATAAAGCGACGCGCGTGTGTGGGTCTCCCTTGCATTCAGCCCGAGTTGCGAATAGTCAAAAATAACACGTTTCCCCCTTTACTGTGTGAATAATTCTCAACAGAAATATCCCTCAGAAGAATATGAAAATAACAACAACGCACACAAAAACATCTTGTAGAACGCAGAACCGGTTTTTTTTTGTGTATTGTTTGTTTTGTTATCAAACAGCGGAATCAAATGAAACGAGCGATACACAAGAAAATAACCAAGTACGTTACTCGTTGGTTTTTTTACTTTATTTTTTTCCCCTTTTTAAAATCAATCCACCGGCAGTAGAAACCGCCGCCCCGGCCACAGCATTGTAACGCGGTAGAAGACTCAACTGTCTGCTTTGGGGTGGTGGTATGCGAGAGACGGTTGGGGGGGGGGAAGGAGACAAACTTCCAGAGAGTGAGGAGAGAAGAGAGTAATAATTGTCCGGTCATGGGGGAAGAGAGAGCGCAAGTGATCAGCGTCTGACGGACACAAGGACTAAATGCTGAAATCGTTGAAGGGGTGGAGGGGGGGGGTTGTTTTTTTCTCTTCTATTTTCTTTGTAAAGTCTGAGGGGAAGGGGGGGGGAAGAGCGTTTGAGGGGCGGGGTGCGATAAAGCTTAGAGATGGACCACCCAAACATCGATTTCTTGAAGAGATGATTAAAAAAAAAAAGAATGGGCAGGGAGGGAGGGTGTTGGGGTAGTGTCTGCGGATTTTCAAGACTTTTGGTATCAAGTTGTAATGGTCAATCTTATGGCAATCTTTCCGAGATGACCACACATGATTTTTTTTCTTTTTTTAATATGGTGGGGTGCGGTTATAGATGATGCGATGGGGTGGGTATTTAACTAGGATTCTTCATGTATTGAGACGGTGAATAGTTTCTATCGGGGGACTCTATTCCCATTCAATAGACTGGCCCGAATGTGCTAGCACAAAAAAAATCTCGTTTCTGTCAAACGCCATCATCTTACTGTCTATGCTGCAGTTCCAGTGCTGGGAGTCCGCAAGTTCGAAAAGGGCTGGTGTTCGAAACTTCACGAGTATGGCAACAGTTATATTTAACATCCAATGTAGCACAGCGCACAACCGGCCTGTTAACATTCGTTTTGTTTCAATCCTAACCACGTGTAAGAAACTAAATGACACATATCGGTTGTGTGCGCACGGCGTCTGCTGTGATTGAATAAACACAAACAAATACACACCTCGGTACAAATGTTATACAGAAATGCCCACCACCGTTCTGCCACTGACTATTAAACACAAAAACAACCAATCAACACATAAACCGGCTTTTCGGAAATACCCATTTAAATTGATGATGCTAATTCTGTTAAGTTATGCGATATATAATGTCATATAACCCATTTATCACAGTCTTTTCCATGCATTAAAAAACAAAAACATCCAAGCAGACACCCCGCCAAAATATCTAAGCCCCCCGACACCTAGGGCCCCTCTCCGTCAAATAATAAACTTAGTAATCAGTTTTGACTGCGGAATCCCCCCCCCCACACACAGGCGCGGTGCCTTTAACAAGCGTTGGCGTTGCCCACACCCCTTCGAGGCGGCCTGGCGTTTCAAGGGGGGGGATGAAAGATAGATTATATAAAATAAAATGTACTGAGATGTACAGAATTGAGTGTATATGTAAACACTAGTCTTCTATGTGTGGAAATGGAATCTCCACCAACTCTGGATTCCATCAAAACTCTCTTTTCGTTGCCATAGCAACCACTTTCACTCCGATTTCACTGGTTCGGGCTAACTTGAATACAACCTACGCACAAAATTAGCCGCGAGTTGAAATCAACGACTGGAGACGCCCACAGAGAGATTTCAGACTTAGATATTAAAAAACAAACCTAACGCCCGACTAGATGATGATGACGCGGTGGACTACGGTGTGTTAGAGATTAAAACTTATGTCCGACATGATGATGACGCGGTGGACTACGGTGTGTTAGAGATTAAAACTTATGGCCGACATGATGATGACGCGGTGGACTACGGTGTGTTAGAGATTAAAACTTATGGCCGACATGATGATGACGCGGTGTACTACGGTGTGTTAGATATTAAAACTTATGCCCGACATGATGATGACAGAGTGGACAACGGTGTGTTAGATATTAAAACTTATGCCCGACATGATGATGACGCGGTGTACTACGGTGTGTTAGATATTAAAACTTATGCCCGACATGATGATGACGCGGTGTACTACGGTGTGTTAGATATTAAAACTTATGCCCGACATGATGATGACGCGGTGTACTACGGTGTGTTAGATATTAAAACTTATGCCCGACATGATGATGACGCGGTGTACTACGGTGTGTTAGATATTAAAACTTATGCCCGACATGATGATGACGCGGTGTACTACGGTGTGTTAGATATTAAAACTTATGCCCGACATGATGATGACGCGGTGTACTACGGTGTGTTAGATATTAAAACTTATGCCCGACATGATGATGACAGAGTGGACAACGGTGTGTAGATATTAAAACTTATGCCCGACATGATGATGACGCGGTGTACTACGGTGTGTTAGATATTAAAACTTATGCCCGACATGATGATGACAGAGTGGACAACGGTGTGTTAGATATTAAAACTTATGCCCGACATGATGATGACAGAGTGGACAACGGTGTATATGTGTGGGCGGTGGGGGGGTTAGGCAGGGAGGGAGGTGTACGTTGTCACATTACGTTGTTGTTGTTTTCCTTTCCAAACCACCTATCTCGATTTCTGCACTTCGCAATAAATCCACAAGTCCTGATGTCAACGTTTATTTTTAATCGAGAAATCATCCAACAACAACAACAACAACAAAAACAAGTACGTATCCTATGACTATTTATCATACAAATAAACATCCGTCTTACTTAGATAAAAAAAAAAATATATACTGCAACAGAATATTGCGTCGAGGCGAAGACAACGGCCCCAGTCCTGAACCACAACGTGTGATGACGGGGTCATGGTTAGTACATTCATATATCTATCTGGCTGAATTTTTTTTTTAAAGTCCTTCCTTTGGCAGCGTCGAAAAGGGCAGCGAGACGTAAAATTAAAGGGCATTAGTAGCTACATGAATGAGCAGTTCTAGCATTACTTCCCCTGGTGTCGAGGCCATAATAAGAAAGACTGGGAGTTTTTAAAAAAAAAAAGGGAAGGGGATGGGATGGAGAGAGAGAATGAAGAACGCCCAAAAGTGCGTTACACTGTGGAGCCTATTTTCACTTTTTTCTTTTCATTCTTCGTTCCAATCTCTTTCCATCATCAAGTTTTATTGGGGCCGGCGTTAACGATCTGGTATCGAGGCAAGCGCTTATTAGCAGGAAAATCATCCACTGTGATAAAGTATCTGACAGGCCGACAACCCACCTCGACTGTAAGTATAAAACAAAAGAGAGAGAGAGAGAGATCCGGTAAGAGCTTAATACAAGGCGCTGGACATTGATTACAATCAGTGGATGTGTGTGTGTGTGTGTCTTGGTATTTGTAGGTGTGTGTGTGTGTGTCTCGGTATGTGTGTGTGTGTGTCTATGTGTGTCTTGATTTACCAGGTATCATGTTTTGAAAACTGAGCACATCACTTCATCTAGTTCGTCTAAAAAAAATATCGTGTTTTATATCAGGGTTGGGAAAAACATCAGCTCGCGACTCAATGATGCGGCCCGCGCCCCAAAACCTGCCATTTATAGCGCTCACATCTTAATTCGTAATATCATATCAGCTGAAATTAAAACGCCATCCATCACATCTTGGTCCGGCCATTTTGGTCAATCTAAGAACCAGCTGAGGTCCGCGAATGAAAAGTTCGCCGACCCTTCGCTTAGATCCATTTCTGTTTGTTAAGATGAGTGACATGATTTCTGATGATGTTTTCTGAAATAAGAACAGATATATAAGTACACACAAAACACACAGGGATCATATGTACATGTAAAAATATATTTTTTGTGTTTACTAAGCACAGCATTCACATTGCATACCCACAATCGGCTCAGATGGTTGATAAAATAACTTCTTACAAACTATATTTGGAATACAGGTTTTATTATGTCTGTTATTAGTCGCTACAGTCATGGGAGTACCAAAGCCGATAGGTCGACCCATACACTTTACAGTTGTTGAAGACCCATCCACCCCCCAGAGAGCAGTACCATTACCTTAAACAGAGCGCCTTACTTAGCACTGAAAGAAAAGAAAAAAGAGAGAGAGAGAGAAAGGGAGAAATACAACGTTATTATCAAGTGATGAACTGGATCATATAATTAATCTCAGATATATAGACACAGATGAACAGACATGACCAGCCGGACGGACAGTCCAGGCAGATGAATCCGGCATAATAAATAAATAGATAGGCGTGTCTGATGTTTTTTTTTTTTTTATGAATGTGTGACCTACTTATTAAATATGCCTTTCACCCCTCTCCCCCCTCCCCCCCCCAAGTTTTTTAAAAAATATATTAACGTCAGCGGTTTAGGAGATTTCATTTGATTGCAGAATTCTCCCCCCCCCTCCCACCACCCCACTCCTACCCCGCTTGCCACCCCCCCGCCCCCTCTCTGGCAAATGTCAATACACACACACACACACACACTCAAACACACACACACACACACACACACACACACAATCCAACCAATACATCACTTATTTAACAGCTATTGACTGGTCTCTCCAAAACATTTTTTGGCACGTCACTACACTTATTGAACCGAAAATGGCAGCATATGAGGGGTGTGTGTGTGTGTGTGTGTGTGTGGCGGGGGCGATTGGGGAAGTGGGAGGGGTGGAGGGGGTGGGGAGGGGAGGGACCGGTGAAAGACCCCCCCCCCCGGTAGAATTAATTGGATGAATCGATTACCAGGTCAGTCAGTGGCGTCACTTATAAGAGGGTGTCTATGCAGGCTTTGAGCACCCTCCTCGGTCACCTTATCTTCGCGGTATAACGTGCCTGTACTTTTTAAGTTGTTGTTTTTTTTTTTCTATTATTTTTAACTTCAAAATGTTTAATAATTCAGTGGTTCTCAAAGTAAGGAGCATTTTTGAAGAAGTTTGTCAGGGGCCTCTGTCTTTAGCGGCCCGGGGTGGGGGGGGACTCGTGTGGAAAAATAATCTACTTATTACGTCTTAAATATTTGTAGAAGCGTGCCGCGATAAAAGATACCTTCACCCAACCAACAAAACAGAGGTGATGATTATTGTCCGGCAGGGGGTGGGGGGCAAGACCATCTGCAGCAGCGCTGTCCACTCCGGCGTCTGTGGGCTTAGATAATGGCATATCCACCAGCTGACATTCATAGTCGTGGGCCTATTAAGTGTCGTGGGCCCATTTAGTGTCATGTGCCCACTAAGTGTCATGAACCCAATCGGTGTAGTGGGCCCATTCAGAGTCGTGGGCCCATTCAGTGTCGTGGGCCCATTCAGTGTCGTGATCCCATTTAGTGTAGTGAGCCCATTTAGTGTCGTGGGCCCATTCAGTGTCGTGGGCCCATTTAGTGTCGTGGGCCCATTTAGTGTCATGTGCCCACTAAGTGTCATGAACCCAATCGGTGTAGTGGGCCCATTCAGAGTCGTGGGCCCATTCAGTGTCGTGGACCCATTCAGTGTCGTGATCCCATTGCCCGGTGCCCAGTGAGTGTAGGCCCATTTAGTCTCGTAGTAGGCCCATTCAGTGTCATTATGGTCCATTCAGTGTCGTGATCCCATTTAGTTGTCGTGGGCCCATTCAGTGTCGTGATCCCATTTAGTGTCGTGATCCCATTCAGTGTCGTGGGCCCATTCAGTGTCGTGATCCCATTTAGTGTCGTGGGCCCATTCAGGGTCGTGATCCCATTTAGTGTAGTGGGCCCATTTAGTGTCGTGGGCCCATTCAGTGTCGTGATCCCATTTAGTGTCATGGGCCCATTATGTGTCGTGGGTCCATTAAGTGTAGTGGGCCCATTCAGTGTCGTGGGCTCACAGACGTCCCCCCATCAAACAAAAACACTCTTAAACCAACTGAGACTGATGTTAAACATTTCAATTGAAATGACCAACACGTCACGAAACTATTACTATCAAGACAGTTCATTCAAAAAAAAGATGACCACATCCATTGGATATGTATGACATGATGTTCTTTTTGAGACACATAAATTTATTGTTGTTTTAGTCCCAGGTCATATTTTAGTTTCAGTTTTAATTTCGTTTTTTTCTGTAATAATTTCACTTTTCGTCTAGTTTTAGTCTTGCTGATAATTTTAGTTTTAGTTTTTGTTCTCGTTGACGAAAAGTCAACATTTTCGTCAACGAAGGTTTTAGTTTTAGTTTTCGTCAACGAAAACAACACTACATAAATGGAACCGACTGGTACCAACTTTTAGTGTCCATGGAACCAACATTTCTAAACCATGAAACCAGATCGTTTTAAACTGTGAAACCGGCTGAGGTCCCAAACTTTTGGGGCTTTACGCTAAACATTTTTTTTTCATCGGCATGTTGTTGTTGAGAAATTTCAAGACTTACTGCCATCCTGGCATGAAACGGACTAAACCATCCTTTAACTCTGGCAACAAGTTCCACTTCCTGTTGATCTAAAAATAGTATCCGCTACCAGGGGAGAGAAATTAACTAGACTTTCGTTCCCCTCATTGATTTTATTCTTTCTTTTTTTTTTTCACTCTTGTAATCCTTTCTTTCTATCTCTTTTACTTCCTTACACAGTTCATTAAAGTTCTTTTGAGATTTTCCTGTTCCTTTAAAAAAATAAATTCAGCTCAGTTTTTTTTTTATTCTTTTACTGCCCATGAGATGATAGCCCACCGCAGAACACCCCCTCCCCCTGTCCCTCAAACGCAGCTGACCTTACCACGAAAGGCAGAAATGCAGAATACGAGTTGACTGAAGAATAGTTGACCAGATGGAGCTATACATACTCTAGATCAGTGACTTATTTATCAGGCCCTGGGATTGATCAACAAAAAAAAGTTTTGTGTGTGTGTGTGTGTAATTGGAAACGATTATATTAATGTCGGTAGATTGAACACTTTAAAAATCCATCTCCACACACATACACATTATATTGAACGTTCTACTTCAAATCTGAAACCGAAGCTGTCAGACATATTAAATGAAATTCTATCTGGAATTATTTAATTATGAAATTTCAAAAGAACTTTTATTTTGTTTTGCTTATTTTATTTTTTTCGATCTGTACTCTAAGCGGCTGTTTATTTATTGTTTATTTTTATTCGATTTTTGTTTCTATTATCAAGGTTATAAAATAGGTAATTATTTTTTGTGTGCAATGCAATTAAAACCGATGTTGATATTATTTTGATTGTTATATTCTTCTAGTGTAACCCAACGAAAATGTTTTTTGAGGATAAGTGATTCATTCATCGGACCACAGAGAACATATAACATATCTTCGTAAAGCAAACCACACAATAATATATATCATACTTCTGTCCAGCAAACCACGTGATACATATATCTATTATATATATTCTGTGCAGCTTAAAACCACATGATACTTGTAACATATATGTTCTGTGCTGCTAACAATGCAATGCATATAACATATCTTCTGCAAAGCCAACCATAATACATGTAACATATCTTATGTGCACACAGTTTACTCCCTGAATGAGACATTTTTCCTCCCAGAATGAGACATTTTCCCTCCCTGAATGACACATTTTTCCTCCCTGAATAAGACATTTTTCCACCCTGAATAAGACATTTTTCCTCCCTCAATAAGACATTTTTCCTCCCTCAATAAGACATTTTTCCACCCTGAATAAGACATTTTTCCTCCCTGAATAAGACATTTTTCCTCCCTATAGAATGGACACATTTTTCCTCCCTCAGCCAATATTAAGACATTTTCCACCCTGAAAATCAGACCATTTTTTCCTCCCTGAATAAGACATTTTTCCTCCCTGAATATTAAGACATTTTTTCTCCCTGAATGAGACATTTTTCTCCCTGAATAAGACATTTTTTCCTCCCTGAATAAGACATTTTCCTCCCTATGAATAAGACATTTTTTCTCCCTGGAATATTGAGACATTTTTTCCTCCCTCAATAGCAGACTAATTTTCCTCCCTGAATGAGACATTTTTCCTCCCTCAATAAGACATTTTTTTTCCTCCCTGAATGAGAACATTTTTCCTCCCTGAATAAAGACATTTTTCCTCCCTGAATGAGACATTTTCCTCCCTCAATAAGACATTTTTTTCTCCCTGAATGGCATGAGACATGTCCCTCCAGCCTACCATGAATAAGACCTTTTCCCCCCGACTAATTATTCGGAAGTGGATGGGCTTTCGGATCTCCCCTTTGAGTCGTGGTGTTCCCGAGAATAATTCTTGCCCTATGTGTCGTGTGTATTGTGGAGATAAATAGGAGTAGAGTAATCGAGAAGCTCTTGCATGAGGATCATCACTTATAATTGCTTCTCCCACTTATTCTTTTTTTACTTTTTTGTTTTACCAATGATTAGCTACTGCACAATGCCAGGCATTAAATGGGTAATTTTGTGTTGACGCTTGGCAACATAGGCATTGATCTAAATTATTGTGCAGCAGTGATGAAATTTAATCCCTTACAATGGTTCATTGGTCTAACTGCAATGTAAACTGATTACAGTAAAAAAAAAAAATGGAACGTTTCTTGAGGCTACTTGAGTCCTTTAGACCAGTGTTTCTCAAGAGTGTGGCAATGCGTACCCCTGGCGGGGGCAGTGCCTTACCGGGCTGGGAACATCTGGTAAACATTCACGGCTAACGCGAAAACCATAACCGTATAAAACAATAGGCAATTTTTTTTTTTTTTGTTTTTTACTAGGTAAACAAAATTATTACGAAAATAAACAAAATGGGGGGGGGGGGTACACACACAAGTAGAAAGTTTGTGAGACACTGGCTTTACATTTAAAGCATACCATATCAAACCTCACCGTAGCCCTGTTCTTATAAATACGGCTGGTCGTCATGCTGTGGTGTTAGCCTCAGGCTGTGTGGTGTTGTAGCACCTCCCTTTCTGCATGCCGCGGGTTGCAGGCTCAACAACTGCCATCGTCGTCATAAACTGGCCGACTCGACCGGGCTGTGACGCCACGATGGTTGTCCCATAGGAGCACGGTGAATCGTATAGGCTCGCCTTTGCGCGTTACTGTTTGGGCAGTGGCTCAACTCCCGCCGTTTCAGGTCACCTTACGTGTCTCCCGTGATGCCTCCATTGTCATTGCACTATCGGTCATTATGGGGGGAGGGGGGGTGAAATAAGGGCATTGCATAAACCAAGAGATACTAGATCTAATGAAAAATGATATGAACGAATCAGGCAAACACAATACTAAGTAATGATTCTGCTTTGGCAGCAATTCTACCATATATGACAGAATATGACGACAATAGCCTTTTTTCATCACATCGACTAGAAATACAAAAAAAAAAGTCATAGAACGTCATTATCGTCATATTAGCCATGTAACTTCGTATAACGTCATGTGACGTCATATTTAGCCATGTGACTTCGTATAACGTCATGTGACGTCATATTTAGCCATGTAACTTCGTATAACGTCATGCGACGTCATATTTAGCCATGTAACTTCGTATAACGTCATGCGACGTCATATTTGGCCATGTAACATCGTATAACGTCAAGTGACGTCATATTTAGCCATGCAACTTCGTATAACGTCATGCGACGTCATATTTAGCCATGTAACGTCATATAACGTCCGGAAACGTCATGTAACATCATATTTATCCATGTAACGTCAAGTAACGTCATATAGCGTCATGTGACATCAAATCAGCTATCAGATTAAAAAAAATAAATGACTTAAGTTTAGGTGGTACTGGTGTGGGTGTCCATCTAGTCAATCTAAAACTTATTTCAGTTTTTTTTTTCATTAATTTAAACAATTTATTTTTTATGGTTCAATACAAGATTTTACCGGTCTTCAGAGACCCCCCCCCCAACCAGATGTTTTGCACTCTCTTGCACCGAAGTTCTGCGCGGCCATGGTTAAAGTGCATCACGGGTAACAAGCTATGATTTTCGTCAAACAATAATTATCTCGCCTAAGAGCGAGAATTCAAAATTAGCCAATCAGAATGAAGTTCAGGACAAACGGGCACAATACAAAAAGTTCACCCAACATTATTATCCGCGAACTAAAGAAATGTAAGACAAAATAAATGCAAAAAAAGGAGCAGACGATAAATTTGAAAGAAAAAAAAAAAGGAAAGAAAATAAAGAGCGTTCATTAATTTCTTCTGCCACTCCTCATTAATTTTTTCCGTCCTTGGATTCAACAGATACCCCCCTCCCCCTCCTTCCATCCCCCACTGCCTCTGTCCCTCCATCCACATAACCTAGTTTATTATTGCCTCACTTTGGACTTTGGAAGGGGAATCAATAACGCCGAAAAGGTCATCGTCTGCTTTTTTTATGTTTTAAACTTTTTTTTTGTATGCTTCATCTCGACAGGAGTTTAATTTCTATCCCAATGTCCTTGCTAGTCGACTGTCAGGTTATGCTCAAACCTCCAATTTTCTGACACTTGATACTATTGGCGTTGTGTCACTGGCGTGGCACATCTGACAGACGATATTACGTTATAAAGAGATACATTTCTGAGCATTGCGGTTCTCAGCAAGCGGTACGCGTACCCCAGGAGGGGTAAAGGGTAAAGGTTATGCAGGGATTTGCATACATATATATATATATATATATATATATATATATATATATGTTCGTTTTAAAATAGCCAAGAGTTTGAAGAACTAAAGTGGGTGTGGTGGTACCGGCGGACACACTTTAACATCCTTGAGGGTACAGTCGCGAAAAAGGTTGAGAACCAGAGGGTGGGGGTATTGGCCAGTGGCGCAACCGGGGGGGCAGAGGGGGCCCTGAGCCTTCGCCCCCCCAGGCCAAATCATCAATACATAATTTACGTTATAACGTTACAAAAAAAGACTGTCAAAATGTCTTTTTTTCAATATGTGAGCCCCCCCCCCCCCCACCATTTTTTGCTGGACTTGGCAGACATTCTTGACAGTCAATATTTATGAATTATTGTTCACATTATGTACATTTTACACTTTTTTTCTGACAATAAATACGGGACTTATATACAGTGTGCACATGTTATTTTCATTATCATCTTTTTGTACTTAAAATAATAACCACTATATATTATTACTCACACTTTATGAAGAATAATTCATTTCTACCCATCTTCTACGCATAGATACAGTCTGCATACAGGCATTTAAAAAAACAGACTTGTAAATACAGACGATGCATACATACTTGTAAATATAGACAATTCATACAGATTTTTAATTGCAGAAAACTCATACAGACAGTAAATACAGACAATTCAGGCAGACTTGTAAATACACATAATTCATGCAGACTTGTAAACACAGACAATTCACACAGACTTGTAAATACAGATATGTCATGCAGACTAGTAAATACAGACAATTCGTGCAGACTTGTAAAACAGACATTTCATAAGGACTTGTAAATACAGACAATTTATGCAGATTTGTAAATACAGACAATTCATAAAGACTTGTAAAATGCAGACTACTCATACAGACTTGTAAATATAGACAATTCTTACACAATTGTAAACACAGACAATTCATGCAGACTTGTAAATGCAGACAATTCATGCAGACTTGTAAATGCAGACAATTCATGCAGACTTGTAAATAAAGACAATTCATGCAGACTTGTAAATACAGACAATTCATAAAGACTTGCAAAATACAGACTACTCATACAGCCTTGTAAATATTGACAATTCATACACACTTGTAAACACAGACAATTCATGCAGACTTGTAAATACAGACAATTCATGCACACTTGTAAATACAGACTTAGTAGCTGCCCCGCATGTGGCTTTTGTCATATATCCAGCTAAAGACGCATCGCCAATGAAGACATCTTTGTTAACAGACAACATGAACAGACTTTCTCTGCGATAGAAGACTATTGACTGTTTTAGACCATATGGAGAGGGGGGGATGGCAGAAATCCTATCTGACAAACATAAAAAAAACCTGGCAGATCCGGCCTTCTGTGGTTCATTGATGTTATTTGGTGTAATTTAAAGGGGAAATAATTAAGAATTTTCTTTACTCTTTATAAGGAAATTGAGTTATCCTTTCCGAAATGTTAATTTTCCATTTTGACCTTTTTTTTAACACAATATCTTCTCCAACCTAGCTTTGTCTCTATCAATAAATCTGTATGTTTGTCTGTCTGTCTCTCTCTCTCTCTCTCTCTCTCTGTCAAATAATATCTCAAAATATCTATCTACTTATCCGTATCTTTGTCTATCTATTTATTTATCTATCATTATTTATCTGAGTCGCATGCTTTACCATTTCCATCCTTGCTACATGACAATATTTTACTCCTACATTCAACAGCACATCAGCACAGATAATCTCGAACACAGATTTGTTCCTAGCAACCAAAGCGTTCTACAACAAAATCAATTGCGTCATCCCGCCTACCGCACTTCTAAATCTACTTATGGATAGGTCTATGCAGTAGCGCAACCAGCAAAAAATGCTGGGGGTAGGGGCTCACATTATGAAAAAAGACAGTTTGACAGTCTTTTTTGTATAATTATAACATTAATTATGTATTGATGATTTGGCCTGGGGGGGGGGCGGGCGGGGCCCAAGCCACTGGGACTATGTCATTTAAAAACTTTAAATTGAATTAATCAGCTAACTCAATGAATAAACGATGAAACTGTGTTCATTATAATCGTACGGTTCATAACCAGGTATGCAAACTAGGTCAAAGCCTTGAGCTCCACCTGTTTAGGGGACCCCCCCCCCTTATGATATTAATTTTATTTAAGTCTTATAATAAAAAGGCCCCAAACAAGTTATTCTTTCTCTAGGGCCCCCAAGAGCCTAAGAAATGCCATTCTCTCACAACGATTGGTAGCAGTGGCGGCATAAGTGGGTGGGGGGTGGAGGGCGATTAGACAAACAGCTCCAGTCTCCCTTGTCTTAAGGGGGTCCCCCCGTTATGGGGACGTTTTGGATTCTTGACCCCTGCCCTCCCGCATATGACACTCGCCCGGGCCCCAGATAATTTAAAATTAATACTAAAGGCACCTCTGGAGGAAAACTTTCCAATTCGTTGATCCGCTATGGTGAAACGATTGTGTCATTGTTGCGCAGAAGGTAGATTAAGAGGGAATCTTTAGTGCACACCACAGATTATATAATAATTCAGATAGTGCATCGCTATATAAACTGTCCTCGGTTTTGTGTTAATAACTCTCGCGCCATTGTTGTTATTAGCGTTTGTTTCCAATGACGCTTTCCATTCATAAAAACCCACATACGTATCTGCACCTCTTTGATGTTTTTAGAGCATTTTCGAAAAAAAATGCTCTATTGTCCCCATTTTGTCTGTCTGTCTGTCTGTCTGTCATCATCCTAGATCTCAACAACCATAAGTCCTAGACTCATGATGTATATATCATTTTGTAGGTCTTGGCCTGCCATGTGTACATCAAAAGTTCATTTCGCGATAGCACCTCTGAGGGCCGGGCTTCAAGGCTCCTAAGGGGCTTATATATTATATATATAACCCCATTCTACACCTTGTACGTTCAATAACCCATTCATTTGGTGCGAAATACTGCAGCACGTAGTTTCACCAAGATTTATTAAGAAACTCATCAAATAAAATAGTAAGCTTGTGTTCTGAGTTTAATTGAAAGTATCAGAGCTATGCAACAATTGACGGAGTTTTCGGACGATTAAATGACTACAATTTCGAATGTTTTCAATTATGAGTCCTATTTCAGTAACCACAAACCACTTGTAGTTAGATTTAAGAGAAAATAATTTTTTTTCAAATATAAAGAAACGTCTTTATAATATTTTTTTTTACAGATATATGCATTACACAATTGAATTTATAAACATTTCCAAAATTTACAAATATTTACTGAAAGCTAACAAACGTACTGATACATAACACGAAAATGCGCTAACACGTCCTGTGTCCAGAATGGAACAGGCTTAATTGCTTGTTTTTTTTCACGACATGAAATATAAATGAAAAAGTTTTCAATTTGCTTAATAAATTTAAAAAAAAGTTATCATATATTATTTAATGCATGAGTTCATATAAAATAAACATTTCTATTCAATGAATGGACTGATGAGAGTAAATATCATTAATGGCGGCGATGAAAACATTGTTTCAAATCGAGGCTGGCGCAATTGGTATAATATCTAATCTGTGATGGAAACTGTGTAAGTTTTGGTCATTGGCGTTCAGAACTAAAAACGAAAACTGTGATACAATACACGTATTTAAGGGATGTAATCTGAAGAAGTTGATAATTTTACACTTTAAAAAAATAATAAAAAATTATTTAGTACTGTATTAACGGCCTTGAATATTTGTTTTTTTCTCTGTGATAATGTTTCAATTAATCACCTTGAAATGTAATTTTAAAGGTCAAGAACGGAGAATTGTAAAGTGACTTGTGTGGCCCCGGGGGATGGTGAGTTTCGGATGACCAGAAAGAAATTTGGGTCATTTATGATAAAGGAAATACAACCTTTAGAATCAATTTACATGACTTAACATTTTCAGGTTATTGTTGGTGCTTTTGGTTGTTGTTGATTGGTTTCAGGTTATTGTTGGATGATTTCAGGTTGTTGTTGGATGATTTCAGGTTCTTGTTGTTTGTTGTTGGTTTTTGTTTTCAGATTATTGTTGGTTGTTTTCATGTTATTGTTGGTTATTTTCAGGTCATTGTTTTTTTTTCAGGTTCTTGTTGGTTGTTTTCAGGTTATTATTGGTTGTTTTCAGGTTATTGTTGGTTTTTTTCAGGTTATTGTTATTGGATGTTTTCAGGTTATTGTTGGGTGTTTTTATGTTATTGTTGGTTGTTGTCAGGTTGTTTTCAGGTTCTTGTTGGATGTTTTCAGGATATTGTTGTTTGTTTTTTAGGTTGTTGTTTGTTGATTTTTTTTCGGTAATGAGATATTGGTATAATGACATATTGGCATAATGAGAATTGGCATATGGACATATTGGCATAATGAGATATTGGCATATTGACATATTGGCATAATGAGATATTGGCATAATGACATATAGGCATAAAAACATATAGGCATAATGACATATTGGCATAACGACACATCTTTGTTAAATAAAAAGAAATATTGGTCTGCTCGTCACTTGTTATGTATAAGATTACCTTGTATTTTTTACCACGTGACACGAAGAGGTCACCGGCAATGGGTCACCGCTATGTGAAGGGGGGGGGGGAGAGAAAACCTGACTTTAACAATTGTCAAATGCCCCACTCCCCTCAGGCATCGGTCCCGGACCCACAGCGGTGTTGTAATCTACTGCATAACACTATTTGGTCATAAAAGCCCCACTTGTCAGAAATGGTCATTGGCCCCCCCCTCAAATTATCTTGCGACGGTCCTGTGGGGGTCCACGTCAGGGAATGGAATGGTGACTCCGATTCCATCTTTGATTATCAGCACTGGCTGTTGCTGCTGCGGTGTAATTGAAATCTTGTATGCATTTTTCTAAGTGCGAAAGTAATCTATTTTTTAATGCATAGTGCTGAGTAAAAGGGCTAGTCCATTTGTCCACATTACATTCCAATATTGATTCCCCCCCCCCTATTTAAAAATAATAATTGTATTTGTTTTTTTCGCCAATGTATTGTACACGTGTAATTAGAGACGCCATGCATGTCGAACTGTACGTCATTTGGAGAAATAAATTATGTATCAAATTAATTAACACAGGGTGGGATTTTTCTTTTATTAATTTTTTTTTGTTTCGTTTCTTCGGCCTGCACCTTTTGTTTTCGTCATTTTTTTTAAAGTAGTTGTTTTTAATTACATTTGAAGTGGGCGTGTATCCTCGTATCTACACCCATTGATCTGTTGTAGGCACGGTGTACTTAAGATTAGACTATACATTAGATGCAGGTCTGGAATGACCATTAGGCTGATAAAACTACAGCCTTAACTAAAGAATAACGGTGTTCATTTATCAGTTTATATCACTATCGTCATATAGTTGTTTTTTTTTTTCGCCATATTAAGCCCACTTTTTACTACCTACAGTAACCCAGCCCAGCCGTGAGAAGATGCCCTATCAACTCAACTATAATTTGATGTCCGTTTATCTTGATAATAAGATGTCATATTATACTGACAACTAAATGATGTCCTGTCTTCTTGATAATAATATGATACACTATCATCTTGGCGAAAATATGATGCCCTATCAGCTTGTTAATATGATGCCCTATCATCTTGATAATATGATGCCCTATATTCTTGATAATAATACGATGTCCTATTCTCTTGATAATAATATGATGTCCTATACTCTTGATAATAATATGATGTCCTATCCTCTTGATAATAATATGATGTCCTATCCTCTTGATAATAATGTGTTGTCCTAGCGTCGTATCTTTACAAATAATGTCCTATAAGTCCTTCCCAAAAACCAATGTACTCTATTTTACTATGTATACTATGTCCTCATGATTTCGTATCTATGTCCTAGCGTCCTATCGTTACAAATGATTTCCTAACGTTCTAGCTTTAGTTCGACAGAAATATAGATTCATAACGATACATTGATAGTCGTAGGGGTTCACATAGATACAAAGATTGAAACAAAGATAATGAGATACAGACGCTTCACTGACTGGCTGATTAATGAATCGGCCTATATATTCTGCCATATGACGCAATTTACAAGTTCAAATAATGGTTCACAATATTTTACATATAATTATCATTTGATGTATTTTTTTTATGATCCACACACAAAAACAATCAATTTCTGTTATAACTCTCCCAGTTCTCTCCCCTCCCCCCCCCTTCTATATTCCCCTGTAATTTCTCACTCCATTAATTTTTTTCTGACCGTCTCAAGGCATAATCTCAAGTTTGTTTTGTTTTCTTCTCTCCGACTCGACTTTTTAATTTACGTTTTTTTTCTTCTCTCTCGCTCTCTCTCTTACGTAACAGCAACGAGATCTGGGTGACGTCATGTTCTCCCTGAGTTATCTGCCCAGTGCCGAGAGGTTGACGGTGGTGGTGATCAAGGCGAGGAACCTGAGGCTCCAGGATGACGGTCGAGTTGATCTCAGTAAGTAGCAGTCCCTCCTCCCTCTCCCCCATCCCCTCAACCATCATTCCCCCCCCCGGTCAGTCTGTTGTGTAGAGTGTGGTCTATCTGTGTGACCCAAGTAAGTCAGAGTGTACTAGTGATAGAGAGTTTTATTTGGAAAATTATTGCCCCGGGGTAGGGGGCAATTTATCTCAGTTACGCATTGGCGTAACTAAGTAATCCCCGGGCGGGATTGACTTTGCCACCAGCCAGGGGCGGCATCTGCCTAGTCAGAATTTTCAGAGTCCCCTCCAACGCTACTGCAACCACTGTATGTCATATACAGTAAACCTGCGAATATCTCAACTCCCCAAATATTTACATTACTTTAAATTGGAACAAAAGTAAAAGATCTCGTTTGCTTTGGAATTCGAACGTCCATCTTGCTATTTGGGTTGGGCCTCTTATTTGTACATGTCCTTTTTTAAAAGTCTGTAAATCGTCTACTATAATAATAGCGGTCTGGGTTCTGCGTTGAATCGAAAGCATAAAACAAGAATTCAAAATGGCGCCTTGCCGGCGTCTCGATTCGATAACTGTTTTTTTTTTAAATCTACAGTTTTGAATAGTTTTTAAACATGAAACCCAAATGCCAGTATGTGAAATAAGTCCATTACACATTGCATTTTTAAATTGTAATACAATCATGAAAAAATCGGATCTACCCGAAACCAAAAATAACCTAGCACACAGAGCAAACCTAAGGGAATATAACTCTATGCAAAGGTTTTGCAGGATACAGCTAGTTAAACAATAAAATGGGTTCCGGTGCTATTTGAACCCTCTCCTCCCACCACCACCAACACCTTTCTAGCCATTTTAAACTAGGTTTTTATTATTGTTAATTAGGTTGGATACCCCTAAGTAGAAATAAATAAACATAACTCATGAAATAAAATTATTTGTTTTTATACAGAATATAATATTTCTTTTAGTATCTGGTTTCTCCCGTGACTTAATTTAATGGCAGTTAACTTCAAATACATCATTGTGCAGAATAATTATTTTGCTAGATACAAATAATAGATAATTTTTTAAAATGATAATTAAAGTAATTTTACTGTTATTTTTTATCAATAAATTGTATTTTTTACAACAGAACTATATATATAGTTCATATATATATATATATATATATATATATATATATATATATATATATATATATATATATATATATATATATATATATGATTACATTAAAAATATTCAATTTAGATTAATAATATTTAAAACTAAAAGAACCATTATTGTGTCGATTCTTAGAATGGTAATTTAGACTTTCAAACACTCTAGCGTCGTTGGCCCGGACCCTACTCACAAAACATAAATACATCAAAAATGTTTATGTATGTGTCTATCTGAACCGCAGTTCTGGTGAATCCGTAGCTTAATTAAACACACGTTATGAAGAATAGTGTAGATAAAACAATCCTGATCGTAGGTCCGCATGTTACTCTTTGAACAGCCTCATCCGTCTCCCGGGATGTCAGATTTACTCACCCCCTGGTGTATACCATACAACTTTTTATGACTGGGGGGGGGGGGACACACGAAGATGTTTAAACGAAAATTCGCCACAAATATCTGAAGATGAAATGCCCCCCCAGGCATGTCAAACCTTTAGGCCAGAACAAAAGAAAAAGGCACCATTCCAATAATGTGGATTACATGAACGATTTCTTGTCACATGGAGTGGAAATCAGTTTGACATAGCTGCAATATTTTATTACTAGTTATCATCAATTTAATCATTCATAGTAATGTGTCAATCTATATAGTCATGCGGCAATAAATATAGTAATGTGGTAATCTATATAGTCATGTGATACTCTAAATAGTCATGTGACACTGTGCTTTATATTTAATCAGTGTAGTTTCTATAAATATTTGTATGATCTAAGCCAAAGGAAATAGTTCTATTTAATAAAACAAATGCTTTTTTTCTATATTCTTTCATTGAATACTTTCTTGAGTCTAATGTTTTCATCCTGTTTTAAATTTGTGTAGCTAATATAAACTAATAAGTAACGTCAGAGCCCGATTAAGGATTTTATAGGCCCTAGGCACTATACTATAGATTAGTTAAAACTAATTTAATATTATATAATTGTACATAGGGATGTGACGAAGTTCGAATTCGAATCCGACGACATTCGAACTTCGACGCTTTTTGAGCAAATTCGAATCCGACGGATTTTAAAAAAAAATCAGTCGGATTCGAATTTGAAAAATTACCGTTTTCAGATCAAAAACTGCCGTAGAAATCGTAGATAAAATTTAAAAACCTAGAGACTTTCGAAAACCCGAAATAAAAAAAAACAGATAAAATTAAACTCTTGGACCCTTACTCAGCTGTCCATAGATTTGACGTCGTATTTCGTCACGAACGTATTTTAGATACACTCCTCACGCCAAACACTGTTTTCATCCGAGCTTCCTAAACCTCGGAATGGATATGCGGATTGGAATGGCGGAGTGGATGTGTGGATTGGAATGGCGAAAAGCTGGTTATGTGTGACCAATTGGAGTGAGTTGGAATGACATTTGGAATTATTTGGAATGAGTTGGAATGACCTTGGAATGACGTTTGGAATGATTTGGAATGCCATTCTGCGTTTTGATAATTTCACAGCGGCCCGCTGGAAAAAGGGGGGGGGGGAGGCGTGTAGATTGTATCTCGTCAATGGAAAGTCACGCAATCACGAGAGAAATAAATAAAATGGTACTAATTTAATGTTTCTTGGGCGGTCCGGTAATATTCGATCCGCAGACCGGTACCTGTCCGCGGCCCTGGGGGGTCGGGGGACCACTTGCTTTAGGGCAATCACGTTTGAGCACATTATTATCACTAAAACCTAATCGATACTAATAAGCGTATTCAACTCAGTGCACAGATATATTGCATAAATCCCCATTCAAAGTCATGACTAAGAAAATCATAAAACCCCCCTGAGGAGTTTTGTTACGGGTTCTTCTTTAAATAATGCTTGTAGTAGCTATAGTATAAGAATTCAGTCAACACGAATAACGAAGTCGACGCCAGTTAAAGTAATAAAAAATACAGGTATTTAATTCTGGAACATGAGCTGACATGAAGGTAAATTCAGGAGGAGTACAATAGCCAACTGTAAATATGCATCCATCTATCTCGAAGCCCAAAGCTAGACTCCACATACCTGCATCTGCATCCTATGATGCCCAGAGCTCAACTGATCATAAAACAAAGCATGTGCTCCCAACTGTCTGTTTAGTATACGTCATTTCTACCAAAATGACGTATACGCTAGAACTCTCAATGATTTACAACTCAAGATGGCGGAACGACGCCATGGATACTGTGGTGGGAGGAGCCTACCGGATTGCGTCATCAAACTTAGACTATACTATTTCTCCACAAGTTTGTGTGTGTGTGTGTGCGTGGGTGGGTCTTGATTTTTATTTCCATTATTATGTCTGAAATTTATTTGCATTTTTTGCTAAAAACTTACTAAGACGATTTTCTTTGTATTGATAATGTATTGAGTCGATTAAATTTATGTTTCCCATGTTTATACAACTGAATATTTTTTTAATATTATTATTTTTTTCAATTGTATGCTAAATTGTATTTATCAATATGTTTATAAAACTAGGCTAGGTGGGTTGGGGGAGGGGGGGAGTTTACTTTTTTTTTTCTTGCCTAAAACTCAAATTTCAGCACAAAATGTCTCTCCCAAATTCAAAAATATTGATTCGGCTTGTAGGAAATAAATCCATTGTCTGTTATATCTCAGTCTCGTAAGTGTTCCGTGTCTAGTCATTTAGGCCAGTTATGTCCGGTTGAATGTGCTGTTTTCAAAAAGTGAAAATATCGCTTACAGCCTGGGTCTCACTACCTGGATCTCACTACCTGGGTTTCACACCCTGGGTTTTACAGATTGTGTCTCACGGCCTGGGTCTCACTACCTGGGTTTCACACCCTGGGTTTTACAGATTGTGTCTCACTGCCTGGGTCTCACTACCTGGGTTTTACAGATTGTGTCTCACTGCCTGGGTTTCACACCCTGGGTTTTACAAATTGTGTCTCACTGCCTGGGTTTCACACCCTAGGTTTTACAGATTGTGTCTCACTGCCTGGGTTTCACTACCTGAGTTTTACAGATTGTGTCTCACTGCCTTGATTTCACTGAATGGGTTACACAGCCTCGGGTTCACAGCCTGGGGTTCACAGTCTGGGGTTCACAGTATGGGGTTCACAGTCTGGGGTTCACAGCCTGGGGTTCACAGCCTGGGGTTCACAGTCTGGGGTTCACAGTCTGGGGTTCACTGCCTGGGGTTCACTGCCTGGGTTTTCTAAGGATTCTACCCTCGAACCTGTAGCTGTTTGAACTCAAGGTTAAGTCAGTTGTTAATGCGTTATAGGAATGGCGGCTAAACATTGATTGGGAGGGTGGTGGGAGGGGAGCTTCTTAAAGGGGTCAGTGTGCCAGTACAGTGACGTCTGACCGGACATCCGGATCAATACAGCCCGACCACTTTGATGGGCACAGATTAAAACTCCCCTCCTACCCTCCTTTTTCTTTAATCTGACCTGAGATGGATGGGTAGAAACTAGGATAGACAGACAGACTGACCGACAAAATGAAGACTGATAGACAGACAGGAGTGTGTAACAACTCACCTGCCGAATCAACCAGCCCTGAAAATGGATGGCGCTAGAGCGTCGGAACCCTCCCCGTGCATGTTGCCAATGGTGAACTTTACTTGCCAATGGTCTTAGTGCATGTGGGCTGGAGACGCCTGTGCCTTAATGTCTTGGCTGGGATGTGTTGCTCTCGGCAACTTTCCCCAGGTGGAGCCTTAGTGTCAGACCTCCCCATGCATGCCGTCGGTTGTGAACTTTACTTGCACCGGCCATAAGGCGTGGGGCTGGGGACGCTAAGCCCAGTGTGTCTTGGCTGGGATGTGTTGCTTTTGACAACTTTCCCCAGGTGGCCCTTAAAACCCAGAACCTCCTAGCGGTCCGGGCGGACAACGGTAGCCTTGCTCTGGGCTAACGACTAATCTGGGAGCACGAAAGTGCATAACTGAGAAAAGCGTACCACGACTGTGTGTGGCCGGTACCCCCGGCTTCCCAGTACTGGAACGCGAGGACTCTTGAGATGCGGTTTCACAACCCTCTGCCTTGGGGGGCCCTGAGCCGTTTCGGACCATAACATGGCACTGAAAGTGAAGGTTACGCAAGAACGAGATCCGTACGCCGCGGAACTCTCGACTACTAGTCTTGAAAAACCCAAACCCTAGGAACGGGTAAGGGCTCGCAAAACGAAACTTGGCGGCATCGTCTCTGACGTGGGTCAATCGCATCGGATAAACGCTGATTGCTCTGTCAGCGGGAACCTGAAAGTCATGGACCGCAGGTCACTGTTACCGGGTGTAGCCGAAAGCTCCCCGCCTGAGGTGGCCGGCACCAAGACTGACATAGGCAGGGCACTGCCAACGGGTGTAGCCGAAAGCTCCCCGCCTATGGTGCCCGGCGAGACAAAAGCGACTGGGAACTGTCAAACCCAGCCCTCGGCGATAAACGCTGATTGCTCTGTCAGCGGGAAGCCGAAAGTTGAGGAGAGCAGGTCACTGTTTCCGGGTGTAGCCGAAAGCTCCCCGCCTGAGGTGGCCGGCACCACAACTGACAAGCGAAGACTTGGGAAACGCTCTGGTAAGGCTCAATTCAGGATTGTCCATCTGAATGTCCAGGGTCTCATCCCCAAGAGCCTAGAAGTCGCAAAGCTTTTGAACGAGAATGACGTGGATGTTGCAATGTTACAAGAGTGCATCCTTGGACTTAGGACGGTCCACATCACTGGCTATTTGTGCTTCCGTTGTGGGTGTAAGAACTGCAGGAGATTGGTGACCCTGGTCAGAAATACGCTAAATGCTCAGCCGAGCAGCGCCCGGATACGCTTGCGGTGGATGTTTATAAGGATGGGAGGAAGTACCATTGTGTCAACGTGTACAATCCCCCCAAGACGGAGCTCAGTCTAATAACAGCTGAGGATACTCTGTTTGGCACCTTCGTATGTGGTGATTTCAACGCCATGTCTCCGGCATGGGGTTATGAACGCACTGATGCGGCTGGCCGGACGATTGAGGAGATTTGTAATATTACAAATTTAGTTAGGTTGCAGGACCATGAGTCTGTACCCACCTTGCTGCACGGTGCGAGTGGGAGCGAAACGAGACCCGACTTAACACTCGTCTCGGCTGACCTGGCCTGTAACACCTCTTTCCGCGTGCTAGATTGCATCGGTAGTGATCATAAACCCGTTCTCGTCTCAGTGGATATTCCTCCACCCGAGAGAAATCCAGGAGCTAAGCACAGGTGCTGGGTTTATTCAAAAGCAAATTGGGACGCCTTCAAGGCTGCAGCTGACGCTGCCTTGGAGAGGGTAGATACCGAGTGTGGAACAGTCGACGTTGCTTACAAGGAGATCACTGAAGCGATCTTAGGTGCCGCACGTAGGACGATCCCAAAGAGCCTTCCGAAACGTAAGTTCAGACCATTTTGAACTACAGCCCTTGCAAGGTTAGTTCGGCAAAGACAAGCCGCCCGTAAGAAAGCTTGTCGATTGAAAACGGCTGAGGCGCGCCGTGATTACAATAAACTAACTGAGCAAGTAAAAAGAGCATCTGCTGAGGCCAAAAAGCAGAAATGGACTGATACATGCGAGAAGTTGGATCTAAGGGAGAGCCAAAAGACGTGGAAATTACTAAAAGACTTGACCCAGGCTGGGACGATCAGAACGGACTCAGGCCTGACGGCTAGCGATAGCAAGAAGGCCGAAGTGCTTAACAAGCACTTTGCAAAGGTCAGCAAGTCGAGTAAGAAGAGTACACTGTCCAAGGCACTGGATAAAGTCCGACGAGTCAAAGAGAAGGCTGAGTTTGGCACGGAAAATCGAGACACGTTCAGAGCCCCATTCTCTGCCAATGAACTGGCATACGCAGTCAGGAAGTGTCGCATGAGAAAGGCCCCAGGCAGTGACTTGATCAGTAATGAGATGATCACACACCTCGGGGCAGCGGGACAAGCAAAGCTTCTCCAGTTTGTCAATCGCACGTGGTTGACAGGAGAACTCCCTCAGAGGTGGAGGGAGGCTGTCATAGTGCCGGTACTTAAAAAAGGGAAAAAGACTGACCAAGCAGAAAGCTACCGTCCTATCTCCCTCACTTCGTGTGTTGGGAAAGTAGCAGAACGCATGGTCAACCGAAGGTTGATGTGGTTCTTAGAGGAAAAAGGGCTCATTACCCCAAAGCAAGGAGGCTTTCGGCGGGGTAAGAGTGCGATGGACATGGTCACGCTTCTCGTCCAAGAAATAGCCGACGGCTTTCAGAGAGCTGAGTCAACGGCGGTAGTTTTCCTAGATGTCAGGCAGGCTTACAATCGAGTCTGGCGTCAGGACTATTGTTGAAGCTACAGCGGTTGGGTGTCACCGCTGAGATGTACATTTGGTTACGCAGTTTCCTCAGTAATCGTACTATCACGACACGCGTTGGGAGCAGCGTGTCGAGGAAACGGACCCTCGAACAGGGTCTCCCACAGGGCTCGGCCCTCAGTTGTACATTGTTCCTAGCCTTTATCAATGATCTGCCTGAGTTTCTGGGTTGTAAAAGCCTACTGTATGCCGACGATTTAGCGATCTGGAAGACCGGAAAGAGTGCCTCAGTCCTTGAGAGAGCACTCCAGAAGGACCTGACTACGGTCGGCTGTTATACTAGGATGTGGGGGCTAGAGATTAACGTCTCGAAGACCGTCTACTCGCTGTTTACTATGGGCACGAGTATCCTTAAGGAACCATTTAGACTGGAGGTAGAGGGTGAGGTTCTTGCTCTGGAACCTAAGCCCAAGTACCTGGGAGTTACACTTGACAGAAAGCTTACTCTCTGCACACATCTTTCGGAGGTTGCCCGCTGCGCCTCTGATAGACTGAATATTGTCAAGAAGTTGGCGAGCACGTCCTGGGGGGGCTCGAGCAGATGTCCTGAGGTCACTGTACATGGGTGCAGTAAGGTCTCAGATAGATTACAGCCAGGTTGTGCAGGTCTATGGGTCTAAGTCCTCTTTAGAGGCCCTGGATGTTGTACAAAACCAGGCTCTCCGGCTGATCACAGGCACTTTTCGAACGGCACCCACAGCAGCGGTGGAAATCATGGCAAATGTGCCACCTCTGGGTATTCGTAGAGAGCAGGCCGTTATAACCGCGTATGAGCGGTTTATGCGGCAGGAGGAGACCTCTGTCCTAAGGGAGATGGTCGATGGCTGGGTGGAAAGGAAGCGGCTCTCGATGCAGTCTTTTATGCACCACGCAGTGAGACTCGCCTCCGAGATCAAGCTGCCGACTGACCGCCAAGGCAATAGTCCAGTCGACAGATTCCCAAGTGCTGCCCGTGAGTGCAAGAAAGAGCTCATTTGAGGCAGCACGTTCCATGATCTGCCTCTTTGGACAATCGAAGTGGTTCTCGAGCTGGGCTGATGGGGTGAACGGAGTTAACGTCCGAAAGTTTCTGGAGCGGCCGTCCAAAACTGACCCGTGGTGGAAGCTCAGGCGTGTCGAGCAGGCGCTAATTGCCCAGTTCCGTACTGGGCACTGTCCTATTGGCGCGTACTTTGGGAGGTTGAGGCCCAATGTCGACACCCTTTGCAGACACTGCAGGGAAGTGGAGGAAACCGTGGATCATTTGCTTTTCGAGTGTCCCGGACTGGCGGACCACAGGGTGGACCAGTCCGGAGGCTTGCTGGCCATCGGGCTCCATGGCAGTCTCCAGATGTTGAGAGACACAGCAAGTCTGATCTCACGGGCTCTAAGAGACTAAGTCTCAGCCCGCAGATTACTGAGAGAGTTCAAAGAGAGAGAGAGAGAGAGAGACAGACAGAAAGACAAACAGATAGACAGACAGATAGACACTGTCACTATTTGACAAACAGAAGACTGACAGAAAAAAAGAAAACCAGATAGACAGACAGACACACATATAGATAGATAGATAGACAGACAGACAGAGAGACAGACAGTTAGATAGATAGATAGATAGATGGACAGACAGACAGACAGATAGACAGACAGACAGATAGACACTGTCACTATTTGACAAACAGAAGACTGACAGAAAAAAAGAAAACCAGATAGACAGACAGACACACATATAGATAGATAGATAGACAGACAGACAGACAGACAGACAGACAGACAGAGAGACAGACAGTTAGATAGATAGATAGATGGACAGACAGACAGACAGACAGATAGACAGACAGACAGACAGTTAGATAGATAGATAGATAGATAGATAGATAGATAGATAGATAGATAGATAGATAGATAGATAGATAGATAGATAGATAGATAGATAGATAGATAGATAGATAGATAGATAGATAGATAGATAGATAGATAGATAGATAGATAGATAGATAGATAGATAGATAGATAGATAGATAGATAGATAGATAGATAGATAGATAGATAGATAGATAGATTAGATTTTATAATTTCAAGTCTGTCTGTTTTACATTTTTCCTATCACACTGTACAAACACGCTTCACATTTCTACTGCCAGTACTTAAAAAAAAAATTGGTAATTTACTGTTCATTTGGTCACACAATCGTATCAGCCGGCTTACTTTCTTCTGGTCATTTAATTACTGGTCATCATCCTCCGTCCACTGCCTCCAGAAAATCAAATCAGCCCGACCTGTTTGTCCTAGCGGAACAGCTGTTATTCAGTTCATCTTCCCTGGGACGTCCAAGTTTCTGTCCCACATTACCCCCAACCCGCTCACACCGATACGTTCGATTTCAACTGATAGTTTAGACTGGCTGACACTGCACTAAAAGACTCGGGGATGTCATGGATCTAAATGACAGTTTAGACTGGCTGACACTCTAGTAAGGGACAGATGTCATGGATCTAAATGACAGTTTAGACTGGTTGACACTCTAGTAAGGGACAGATGTCATGGATCCAAATGATAGTTTAGACTGGTTGACACTCTAGTAAGAGACAGATGTCATGGATCCAACTGAAAGTCTAGACTGGTTGACACTCTAGTATGAGACAGATGTCATGGATACAACTGATAGTCTAGACTGGTTGTCACTCCAGTAAGAGACAGATGGCATGGATCCAACTGATAGTCTAGACTGGCTGTCAATATAGTAAGAGACAGATGTCATGGATACAACTGATAGTCTAGACTGGTTGTCACTCTAGTAAGAGACAGATGTCATTGATCCAACTGATAGTCTAGACTGGTTGTCACTCCAGTAAGAGACAGATGTCATGGATCCAACTGATAGTCTAGACTGGTTGTCACTCCAGTAAGAGACCTGGCCTCAAAGTATCAATGAATGGCTCTGTATCCATAAAACATTGTCCGGTGTAATATCAAAATACCGCTGCCATTTTATTCGGACTAATTCGGAGCTTGGCTACATAACTATAAAGTATTTTTTTTCACGTTTTCGTTACATGGTTGGCCATTGTTATAGTCGCATTACTTTTTTTTATTTTGGGACCACCAAAAAATCTCATGGAAGTGCAGCATTTCGCCGCCCCTTCAATATACCACCACCACCAACAGCAACCTATTTTCTACTTACATTGTAAATAAAAATAATACATAATATATATATTTTTTTTTTTTAATTCAAAATGTCAAAAGTTCAAATTTTTGTCTTCCATGACATGACCCCTCTTTAAAACAAAAAACAACAGGACAGGCCCTGATAATAAAAAAAAATATACGGCCCCGATGATTTGAGCAAGTGTCTGTCTCGTTAATATCACGGTCATATAAATCACATTCAACCGTATAAATCACATTTAGCCCCTCCCACTTTTTCAGCCAAGGCGAGGTAAACGTGGTCACGTCCATTATTGCCAGGAAGTGTTGTCAGACTTTGTTGAATTTAGAGCCAGATTTTTTTGTATTATTATTATTATTGTAGGCCAAAATAATATTTAAAAAAAAAAATAATATATATATATAAAAAATAATTTCCGATTGATTGATGCAGACGTCATTGCCTTTCCGGTGGCCGAAATGAAAACAGTGTTGACCATCCGGCATCCAGTCTTTATTTTTATTTTTGTTTTTTTTTTTCCCCTCCATCGTGGCACTTCTTGTTGTTTTTTTTTTTATTTTTATTTTCCAGCCTTGGCATTTTAGCAGCTAACGAGTTTTTCTTTTTTAGTAGCTCACGAATTGACTGTCTAGGTTAAATAACAACAAAACAATCACTAGTTCCGTTGATTGCCATCGGCGGTGAGCAAGTTCATTTTATGTTGCGGTCTACGCTCCATTGGAGGTGGACACTGGTCAGTCTGTGAAGGAAATGGGTTGAATCTAATGAATATGGGTTGTGAGCAAAGGGGAAAGAGAGTGGTGGGGGAGTGCAAGGAAGCTGGGACCCGTGGGAAAAAAAACAGGAAAGGTTTTATTTCTTTGTGTAACTTCCTCAGGAAATAGGTGAAAGGCCGTTGGATAAGGACCAATCAACTGTCACGTAAGTCAAAATGAATGGTGCAATGTTAAATCATATCAGTAGTTAACCGATACGTCAACAAAACAATTTCGTCATATAGAAAAAATACCGCTTGATATGTAGAAATGTTGTAATCGAGTATGAAGTAATCTGAAGTAATCGATAATAGATCAATATCATATCTAAAGAAAGTGTCGATATTGGGAAACATTCCCAAGCTGATCTCCGGTGGAAAAAATAATCTGAATGAACTGAGAGACAGATTAACGCAGGGCCGCTTTATCATATAGGCACAGTAGGCACTGTGCCTAGGGCCTACGGACTTTTCAAAGTCCTACGAAAGCCAGAATGGCAAATAAGTGCCGGTGCATTTTTGAAAAATATTAAAAAATGAAATCGGAGAGGGCCTACGACTTTGAAAGTGCCTAGGGCCTACGATGACCTTGAAACGGCCCTGGATTAACGGAGAAGTGTATATGTATATTGTAAAGTGTTTTTCCTGCTGATTTACTTCTATGTGAATTTAGACTATGTTTAGGGGTGATTAAACATTATGTGATAGAAAATATTTACTTTTAAGCACGTTTATGGCAGAAATTCACGTTACACTTTCATTTATACGTATATATATAGCACCAATAGATAGATAATCATGAACTGCACAAATCTACATAGGTCAACATACCCTCATTAGTCGCGATGTAGGACAGCGACAGACGTTCTGTACGGAGAGACATAAAGTATTCCATCGAGAGGGGGGGAGAGAAATAGAGAAATAGAGAGAGAGAGAGAGAGAGAAATAGAGAAAGAGAGAGAGAGAGAGAGAGACTTATGGAGGCTTGAAATTGGTATTTTTTTTACGCAGAATTCTACCATAATTTGTGTATTTATTACAAGCCCATTGAACCGTGCGTGGAGTGTAAAATCGACAAAATTTTTGTCTGTTTTTCTCCAGAGTTGCAGAGATGGGGGGGGGGGGGGTGGGGGGGGGTTCAAACACTTTCATCTTAAAATGCGTATGTGGTCCCGTCATGAGATCTTAATTACTCCTGTTTTACTTGTTTTTTATGCAGCCGTTTCGTGTGTTAAATTTAAATAAATATATATATATATATATAACAAAAACAAAACGAGGTATTTAACAGAGATGCAAGCCTTAACTATACCTGAGGGTATTAGGGATAATTAAAAGATTCCCATTCCTTCCCCCCCCCCCCATCATTAATCCTGTGTGACCGGGGGGGAGGAAGGGGCGGGGGTGCCGGGTGTAAAGGTGGTGTTAAGTTTTTGTTGTTGTTTTTTCCCATTTATAGACCTCTAAAATTCTTTTTTTTTTTAAATGTAAAACAATAAGGTTATATCTTTCTATATAAATATCACATAGAAGTTGTTCAGTTGTTGTGTTGGGTTTTTTTTTAATCATAATTTATTTTGTTGTTAAAATTAAATACTATGAAGAAAAAAATATCATGGGGCGATATTGTCACCCTACACCGTAAATAATTGAGGGAAAAAAAGGATGATTTCTGTGTGATTTTTTTTTTCTCGTCTAAAATCTCATTCTAACTCTTCAAGCCTGGAATTACAAAATGTATCTCATTTAGCGGAAATGATACCCGATTCTGTGGTGCTTAAGGCAATTTTATTATTATTATTATTATTAAGATGAAGGATTAAAGGAATTTATGTTTAAATATTCTGGAATCTGACATAAAAATTTTAAATGGTACCCGGTGTCGTGGCACAATATCGCACGTTGAGATGTAAAACTACAACAGGAATACCGACTGTGCCCAACCTATGTACTCAAATAACAATCGTTCCCCTGTTTCATCAACATCTGTGCTGCGGCGGCATAGGCAATCGCCAATGGGCCTCAACCTCCCGAAGTACGCACCTATGGGACAATGCCCATTGTGAAACGGGGCGATAACTGCCTGCTCATCTCTCTTTAGGCCCCCCCACACCCCCCAACACGGGTCTATAATGGACGGCCGTTTCATTTGACTTCTGCCCGTCCACCCCCATTGTCCCAGCTCGAGAACCACTGAAAAAGTACAACTAGGCGGGCTACTGCTCATTTTGACAACCACAAAGAAGGGAAACCTAAGTATGTAATGGGGGGGAGGGGGCCTCAGGCTAAGATAAGTTATTACTTAGAGAGTCCCCATGTTTTAAAGGTTATTATAGCCCTATAACTCCAAGCGGTGGCCTAAATAATGTTTTTGTCTCGGGGGCCCTAAACGTATCATTGCTTAGGGCCTCCCCCCCCCTAAAAAAAAGGTAAGAACGTCTTGCAAATAATGCTAGAGCATTGAAAAGCCCCACCTCCACCTTGCAAAGTAATGTAAAGTGGCCCCTCCCCGATCCGCCGTCCCTAGTTATGCCAGTAAGCGAAACTTCAACTCTTGAATTTTTGAGACACGAGACAATTCATTCATTTCACTCATCATTCTTATTATTTTCTTTTTAAACTTTTTTTTTTTTCAGATTCGTTCATTAAGGTGTGTCTCACCACGGGGAATAAAAAGATAAAAAAGAAGAAGACGTCCACTGCACACGGCACCAACTCGCCCACCTGGAACGAGGCCCTGGTCTTCAGCGTGCACAGAGAGAACCTGAAGAACGTCGGGCTGGAGGTTTCCGCTTACCATGACAACAAGATTGGCGTCGACGAGTGCATTGGTCGAGTGCGACTTCCGCCCGACTCGGAAGACGGCATCCATTGCCAGGACCTCCTCAAAGAAAAGAATATGCCTGCCAGATGGTACAGCTTAAGCTAAAATTAAAAATAATAATAATAATAATAATAACAGCCCGATTTGGCCAGATTATTAGATACCTTACTTTTTATCCACCCACTGTTACACAATTCACTGTATTTAATTTTTAATATTTTTTTTTTAATATTTTTTTTTTAACTTTAAAAAAACGTTCTTATTATTTTTTGGAAACTTTATATTTTTTACGTAACAAAATTTCCCCTAACTCTTACACTTTGACCCGATCCTCTCTCCCTACCCCCCCCCTTTCCAACAGATTTCTGTCATGATTTTAATAAACTAACAAGAACCTTCAGTAAATCTAAATAATTTTGATAAAACACGACCTAACCCTCTGAGAATTTCTGAGAATTCCCATATGTTTATGACCAGGGTCGGATGTAATGGTGAGCGCACCAGGCTTGTGAGGTGGGGGGGGGCCACCAGAAGCCCAAGATATATAAACGATGCAAAACCTTTTTGATGTAATCCTTATTTTTAGGGCCCCATTATTTGCTTGTGCGCCAGGGGCCCCCAACCACCCTAAGTTAGCCCAAGGTTGGGATTTTTATTATGTTTCCAAACGATAAACAATTGAAGGTTGTAATAATGGAGGAGGAAGCGGAAATTTTTTTTTTTTTTTAAATAACCCTCAGAAATATTTGTATCTCGTACACCATGACACAGTCTTTGTCAACGAAACATATTAAGTCCGACAGATTTATTCACATGACCTGCTACTGTTTTGTGTCACCCTTTCAGCGAATAACAATCATGCAATCATGTCTTTAGCAACGATGTGGGTAAATGGTTTTGTTGGGAGTTCTTCAAATATATTTTTGTGTTTCAACCCTACTATTTATAACGCTACGATTAAACGCTTTGAAATTGCATCAAATTTATTTTGCGATTAACTAAACCATGATGCTAAATTCTTCAGTTAAAATGATGATATTTTTAATACATTATTAAAAAAAAAAAAAAAAACTTGCAATCTTTTAAAAATACATTGGATTATATCCCTTAGCAGAGACTGTCCAAGCCAAACCGAGTTTGTTTCCCTGCTCAGAATTAATTTATATAAAATACCACTCCCTTCCCCCTCCCCGTATAAACACCGGTCAGTACAACTGATCTACCAACCATCCCTCTCTTATCCACCAATTCCAACACTAGCCTGACTTTATATATGGATGACCTAAATAAGACTTCCCCCCCCCTCTTTCCATCAAAATGTTCCAATTTATTTGCTCAATTATAATTTCATTCGGAATTTTTCATTATTTCGGGCTTGATTGATCGATTGATTGAAACAGCTGATTGTGATATTAATCACCTTGTTTATGTGACCTTGTTTGCTAATGTAATATTTGCATACTGTTCTTACGTTATTTTATTTCTATATGTTTGTCGATTTTATTATTATAATCCAATGACAAACCTATTTTTATATATTAGAGTACTATCTGTAATGTTCATGAACATGACAGGATGCTAGAAGAATTATCAGTTTTTGAACGTATAATGTTCATTTCACTTTGTTGGTTTTTTTTTTTTTTGTTTTATTTTGGTTTATTCCCCCATATGTTTACGAAAAATTTAATTTAAATTCATTTTATTTTTGTTTGAGTAGTTTCCCTTTATTTATGTTTGAGTAGTTTCCCTTTATTTATTTTTGAGCAGTTTACTTATGTTTGAGCAATTCTGCGCACGCGCTTTACATAGCTTAAATAAGTAACATGTTGTTAATATAGACTGTCTGATTGGTTAAAAAAATCGGATGAATATAAAATACGAAGACAGAATAGTAAAAGAAAAAAAGAAAGAAGAAGAACTAAAATGGAGCGCAATTGATCGTTGACAGACATCTAGCCACATATTTGGCACAGGGGACTATTCAGACCCACAACTCAAGTGGTCCTCAAATCTTTTGCGACTTGCGACCCACGAAGAAACCTCATTGGTTTTCGCGGCCCGCATTTTTTTGTTATTAAAGTAAGAAAATGATTAAATGAAATTATAGTTTAAATTAATTGAATAAATTATCGATTCATTAATTAGTAAACAAATCAAATTGTTTAAAGACAGACTCGCTGATCACTGTGACTCCACCCCCCCACCCCAAAGAAGACATAGTAGTTAACAGATATAGACAGACACACATTCTTAAAAATAATGACCAAAAAAAATTTATTTGCCTTCAGAGACGAACGCGGAAGACAATGTCGCGAGTACAGATAAAGCTCACTTGATGCAGCATGTGCCAAGATCAGACGTATTTGAGCAAACTCGGTGGTTCTCGAGCTGGGACAATGGGGTGACGGGCAGAAATGTCCGCAGTCAGATGGAGCGGCCGTCCAAAACTGACCCGTGGTGGAGGCTCAAGGGGGTCGAGCAGTCACTAATTGTCCAGTTTCGCACTCGGCATTGTCCTTTAGTTGCGTGCTTTGGGATGTTGAGGCCCAATGTCGATCCCCTTTTCCGACACTGCAGGGAAGTGGAGGAAACCGTGGATCACGTGCTTTTTTAGTGCCCTGGGCTGGTGGACCACAGGGTGGTCCAGTCGGGTAGCTCGCTTGTCATTGGCCTTTATGGCAGATGTTGAAAGACACAGCGGGTTTGATCTCACGGGCTCTAAGAGTAAGTCTCAGCCCGCAGTTATCTCTGAGAGAGTTAAGAGAGAGAGAGAGAGAGAGTTATAGATTATCGGGTCATAATGACACACCAGAAAAAATAAATTAAGGTCAGACTCAGACGCATGAAATCCTGGGAGCAGACACAAATCTCTGTGGGTGTTAGGAGCTGGGGGTGAGACAGGGAGGGGATGGGTGTGATAAACATGGAGTAAAAAGTCTGTCAAAGTCAGACATTAGTCCATGGGGACGCGAAAGTTGATTCGATTGACCAGGGAAGTAAATGTTGTGACGTCAGAGGTGCACGGACCCCCCTAAAGGCATTGATATTTTATTTTTTTAACATATACTTTTAGTTAAAAAATTGTGTAAAAGAAAGAAGAAAAAAATAGGGAAAGTGTGTGTGTGTGAGAGAGAGAGAGATAGAGAGAGAGAGAGAGTGAGAGAGAGAGAGAGACCCTGTAGAGGCGTTGTTGTTTGTTTTCGCAACCCCCCCAGGGGCCATGACTCTAATGTAATAACAGGTCATTACTGTGTGACGTTATTACATTATATGTGTTTGTATGTTGAGTGACGTTTGCAACATCTAACTCTCTGTGTTCAACGTGCGTCATGAGGAAGTTCAGAAAAAAGAAATTATATTTAGATAGACAGATAAACAAACAGACAGACAGAGATCATTTGTGACCAGCTAAAATTTCCGTCGAAGCCACATTCAAGAAAGGTGTGTGTGTGTGGGGGAGAGATTTTATTTACGTGCACCTTAAGCGAAAAATCTTGAAAATGAAAAATTGTATAGGTGAGAGGGCCACACCAATGGGAGCCTCGCAAGCAGCTTACGGGCCACACTTTGACCACCCCTAATATATAGTGCACACAAAAAAAAAAAGGAAATGGTAGCGGAAGTGGGAATTATAGGGAAAGTGGAGTCACTCTATTTGATAAGACGTGTTTGCTATGCAGCGTTTGCAAAAAAAAAAATAATAATAATAATCAATAATTTTTTTTTCATTTGGTTTTTTCTTTCACATAAATTTTACATGACCGGGTATTTCCAATTAATGAAACTAATGCAGGGCAACCTGCAATGCACTAATGCAATCAACGGATTTTTTTTATTTTTATTTTTAGTTTCGGGATGAACGGGTATACCCCATCAATGAACTTGCGCTTGAAATGCAGCGAAGTGGTAATGCAATCAGATGATATATTTTTTTTTTCCGTAAGAGAGGAAACTTGTTTTAATGCTGTGAGCGCCAAATAACGAACTGTGTATTATTATGTTTTACGTTGTTAGAAAGACAGTCTATAGCCAACCACTTCCGTTTTCTACCCCAAGCTGATGTCAGATATGGACAACAGCATATTGCAATATATGTGTGCAACTAATCAGGTATCACAACTTCTACGGCTGGCCCTATATGCGACACTTTTTTTTAAACTATAACATTCATTACGTTAGCTGTCAACGAATATGTAAACAATGAACGATCGAACCGACACATAGCATTGACTGAATGAATGATTGAACCAACACATTGCATTGACTGAATGAATGATTGAGCCAACACATAGCATTGACTGAATGAATGATTGAACCGACACATTGCATTGACTGAATGAAAGAACCGACACATAGCATTGACTGAATGAATGATTGAGCCGACACATTGCATTGACTGAATGAATGATTGGACAGACACAATGCATTGACTGAATGAATGATTGACCCAACACATTGCATAGACTGAATGATTGATTTTTACTATATAGATTTGTGTAAGAAGTAATGACCTATAAGGTAATTATCGTTGGAATGTAGCTGTAAGTATTTCGAATAAAACAATGCGGCTACCAGCATAGGTAATAAGAGAATATAGCAACATGTTCAGGTAATAAGAGAATATAACAACATGTTCAGGTAATAAGAGATATAACAACATGTTCAGGTAATAAGAGAATATAACAACATGTTCAGGTAATAAGAGAATATAGCAACATGTTCAGGTAATAAGAGAATATAACAACATGTTCAGGTAATAAGACAATGAAGCTCCCAGAATGAGTAAATAGCCTAACGAATGAAGATACAGGTACATCTCCCGTTGTGCCTCCAAAGCCACTGCACTATCGGCTGTAGTGGGGATGAAAGAAGGGCATGATAAAACTGCCACATCAGTGGTTTATAGGATCTAAGAGATTTTAATCTCATCCTTTACAAGGGACTATACTCACAACTTCTTGTGGTAAGAGACTGTGGCTACCAGTACGCCTTGGCTATAAGTTTTGCATGAGTAGGCGTGTTTGTGTTTAGACTTCAATAATGACGTATCCTTTCCTCATTATAAAACAGGTTTACACCAAGATATTTCTGTATTCGTTCTATATGTTGTCAACGACCAACAGAAGATAAAATAATATATGTTGTCTCAGGTTGTTTGGGTTGTTTCCCTTTGCTTGTGTCACTCATAAATCAGAGTCATTTTCCCTTTTCATAAGCCTCCACTGGATGTAGGCTATACATAACGGCAGATTAAACTTGCCTGAAATAATAGCATTGATAACCTTTGTAACTAATCTGACCTTATAACTGGGGACAAAATTGGTCTGAAATGTATGTATGTATGTGTAAGTGAGAAGATGGAGAGATAAATATTCTTAGTAACCGGAAATTAATAAAAACGAAAATAGATTTTTTAAAACGAAAGCTTTGATCAAAAAGCGATAGAGTCATTGCCCCCATAAACGCACCCCTACCTATTCAAAGACCATTACACAATCTCTTGATTAATAAAATAATATTAGTGGGGACTATTTATGTCTAACTCGTCAGGGAAATGATTGAAGGCTTCTCCACACACAACCCTAAAAATAAAATTAAAAAAAAAACCGAAAGATGTCTTAGCGGAAAAATTTTTAATGATTTTTAATTGGGTCATCCGACTGCAGTATGTAGCTCTTTTTCTTAAGAGATAAAATCTTTGACTGACATCTTTGGGGTCATCCATGGGCCATCGTATGAATCTCATGGGCCCGGGGGACTTTTAAATCTATAAGGCTATGATGAGGGCCCAAGCTAAGGAATAATTACGTCGTTTACTTTTATAAATTTTCATTTTTAGACTTTCGTGGGCCCCTGTGGGCACATGAGCATTAGGCACAGTGTAGACACGTGCCTATCAGTGTTAACATGTGCCTATCAGCCATTGTGGCTATTTGGAATAGACAGCTCTGGATATTTTGATATTTGAATTATTTGTGTCTGTGGGTGTGGTGGTGAGGGGGTGTATAAATATATATATATAAAGGGAGACCATTTTAATTCCTTTTTTTTCCTCTCAAACGATTGTCTCCCATGAACGTCATTTTGTGTGTGCATATTTTTGTCTCCATTTGACGCGACAGTGTGCAATACCAATATGTGACGCCACAAGAGTGATATACCTTTACTTCTGATCAATACCTTTACTTCTGATCAATACCTTTACTTCTGATCAATACCTTTACTTCTGATCAATACCTTTACTTCTGATCAATACCTTTACTTCTGATCAATACCTTTACTTCTGATCAATACCTTTACTTCTGATCAATACCTTTACTTCTGATCAATACCTTTACTTCTGATCAATACCTTTACTTTCATCAGCCATACGGTTCTGTTTTTTTTTTTTAATGATAAAATTATCACAAACAAAAATCTTTTAAAAAAAAAAAAGGTGGT
Organism: Bulinus truncatus; assembly: GCA_021962125.1. NCBI lineage: Eukaryota > Metazoa > Mollusca > Gastropoda > Planorbidae > Bulinus > Bulinus truncatus. Next base: position 7,467,543 of record JAGDYQ010000019.1, read on the forward strand.
TTCTTAGCTGTGTGTGTGAAGTACCTTCTTCTTCTTTGTTCTCGATGTGTGGACATGGAGGATTTCAAACGACAAGGCCTATAGTTATGATGAACTGCACGGTGGCATCCAGGTCCGTCTCGCTCCCATGCAGTTTTTGTTTGAAGGAGGTCATCTGTGGCCAGAACCTGTTGCGAGCTGTGTCATGTAGAGTGCATGTTTGGAGAACATGTTCTGCATTCTCTGGAGACGTCCCACATGGGCAGTCCTCACTGTTTCCAATGCCTAGCCTTCGGGACATGTGTTGTCTTAGTCTGTTGTGCCCAGTTCTGAGTCTGAATTCCCTATAAACCACTAATGGAACGGTGTTTTTAGTGTTTTTAATGGAGATGGAGGCACCACGGGAGATGTAGTGGTAACTTTCACCATGACCTGAAATATCCATTGCTACTCACCGGAGATCGAACCAGGGACCCTCGAGCGTTTTACCTCACGGCCATCTGTCCCCATAGCGTGGCAGTAGCCTCCATCGGAACGTATGGTGCTGAGTTCGCAGCTAGATTTTTTTCTCATATCTATTTAGGCCGCGGCATTACATAACACACGAGTTGTTCTATATGAGATTCAAGACATAACTTTTTTTTAGAAACAATGAGAGCCGTTATTAGATATTTGGGGCCCTAGGCAAAGACATATGTACTAGGGGTCCTAGGCAGAGACATATGTACTTGGGGCCCTAGACAGAAACATTTGTAAGTGGGGGCTAGGCAGAAACATATGTACTTGGGGCCCTAGGCAGAGACATATGTACTTGGGGCCCTAGGCAGAGACATATGTACTTGGAGCTCTAGGCAGAGACATATGTACGTGGGGCCCTAGGCAGAGACATATGTACTTTGGGCCCTAGGCAGAGACATATGTACGTGGGGCCCTAGGCAGAGACATATGTACTTTGGGCCCTAGGCAGAGACATATGTACTTGGGGCCCTAGGCAGAGACATATGTACTTGGGGCCCTAGCCCTAGGCAGAGACATGTACTTGGGGCCCAAGACAGAGACATATGTACTTGGGGCCCTAGGCAGAGATAAAGATATTTTGGGTCCCTAGTGGCTTTAGGCGGACACATTGGTGGCCTCAGGCAGAGACATGGATATTTTGGACCCTGGACTAAAGTACATATCTGGGCCCTCTACGTACTTATATGTACCGAATACTAAATACAAGTATTAAATACAGTGAAATATAAGTATTATTATTTTTTTTATTTTTAAAAAGTGAGAAACATTTTTTTTTAATCTTCTGTGACAGCAGTCTGCGTCTAAAAGTTCTAATAGACACTTCGTGAAACGAAGTTTTTGATTGGGCGGCGACGTAATAGTTAATAATAAAATGTTAAATTCGTTGATTTTTTAACAAAGGACTGCTGCCTGCTAATCTTGGACCCTTGTCAATGTCCACCAATTTAGACACATAACAATTACCAAGTCACACTATATGAAAGATGACTGCACCCTACAAGGCTCAAAAGGACATGGGGCCCCCTGACATGTGTTCAGGGAACACCCACTCAGAGGCGGCCCTGGTTGACCGATTGCTTTGATTTAAATAAATGATTGCAACATTTTTTTTCGTTCTTATTTACCTCTAAATTCATTTTCTTTTTTTTTTTTAAGATTTTATTTTTGTTTATTAATTGATTGTTTAAATTACTTTTTTTTTCAGTTTTTATTCGATGTATTTGTTAATAATTTTATTCTATTTTTTTTTTAAATTCAGCAAAAAATCTTATATCACCGTACGATATCAATAAGTTGTTATTATATTTATACGTAAATAATACCAATGTGTAAACCTTGCATCCATTCCATTTCTATCTTTATATGTTTTGTTTCGTTTTTTAATTTTCTCTCCATTTGTCAATTATTTACATGTGTAATCCACCAAACCAAATGTTGCCAACCAAAACTTTGTTCGGTACGTTTGAAAAAAACCTTGTTATTACCTATGGATGTCAAACTAACAAAAATAAAAAAATAAAAAAAACCGTTTAAAAAAATATTTTATGACAACTTTTTGTCCCTAATGTTTACTTTTCTTCTGTGTCCATGTTTTTACCACAATGAATATTTTTACTATTTGTACAGTAGACGCCTCTGACAAAATGTATGAATATTATTGAAAAATAAATAAATAACATTCAAAATAAATGCAGCTTTGGCTTTGTTTATTTATTATTGTTGTTACTTGTTATTGTTGAGGGATTGGTGTTCCCTGTAAGGATGAGGTGGAATCACTAATATGAAGCTATATGAAGTATTTGAAGCTATATGAAGTATTTGAAGCTATATGAAGTAGTTGAAGCTATATAAAGTATTTGAATCTATTTGAAGTATTTGAAGCTATATGAAATATTTGAAGCCATATGAAGTATTTGAAACTATATGAAGTATTTGAAGCTATATGAAGTATTTGAAGCTATATGAAGTATTTGAAACTATATGTAGTATTTGAAGCTATATGAAGTATTTGAAACTATATGAAGTATTTGAAGCTATATGAAGTATTTGAAACTATATGAAGTATTTGAAGCTATATGTAGTATTTTCAGCTATATGTAGTATTTTAAGCTAGTGCCCAACCTTCATTCCCCTCCAAGGCCGATAGTGTAGAGGCCTATGGGTCACCATGGGAGGTATAGCGGGGAATTCAACCATGACCTGAAATACTCATTGTATATCTCCTCCTCCCCCCGGAGATCAAACCAGTGACCCTCAGGTCGACAGTCATACGCTTCACTGCACAACCATTCGTCCCCTATTATTTTTTAGTATCAGAGTCGTTATTCGTTGTTTTTATTGGGGGGGGGGGGGCTTTGCAAAATATCTGCCTATAGCATGGGGCCGGGTGGTCGTGCGGTGTAGAGCGCTCGACTGTCGACCGGAAAGGTGTCGGGTTTGAACCTCAGTGAGAACGGGATTTTTTTTTTTTTTTCAGGTCCTGGTGAAAGTTGGTGCGAAGCCTCTCAAGCTCAGCCAGCTTTAAATGGGTACCTGACTAGAAGTTGGGGGAGTAAAGGCGGCTGATCGCCCTGAACAGCCATCGGTGTAAATGAAATATATAATTCATCTGTTTCTGTAGCATCGGCATTGACAGGGATTGTGTGGCTAGCATCAATTCCAGCCCGCCTTTACTTCCATTGAAAGGGATTGTGTGGCTTGTATCAATCCCAGCCGCCTTTACTTCCGTTTTTTTTTCATAACTGCAATAAATTGTTTTAGTCTGAAAATTGACTAGAACTTTTTTTTTTTAATGCCGCCTTCACGGCTAACCTTGAAACTGTAACAAAAATGACTTATTTTCTTTTTTTGCAAAATATCTATTCATGATGGCTGCAATTAAATAAAAAGATTTGGAGATTCTTAATCGGGAGAATATCGCTTTGTAACATATTTATTTTAGCACTTCATGATTGGTTCTTTTGTTGATGTTTTATACAACCATTTGTTTATAAAAAAAAAAAACATAGCAAATCATCTTTATACAACCATTATCTAGATCAGCTATGCTAAAATACTGGCCCGCAGGCCAAATTTGGGCCTTTATGATAATTTTTTGGCCCTTACAAGTTTAAAAAAAAATAACATCACATTTGGCCCTTAAGATTTTAAAAAGTGCAGTCATTGAGCTCTAGTTAAAATTGAAATCCATTTTAAAAGGATGTATTTGTCTGTTACGTTTTCTATGTTTTGGGCTCTATGTAAAATCCATTTTAAAAGGATGTATTTCTTTGTCACGTTTTCTATGTTTTGGGCTCTATGTAAAATCCATTTTAAAAGGATGTATTTCTTTGTCACGTTTTCTATGTTTTGGGCTCTATGTAAAATCCATTTTAAAAGGATGTATTTCTTTGTTACGTTTTCTATGTTTTGGGCTCTATGTAAAATTAGGTACTTCAATGAGAAAATTCAAAATATTAATATAAAAAGTTAATTGCCATGTTAAAAAAAACTTCCGATACTTCCAACATATATCGATAAAAAATAGAAAATCACAAGTAATCATCCTATAACTTAAAAATATGTACTTAAAACATGTTTTCCACATAGTTTTCTTTAAATTGTTGTGTTAAAAATTGAGAATTAGTAAATAGTGTTTACTTTATCGTTGATCTAATAATTGTCTCATTATATACATACATATATAAAAATTATATTTTTGGCCCTCCAAATGTTTTTTTGGCAGACAATAATGGCCCCACAGAAGAAAAAAAGGTTTAGCATCACTGATCTAGATCAGGGCTTCTTAAACTTTTGTAATTCACGACCCCATTTATGATTGCGAGTTTCTTGACGACCCCCATACAAATATAAAAGAAAAATAAATTAATATTTTACAAGTTAAAAAACATTTTCTGTTAGATTGTATTTTTATCTCTCGCGACCCCAGAATTTTGCTACGCGACCCCAAATGGGGTCGCGAACCATAGTTTAAGAAGCCCTTGTCTATATCGCTATATTTAAACATCCATTAGTATAATTTAGTGCTGAATAATCAAACAAAATATTTACACTTTGAACGCGGATATGTTCTTTTATTTAAACAATGATAATAAGTATTATAAAGGACGATCTCTAATTAAAATCGTGGTAGGGGTGAACAGATTAATTAAATTCGATGTGCTTTCAATATTGTTGCTTTTATTTATTCGTCATGAGGCAAAGTCGAATGGAGTTGTTTTTTTTTTATTCTGGTCATTTTTTTTCCACTCAAGAAAATAAAAAAATTCATTTATGTTCAGTCTTTTTTTTCTCTCTTTAGTATGACAACTTTAAAATACTCTAACATCTGTCATACGAATGTTCACCCCCCCCACACACACACACACTTACATCATTCAAATTTCGTGTCATCCGTTTATGAATTTTTGAGGAAAAAATGTTTAGGCGTGCATTGTGAAAATACTGGAAGGTAACTTCAGCAAGTCACGAGACCTAACTGGGGCTTGGGTGGATAATGGAAGGGGGAAGGGAGTAGTCGCTGAAGAGAGCAGTTATGCGTTTGTTTTGTTAATGCTAGGCAGAGACAGAGGTGTTTGTGGTAGGAAGGGGGTAGTGGTAGTCAAATGTACATTTGGTGGGGACCAAGGCAAAAACACTGCTAGGGCCCACCGTTGACCAATGTACTACATTCTTTTAAACTTTTACAAAACTGGGCCCTCCCGCTCCGACCCTGCCCACAACTATGTCGTATGAGCCCGAGACCCAACAAAAGGGCTCAGGTTGACGTTACCTGCGCCTGCAGGGGCGGATTTAGGGGGAGGTGCCGTTACCACAAGTTTAGATAAATTATCGAAACATTTTTTTGTTCTAAGACCAATTTTCAACAAAGTTTTGCCCCCTGTGTGCCTGGCTAATTTTTTTTATAAAGTGTCCCCGGGGGGGGGGGGGCTCTTAGTTTTCCAATCCACCAAGAAAGAATAATTTAAAAAAAAAGAGTCTTAAGACTGAATGCCAAAGCCTGGACTTATCATGACCTTTTAGGAACGCCGTAACTAGGGGGCGCGAAAGTTTGATAGTTGTTAGAGACACCTCAAAAGAGTCTACACCCAAGCGACCCTTGTCGTACGTGGGGAAATGTAGGGGTAGCATAAAACATTATTAATTGCAGTTAATTTTAGGCTTTTAAATATTCATTTATTTGTGCACTGAGTTCGTGACACACAATGGGACAAATTGATTAATTTAACTTCATAGTTTGATTTCATTTACTCGCACTGTTAAACAAAAAATTGACTTTATTTTGATTGACAATATATTTGTTATTAAGAGTATGAAAACACCGGATGTAAAAATGTATGCGTCTATGTAAAATGGAAAAAAAAAATACAGTAGACCAAACCACATATTTCTATGGGCAAACGGTTATCAAGGTATTGTACAGATGCATTTTTAACTACTTTTATAGATCAGTGGTTTGATTGTTGTCTCGTTGTTGGTTTTGTTTAAGTTATCATAGTTATGTCCCCTTTGAAAAAATTGAGGGCAAAGGTCGCTTTTTCTGTCAAGTGCTTTTGGTAAATATTAGTTAATATAGATCATTGTTAATTTATGCATTCTTTAATCATAAAATACAGTTAATCTAATGGTAATAATATAAAAATGTATGATCAAGTTTATATAACTTTGTAGTAGATGCATTATTTTGTTATTTATGTTGTATCAAATGCCGTGTTTTCTTGTAACTAACTTTCCAAGACCAGCGTTTGACCCTTTTCTTTTACCGGTTTTAAAATTAATGTTAAATTTTTAATGTAGGATTTTTTACAATTTTCAAGTATGCAAATTAATTGCTTATCTTTCTGTATTCATTGTATTCATTATAGAATCAAGAATGGAGCCAAAACGAGTGGCAGTGATTGGAGCTGGAGCCAGTGGTTTAGTTGCCATCAAATCATGTTTGGATGAAGGCATTACCCCAGTGTGCTTTGAGAGAACCCAAAACATTGGAGGCCTCTGGAGGTACACTGATGAACCCGTTGATGGCCAGGGATGTGTGATGAAGTCTACAGTGATAAACACAAGTAAAGAGATCATGGCTTACAGTGATTTCCCCATTCCTTCTGAATTCCCCATCTTTATGCACAATACTCATGTGAGTAGGCAGCAGGCTATCTTAAATTTTAAAAAAAAGTAAAACCTCTCTCCATTACATGATTAATTGAATCAGTTTGCAAGCAACTATTTTTGCCTTCATCATAAGCAATTTATGACATACAAAATTTGCAATTATTCAGTTCCTTGTAGTATCATGTACTTTTTCGGTTCTTGAACTGACAGCAAATATGAATCATATTAAATCACCAAGGTTTCAGTTTTACCGTGTTTTATATATATTTTTTTATTTAATCATATTTTTGTCAGTTATGATTTTATTCATAAATTGAGTTTTGCTATGTATTAAAAGAGCTTGAGATCTCATCGAATTTCCTTTATTTATCATGTTTTATATTTGTCTTTACAGGTGAAAGATGTTTTGAAGGGATTATATTAGGTACAAAAATTACATAAATTAAGTGAGAAAGTACTAAGATTATAAAGTTACAAGCTGTATTTTTTTTTTTAGGTTTTCCAGTACTTTAAAATATATGCTGAAAAGTTTGATTTGCTGAAACATATCAACTTCAACATTGAAGTGCTGAACATTACAAAAGCTGATAATTTTGCAGTCACTGGCCAGTGGGAGATAAAATACAAAAACAAGAAAACAGATGAGGATATAACTGAAATATTTGATGGTGTTTTGGTTTGTTCTGGCCACCACGCTGAGAAATATGAACCAACATTTCCTGGTCTGAGTCAATTTCAGGGAAAGGTAATTATTTGCTTACCAAAAGTTCACTGACCTTTTACTAAATCAACCTAATCTGGGACTGAAATTGCCTAATTTTGTAAATTTTTTATGTTAGCATTTCTTCCCCTTTTTTTTTTTTTTTGCACAATGCTGTTTATGAATGTTTCAGGCTGTAGCAGTTTATTATTTTTAAATGTACAGCTAAATTTCAAAAAATGCTTTTAAACATATTGTAGGTGATATTGAAAATAATGTTGAAAAAAAAATCATTTATTTATTTACTGCATCTCTGTGTAGTACAAAAAGCTTGCAAAAAAAATTACTGTCATAGTAACTAAAAATAGCTAATATCATAATTTGATTTGGGATGAAATGATTTTGTTACTATGAGTATTTATATAGCAGGAAAAAAGTAATTTAAGCTAACCACATCTCCAGTTGTTTGTTTATATTCAAAGTGAAACCTCTTGCATCACATAATCCAAAAATCTGGTATATGTATAAATATTCCCTGTCTGAAAATGTTCATAATGTCTTATATATGACAGATGTGTTAATCTTAATAGCTCATTGTTTCCAAAGTTGTCTCAACCAGCAATGTGAACTTTATGGGTTTAAATCTCTGAGATATCTGTCAACATTCCTTCCTTACCTATTCATTCTCACTGAAGATAGAGAATAATAAAATGAATAATTTCTCACTGGTTTAATGGATTTGATGCAGGAGCTTCACAATTCTCACACAATTTATGGGATCAAAATTTAGCCATTAGTTTATTGGCCTATGTTGTTTTGTTGTAGCTATATACTGTCATTCCTGTGGATGGGGTAAATATCACATTGCTAAATATTGTTGTTGTTTTTTTTTTTAATTATTTTTGTAGGTACTTCATTCTCATGACTACAGAAAACCGGAAGGTTTTGGAGACAAAAGAGTTCTTATAATCGGGATAGGTAACTCTGGAGGGGACGCTGCTGTAGAACTTAGTCGAATTGCATCTCAGGTAAAATTTATTACAAGGCTTACTTCCCATTTTTTTCTTTTAAAACTTGCACTTTATAGTATTTTACTAGTTTTAATAAAAAAAAAACGAATATAAATTTCATTATTCAACTTTTCTTTCTAATTTATTAGTTTTTATCTGCATAAGGACGGCATTTATTATGTCTCTAAAAATATAAATCATTTTATTATGAAGTTTATTACTTAATTATTTTTTTAAAATCCTTTGTTTCTAAGGTTTTTCTCAGCACGAGGCGTGGAACCTGGATTTTGAACAGGATAAGTGATAGTGGATATCCTCTAGATATGGTTGTATTCAAACGCCCTTTGAACTACTTGATGGGGCTTGCACCTGGTCTGGTCAGCAAAATACAAAAAAAAAGAGTGAATTCTAAAATTGACCATGATGTTTATGGGTATGCTTTAAACATTTTAAAAAATTTATTTCATAGACACGTTAATTGTCATCATTTACTGATCCCCCCCCTCCCCGTGAGATCCTTAAATAAAAGAAATCACTACGGTTCTGTTAATTGTCCTTTTGATATATAGTATACTCAGGCACGCTGAGAGAGGGGGGGGGTCATTGCCAGGGGGCCCGCATCTGTAAGGCCGGCCCGACCATGTCAATTTTTTCAAGACTCGTTATTGTTTATTAAAGGGCCCGAAATGATGTCCTGCCCTGGGGCCCTTGTTGGCTCTCTGCGCCCCTGAGTATACTCAGTGTGTGGGGTCTTGATTCCATTCCATACCTCTCAGACTGTTTTGGTTTCATTTGAGTGTATATCTTTTTTTGTCAAAAACCGCTATCAGGTATAATCTGTTTCTACAGAGAGAATCAGTGTAATCTGCAAGGAGAGAAAAAAAAATCGCACAGCGATGTACATATCTTATTCAGCACTCTGGTGAAAATGGTGCTAATGTGTTGTCGAGCTGTTTCTTGCCATTTTTTTTTTCTTATATGTACTGTAAAAAAAACAACCTTCTTAATCATGTGTTAGGAAAATTATCCAGGTTTTATTACTGAGTCGCAATAACGAACTGAAATGTGGTAAGAAAAAAATGTTAGTGCTTCTATAGTTCTATCTTTGAATTTGTTGCAACGGCCTATTAAGAGTTTGGAGTACCATTCTGAAATTTTTCCCTATATGTGCTGTCCATTTTAAACTTCTGATGTGTCTTAATTCTTTAATATACATTTTAGTATATTTAAATTCATTGTTACATTTATCCGTTATTTTTTATTAAAAACTTAATACCATGTATTTTCCTAATGCTTTTTGTAATTATTTTGTCATTTTTTTAAATACTTGAATTTATTTTACATTTTTATTATATATATAGCCTGACACCTGATTACGATGTTTTCCAACAACATCCCATGGTCAACGATGACTTGCCCAACAGAATTATTTGTGGCTCTGTCAAGATAAAGACTGACGTGAAACGTTTTACAAGCACTGGTGTGGAGTTTGTGGATGGCACTTTCGAAGACAACATTGACATTGTCATACTGGCCACTGGATACATTTTTGGATTTCCTTTTATAGATAAGGAGGTGGGTCAAGATTGCATAAATTTTGTTTAGCTGGTAGACTGCTCAATGGTTGATTTTCAGCAGGTTTTAATGTTTTGCGATAGTCTTACATGGGCTTCATTTATTCGGCAAAATTTTTTTCTTAACATATTCAGAAACGTGCGTGTTGGTTTAAAATTAGATGCAAATATAAGTATGTTTGAAATATGTGTTTTCTTCATATATTTTTAAACACTAATTAGCCTGCTCTTTGAGCTGAGAAATTGTTGGGTTTATTTGATATTTTAAGAAAAAAAAATGAGGTCATTTTTAGGACTTTGCAAAGTATAAGGCGCTGTATATTTATACATGTCATGTCCGCTTTGAATTTACGGACAGTGTATTTCTTATGAGCTGATCACATTTGGTGATAATTCTCAGAGCTCCATGTGGTTAAGGGATCCTGTGAGCAAATATTAGAACCCACATTGTTAAAATTAAATTCAAGCCCTTCGATAAATAGTATTTCCCCTTTGATCTTCGAGGTACTACTTCTTAAAGTTGAATATATTACATCTAAAATATTCAGTTTATATAATATAAGTTATTCGTATTTTTAGATTTGTTGTTGTTGTTGTTGTTTTAAAGATAATTGATGTGAGAGAGAACCGAGTCCAGTTGTACAAGTACATGTACCCCCCTGATTTGGAAAGAAATACTCTGGCCGTCATCGGGTGTTTCCAGCCACTGGGAGCCATCATGCCCATAGCAGAGATGCAGTGCCGATTGGCCACAAGGGTTTTTAAGGTAAAATAAGGTTTTCAAATCTAAGTCATGCAGAATGAAATCTTTTTACTTGTGATTTTTTTCTTATGGGACTGGGTGTAAAGTGAACACAAAGAAGATTTTTCTGTTCTGTGGCTTTTCTTGGTGATCTGTCCTTCTAAAATCTAAATAAAGAATAGCCCCATGTATTTTTACTTGTTGTTACATCATTTTGCATATTTATGAACCAAGTAACATACCATTTCAAGACAGCAAATACTTTAGTAATTGTTTAAGGATTTATGTTAAAAGTGCATGTAATTCTCTGAGAAATAGATTTTTACATTTAAAAAAATGACTGAAAATTTTACCATGCATTCCTTAAGACATCTCTAATTCAAAAGGCATCAAATATTTAAATTTGCCACATTTCCTACAATGCACTAAAAATTTCCCGTCTTTTGTCACCATATAGCATTTCGGCCTTATATACAAAATCTCTTTTGTTGTTGCATTTTATTCTAGCTCCTATGAAACCTGTGCCTAAAATAAATATTAAATTGCTTAAATTTGATTTTTATCTTAAATTTCTCAAATTTTAAATTTAAAATATTTCGTTTGCTATTTTTTTATTGTTATAAGTGCATTTATAAATATATATTTTAAGAATATAAATATTCCTGTTTCCGAAATAGCAATACATACTTCAATCCTCAATATAAAAAAAGCAAATATATTAATCACTAAATGTGAATAGCAACACCAACTAATGATTTGTATAATCCACAGTCGATTCGGATACAATTTGAAAAATCCTAACATATTTGGCATGGGTTAAGGATAAATAAGACATTATGTGATGAATGTTTATGTATTCATAACATGCTAGAACAAATTATAATCTTTTCCAAAACCACGGGTTGTCACAGTTGAGCCAGAGTAATAAAAAACATATTCTTGCTTGCGAGTTGGTATTTTATTTATCAAAGTGTTGTTGTTTGTTTATTTTTTTTTTGGCCAAAAGGGTGAAACCTTCTTGCCACCGAAACATAAAATGTGGGAAGACGTACGGGAGAAGGAAGCCAGCATGGCCAAGAGGTATGTCAAGTCTCAGCGTCACACTATTCAGGTGGATTATCTCCCATTCATGGATGAGCTGGCAGAACTCGTGGGATGTAAAGTCAATTACTGTAAGATTATTTATTTTTTTCACTATATGGGTGTGCATATTATTTTAAGATTATTTGAGTGTGCATTGCAGTTATTGGCACTTACATCAAGATATCATTTTTAAAAGGAAAAGGTTCAATGTCTTGATCCTACATCAGACCAGTAACCACAATTGGATCAAACGTTTTTTTTTATTTTTCACTCTACATTTCCAATGTGTCCGAAACTATGATGGCATTCTAGGAAAAAACATGTAACTTTAGTAGCTGGACATTCTAACCATTGCCAGTTCTGCGTCATTCAATCTAAATGCCTCACTTATTATGTCCAAAAATATCATATATTTTTTTAATCTGGTTATTGACCAAAACTTAATAGCAATCATAGGTAAAAAAAAAATTAAATTATTAGTGTGCAGTGATAGGCCTTAGTCACAAAATTTGCTCTGAACTTCCAAAAAGATCAATAGACAACTCCTACTAGCATCAGGCACGGGGACGGATGGTCGTGCGGTAAAGTGCTCGACTGTCGACCTGAAGGTACCTTGTTCAATCTCTGGTGAGGACCAAGGAAATTTTTCAGGTCTTGGCTCAAGTTCCCGACATATCACCCATAGTGCCTCCATGGCCATTGCACTATTGGCTATGGTGGGGATGAAAGAAGGGCAACCATAAAAACCGTCCCATTAGTGGTTTATAGGATCTAAGAGATTTCATCTCATCCTTACAGGGGACATCACTCAAAGACAAACATCAGGCACCCATTTTTTATTTTATCTGGATGGACTTTCACCAAGACCTGAATAAATACTAAGTCTCTCCGTGAGGATAGTCGGCAGTCAAGTGCTACACCGCATGACCATCTGTCCCCCCACAAATTTTATCATGAAATTTTATTTCAATGAAGAAGAAAAAAATGCAGCATATTCTTTTTGTTTCTTGCAGGTGACCTTCTGAAGAAAGATCCCATTCTGGCTTTCAAGGTGATGTTTGACACAGTTACACCTTACACCTACAGGCTCTACGGACCTGGTAAATGGTCGGGGGCTAGAGATGCAATAATGACCCAGTGGGACAGAACCTTGAAACCTCTGAAGACAAGACCCCTGCCACATGTTAAAGGCAGCATCTTGCAGAGCAACTACTTTTTCAATCTGGCCGTTGTTCTTGCTGTGTTTTTCATCATACGTTTTTTGATATCTCTGATTTAAAAGCATAACTGTTATGAAACTGTTTAAAAAATGTTTATGTCAATTATTTTTTTTTTTAGGATTCGTTTAAATATAATTGTCATAATAAATGAGTTTTTTTTAATAATGGAGCCTTGATGTTAATCATTCCAGTGTGATCTTTAACAATAACGACATATTGACAATCATGGTACTTAAAAATAATATTTTTTAACCTGAACTTATTCCTGTATAGTCATATATAGTTTTTTATTTATATTTGTTAGCTCATATTTTACCTTCTGTTTTTTCTTGTTAAATTGATAGACGATACATTTACTTTTTTTAAAAAATGTTCATTACTATGATGTTATGATATTTTTTTTTAAATTATTGCTACCATTTAGTAAATGATAAGAATTCTGAACTCATTAACTATTCCAGGGCTATTCTAATGTCTTAGGGGAATCCTAAGCAGAGACTTCCTGATATATTTTGGGCCAAAACTCCAGTCATAGTGCTATTAGCATGAAATACTGGACAATCTGGGAACTAGACCATTTAGTACTCTGTAGGTAGGGCTCGGCATAATCATCATCATAAGATATGTGACTAAACGCCAATAACATTTACATCTCTAGTTCTTCTTTTTTACTTTTGTTTCTATGTGTTGCTCATCCCTGATTGGCTCATCCCTGATTGGTTCACCCCTGATTGGCTCATCCCTGATTGGCTCACCCCTGATTGGCTCATCCCTGTCTTGTGTTTAAATCTGCCATCTGTTATAAAGGGTACTTCCTTTTGGATGTATTATTTTGCCTATTAACTCTTGGCTAGCTATTTATTTTTATTTAAATTGTGGAGAAATGAAACGATTGCTTCAACTGTGATGGTCTGATGAATCATCACATTTTTCAGTCTTAACTTTTATTTTTTTAATCAGCTCTTTTTTTTTTGTCGGTGGCTTTTTTGTTTGTTTTACAGTGGTTGAGACGTTTTGTGATTCATGTCAAGATGGCCATTGTTTGTTTATCCTATGAGTAGCTATAGGGATAGAGATGTTTACATAGGTTATTGTTGTTAAATTGTATTTACACTGACGATAATGTTTATTTTTTTTATTTATTGGATACTGGGTTTACACCAGCTCTTATTGTTCATCACATTTAAAATCATCTTAATGTTAAAATCAGTTACTGTGTTTACAGTAGCAACAAGATTTAAAATTCTGCAGTCGCATTTTGAATTTTAATTTAATATAATAGTAACTTTAAAGACCATTCTTAATATTAACATTTGTGTTCATTTGTGCACTATGATATTTTTTTTTTTGTTCGAATGCTGTTTGATATAAATATTTGTGATTTATTTAGCATTTAATGTGTAAATTTCAATTATTTACTTAGTAAATTATCCCTTTTTTTTTTTTTTTTACAATGTTTTATTGTATAGTAAAGCGTAAATGTAATCAACTTCAGAATTAATTTTTTTAAGAAGCTGTGCTTCTTCATAGCCTAAGGTTAGTGGGTAATTCTTTGGTGTTTCTATTTTCTTTTTGTATGTATACAGTTCAGTGTCATGTTAACAGTAACTTACCTTGGTTATCAAACTTAATAACAAACAAGTTGAAATGTGGTTGATGTGTCATGAATGTAATTTTGTATGTATACAGTTCAGTGTTATGTTAACAGTAACTTACCATTGTTATCAAACTTCATAACAAACAAGTTGAAATGTGGTTGATGTGTCATGAATGTAATTTTTTTATTCACTTTATGAGTGAGCCTATGGAATTCACTGTAGTGATGATACATCCGCGAACTGTGCTAAATGCAGATTTAAGCTCTTCTCATATAAAGATTTTTCCCACCCATAATGACCTAATTAGCATATTTTTCCAATTTATATCTTAATAATACTTAAAGTAACATTAAAAATATTTTTATTTTCCTATCTTATACATTTGGTTAATTTTTTTTTTTAATAAATATGTTTACTTCCCGGTAATCCTTATATATTGTTCTGTGATATAAATGAGCTTTATGTAACATGATCATTTTTTGTGTAATGTGCTACCTTACATGGTGGACGGATAGCCAAGCGGTATAGGTCACTTGACTGTCGACCTGAGAGTCCTGGGTCCGGTCCTAGGTGAGAACCATGGGAATTTTTACTGGTGAAATTTGGTTTAAAGTCCTGCAAATCCACCCAGCTTTAAATGGGTAGCTGACATTAGTTGGAGAAGTAAAGCCGGCTGGGCACTTTTGCTAATCACACAATCCCTTCATCTGCTGTGGTGACAGAAACAGATGAATTCTACACTTAATCTTCCCCGATGGCCTAATCAGCTAAGGGAAATTTACTTAAGAACCTTACTTGTACGATAAAAAGATTTGATTTTGATATGTCATTTTAATGTAATTTGATGCTATTTTCTGCAAATCTGTGATTGAATTGTCCATTGTAAACTATTTTAATGGTAATAACTTTTTATAAATGAATTTACTGGGTAAATTTGGCTGCATTGGCATATTTTTTTTTCTTCCTTGTACAATTTTTTTTTAATTACAGAAAGGGATGGATTACATTTCAGATCGCAAAGTGATGCATTACATTTCTGATCACAAAGTGATGCATTACATTTCTGATCACAAAGTGATGCATTGCATTTCTGATCACAAAGTGATGCATTGCATTTCTGATCACAAAGTGATGCATTACATTTCTGATCACAAAGTGATGCACTACATTTCTGATCACAAAGTGATGCACTACATTTCTGATCACAAAGTGATGCACTACATTTCTGATCACAAAGTGATGGATTACATTTCTGATCACAAAGTGATGCATTACATTTCTGATCACAAAGTGATGCATTACATTTCTGATCACTAAGTGATGCAGTACATTTCTGATCACAGAGTGATGCAGTACATTTCTGATCACAAAATGATTTTGGACTAATATAAAAAGTAAAGATATATTTTTTTTTATTTTCAATAGTACATGGTACTTATACATTTAATGTTAGCATGTAAAGTCCTTTAGGCTAATAATTTTTATTTAATTACTAGCCGGTAGAAAAAGGCCAATAACGTTTTGGCCATAATCTGTTACGTGTATGGAAGTAAATTAAATTCCACTTTTACTGCCATTGAATCAGATGTACTTAGCTGACTTTTTGAAGTGCTTGGTTTTTAGTTAAAACTGGGTTGTTTTTTTAGTTAAAACTGGGTTGTTTGATTGTTTTTTTTTTTAATAGTTTTTTTTGGGGAGTGAGGTGGGGGGGAGTTTGCATTTTTACCTTTTTGAAAACTTTTTTTTTTTTCACACCTGAATTTTTTCATTGAAGCTAATTGATTATTGACATGATATTGTTTAAGAGCTATACGAAAATTATATGATATCTAATTCAGGAATGATTTACGTGATAAAGTCTTTGAGAGAGTTGGTATATTTGAATGAAGTGACTTTTTCATATAATTTTTGTTCATATATTTTAAAAAATGTGCTAAATAGAAAACATTTCAGATAAACTTTAAAAAAAATTGTAAGAAAGCCTTAGAAGCTTTTAGTTCGTGTGAACTATGCATTCTTTTGATTTATCAGTCACCTGTGTATAAATTAACTAAATAAATCTTTTTTATGTAAATCTTTGAGCAAAACCTTAGACATTTCTTTTTTTTTTTTTTATTTTTAAACATTATGGCATGGCATTTGTAAAGAGGACGGAGATAAAGATTTAAAAAAAAAAATTTTTGATACTTTTTATTACATTTGCGTTAAAATAAAAATATAATTTGTTGTTTAAAGTTTCACTTCTTTTTATATTATTTTTTTTCGATAATTTGATTTATTACTATAATGTTTTTTTTCTGTTCCAGAGTATTACAAAATAAACATAAATTTAATTAGGAAATTTTTTTTTTTTAAAGAGCTCCAATATTTTGCAGCTTTTGCTGGCACTTTAATTTTTCATGAAATTTTTTAGAACTGATTTTTAATATTTGATGAATACAAAGTTTATTTTAATTTTTATTACTAAAAAAATGTTTACAAGTTAAATATTGAAATATATATATATATATAAATTTTTAACTATATACAGGGACAAGATGTGAGTGTTGCCTGTCATAACTCTTTAGGAAAAAATTCTTGATATACATAGGCACAAACAAACATAAATTTATATATTTATATAATTAAGTAGGCTAACAAGTTTAACAATATATATATATATATATATAAATGAATGTTATCTACATTTAAACTTGTAGTCTTCTTATTATGAATGATTGTGCTAACTATATTCTATAAACAAAGTACCATTAAATAGTATCATCTATAAATATGATTATGACTGGCAGCAATCACATATAAATGTTTATATATATCTATATACATGGTATGTATAATTATATGACAGCTTAATTACAAAGTGGGACGGGTGGCCGAGTGGTGTAGACACTCGACTGTCGACCTGAGAGTCCTGGGTTCGATCCTCGGTGAGAACCATGGGAATTTTTCCAGGTGAAATGTGTTTCAAAGTCGTCCCACAAGTCCACCCAGCTTTAAATGGGTACCTGACTTAAGTCGGGGGAAGTAAAGGCGGCAGGGCGTTGTGCTAACCACACAATCCCTTTTATATGCAGAGGTTATAGAAACAGATGAATTCTACACTTCATCTGCCGCGATGGCCTGTTAGGGCTAAGGGGACTTTAACTTTTTTTTAATTACAAAAGTGTTAAAAAAAATAGTCTAGATTATTCTTTATTTATAAACAAAATGTTACAACACTTTTTGAAAATAGTTTTTTCTCTATTTTATTGCTTACTGAATGCATTCTCGAAATGAATAAATATATAGTGAGGCTTTTCTGAACATGCAACCAGTATTATTAAAAACTGATGTTTACCAAAAAAGTGTATTATATTTGGTCTTACCTTGATGTTATTTTTTTCATTTTATTTTTATAGATTCTGTAGAAAAAAAAAAAAGTTTACTATACTACATCTCAGTGCTTTCATAATTTATGGGAACTATCAGAAGTTGTTATATGTTAATGTCAACAAACAAACATAGCCTACATTTTTTTTTGTAACAAATATTGGCCTGATTTTATTTACTGAAATAGGCTTAAAAAAATGTTTAACTGATTCATGTATTGGCCTGATATTTTTTTATCTGTATATTGATATGCATTGCTGTAGGAAAAGGCCTGTAAAAACTAATTAATGAACATTATTATAGAGATATAGCTACATAGGCGTAACTAGGGGAGGGCAGTGGCACCGAGAGCCAGCGTGGGCCCCAGGGCAGGACATCATTGCGGGCCCCTTAATAAACAATGAGTCGTGAAAAAATTGACATGGTCGGGGTGCCGGGCCCCCTTTATGCCCCCTTACAGATGCTGGCCCCCTGGCAATAACCCCCTGCCCCTCTCTCGGCGGCCCTGGGAGAGGGAAGGGGGTGTCCAAATTCTAAAGTCCCCCCCAGGCCCTAGCTTGATGGGGGGCTCCCAAAATATTTTTTACATTAAATGTAAAGAAAATTATCTCATGTCATGATGTCCAATGTCAAAATGCAGGGCCCCCAAAGAGGCCAAGCCCACCGGGCCCCCAATATCCCTAGGTTCGGCACTGTATAGCTAGACAGATATACAAAACCAGTGTCCCTGCAACATGCCCAGGGTGGGGGGTGAACAAACATTAATTTTTTGACTGTTTTCTATTTCGCATTTGAAAAGGGGACATTACTGGAAACAACACCAAAGTAAACGTGACCCGGTGCACTCCCTTGATCTGTACTTTTTTTTTTTGCTCTCTACATTAGCACTTCATGTACGTGTGGCGAACTTGTGAATTCAGTAATGCAGGAAATGTGAGAAAATCTCTTGGCAGTTTTAACTATGATGACATAATACATTGCATAATACATTACATAATACATTGCCTCATGTGTAAAATGTCAATGTCAAACAAAATGTACGCGAACAAACATTACAAGCAATTGGGGGGGGGGGGGGGGGAGTAGGACTTAGTTACAGTAACTATAAGCGGTTTTTGACTTACTGAATATTCAAAGTATAATGCACTCTCCCGCTAGATGGAATCAAAGGCGTGCAAAACGCCCTGGGGACAGGAGACGAGAGTCGTGGAGTACTATGGTGCAAAAAATATATGAGGGTGCAAAGGGGTGCAATACGCCCATGGTAGCACCTGAGGGGCAGCAACAGCACAATTTTGTTATGGAGACAATTTTGAGCCCGGGCGCAGAAGGTCTTAGTGCGGCCCATACCAACAATAAAGGAAACAATGATCGCACAACAACAACTTCTGATACCAATACACTATTTGTAGTACATATCCAAAGACAGTAATGGCGAATAGTTTCAATCAGGTTTTTTGAATCAATGAACCTGTCTTATGTCCAGAGGTGGATTGAAGAAGGGTGCAACGGGCGCCTACCATAAGCGCCGTCTTCGAAATCCCCCTGCCCCTGAAAGCATCAACTTTTCAATTGCGCCATTATTTCCATGTGTTTCTTAGAAGAGACCAAACAAAAGTTTCTGCTCCCGGACGTCAACAGACATTAATCTGCTTCTGGTGGTGCCAACTGTCCAAGTTTGTTGTTAATGTAGATAAAACAACAGACTACCAGCTTACAAAACATTCTAATTAGTGTGTAAATAAAACATAGTACAACGGTTTAATTATAGAGAATCACTTTAAAAAAAGGTGTGTCTGTTGATGCGTGTACTATAAATGGGGAGAAAAACTCAATAAGATACTATTAGCTTACTATAATAATATGTAAACAAGACTTAGTCCAGAAGTTTCAGTTAGGGGAAACCCCTAGCCTAGCCCACACAGTAAACAAGAGTTGCGTCCGCTGGTGTATGACTTGTGTACAATGATGAAAAAAAAGTCAATGAAGATAATGCCAGCTATATTTTAAAAGTATGTCAACAAAGCTTAGACTAACGGTTCACGGCCACCTTGACCTATCTAGAACTTCTAGAAGGCCGCGAGCCAGCTTTCAGTCAGAGGAAAGACCAAAGCTAGCGGTTTCAATAAGGGAAAACAACTTGCCCGCACAGTAAACAAGAGTCATGCCTACTGGTCAACGCGAATTATTTGTGCTAAAAATGTAAACAAAACAATGGTTTATGGTCTCATTCGGGTGGCTCTCATGGATTGTGTCTTTTGGTGGATGACATGTGTGTCGTCTGAGACAGATTTTTACGGCTGGCACACAGGGGGCGCTCTGGGCCCCGACTTCTTAAAGGTCCCGCTTTTCTTTTTTGTTTGGCTTCAAACGATAGTGAGATTACTAACGGTAAGTTTTCAATCTTCGGTAAAACATAAAAGCAAGATTTGTTTGGTTTACTTTTATGATAGTCACTCTCACTTTGGCCAGATATGTTGCAACATAATTATCTTTTAATGTATAAGTGTTGACGTCTGTATGTATGTCCGTCTGTCTTTTCCCGTTAAAATTTCTTTACGACTTGTGGATTTCTTTTAATGTTGACTAATTAATAATATAAAAAAATCACTTTACAAAAATATGGTCAAAGGGAGATAACCGTTGAAATATTTTGAAAGATTTTTTTTCATGTCGCAATTATCATAGTCTCCAAACCAAATGTTGACAAACAACGCATGGAACGAGCACTCGCTACAAAAAAAATAAATGTGGTCAAAGAGAGATAACGTTGAAATATTTTTCCTGTCGCAGTTATCCTAGTCTTCAACCCAAATATCTGCAAACAACGCATGGAACGTGAACTCGCTAAAAAAAAAAATGAATCTGGTCAAAGAGAGATAGCCGTGCAGAGGCGTATTTACCAAAACTGTGGCCCTAGGCGCATGACCAATTTGGGGCCCCCTCGCCTATAAGGCATTTAAAAATGATCAGAATACAATAATAGTCAGAACACTCATGCATTATTTAACATGCATACTGCATAGTTATGCATACTAGCTAGAACGTACAATTGTCAGTTTATTACAGTTATATAACTTTTTTCCTGCTCTTCAATTTCGCGAACGTGTCAATGTGCGCATAGAAATCGTATTCTAATGTCTTCTTTGATTCAATGCATAAAATAGACAAATCTCCCAGCCTACATTGGCTGATGGAAGTAATTCTTGATCCTTTTCAACACAGAAAATGACCGTTCTCCAGTTGCGTTTGATATAGGAATGGTGAGAAAGATTCTTAGAAGGGTTTCCACATTGGGAAATGTACATTGTAGTCCACCCACTGCTATTAGCTGGTACATCTCTACCGCAGACTTAGCGCCTTCTTTAGCGAAATGTATAAACTGTTTGATTTCATCGGCAGTGGTATCAGAATTAACATCGTCTTTGTATTCTTCAATCAAGGCCGAGATCTTTGTGTTCAAGTCATCTACATTGTCCTTGAAAAATAGACTGAACAAATCATGTATACCTTTGTATGCTTCGATTCTGTGATCAAGTTCCGTGATCAATTTATCACAAATGGCGTTTACTGTGTTAACAATAAAATTATCACGACCAGTTCAAATAACTTCCGGTTCATTGCTTTCATCAGAAAACGGTTTTCGCTTCTTCTTGCGGCTCACTTCATCTTGATATTTACAGTCTTTGAGATCCTCGTTCATAAGCAATGCTGCTTGCTCTTCAATACGAGTGAAATCGTTTCGGACTTCGTTGTTAATAAATAGCTTCAGTGATTCTAGAAGATTTACACCAGCATCAAGATATAAATTTGAATTTCGCAGGGATTTGCTGGTTGCATTCATCCGCTGTAAAATTGTATCCCAAAGAACAGTCATCAATGCAGTTTCAAAAAGATCCATTTTATTAGCAAGAGCATTAGCCTCATTTCTTACAGCTGCCTTCTGATCACGATCTTCGGCTGCTTGAAGAAGAGCTTCCTGAATACCAATGTAGTTCTGATGCAATGCAAACTCTGCATCCGCTCTAGCTGACCATCTTGTGTCCGAAACTTTCTTTATGGTGCATCCATTTTTGACTAGATGACTTTTAAGGATGTGTGTGGATGCTGAGAACCAAACATAAACATGTTGAATAAAGTCAAAGTATGATACTGCTGAAAGCGACGATTCTGCAGCCGCATTACCAACTAGATTCAAGCTATGGCTGGAGCAGGGAATGTAAACTGCAATGGGACTGTGTGCCTTGATTCGAGCCTGCAAGCCCGAGTATCTGCCAGACATGTTAGAAGCATTGTCGTAGCTCTGTCCCCTGCATTTTGTGATATATAATCCCCAGTTCTTCAAAACGTCTAGTATCACTTGCTCCAGATTTAGAGCGTTATGAGCATAAATGTCAACAAAAGTTAAAAATCGTTCTTTAATTTCACCATCAATGAGAACATATCTGAGTATGTGGTGCACGTGGCTAACATCAGGTGTTGAATCAACAATCAAAGAGAAATATATCGATTTCTTTACTTCGGATATAAACTGATCTCTGACAGCATTGCCCATTATTTTAATAAATTCGTCACAAGTAGCATGTGACAAATAACTGACAGAACCACTTCCCTTGTCACCGTACCGTGCAATATGATTTGCTAAGAAAGGGTCAAATTTTGACAAGTAATTCAAGCAACTAGTAAAATTACCGTCATTGTTAGCCTGACCACGAAAGGCCAAGCCTTCAGAGGAAAGAAACTGTACAGTTGCTGCAATCCTTCGTAGAACTTCTCTCCAGTATTGCCTTTCATCATCTGTTTGGCCATCTGTTCGTCAATACGCCCTTTTGCGTTCAAGCGTTTAGCGACAGTGCACATTGCTTGAACGTGGCCATACGAATTCTCATGTTCAGAAATTTTGGCGGCAATATTTTTCCAATCAGAACACCCGTTTGATGAAAAATGACTAGCTTTATTTGGAAACAGTTTACATACATAGCAATACACGCTTCCACTAGTTTCACTTAACACTAACCATTCACGTCTTTCTTTTTGGCCATTCGCCTTGGTTAAGTAAAAGTTATGTTCAGACAAATGACGAAAATATTTTCTGCCACGATCTGTCATCAACATGCCAGCGCGTGAAAGGTCGCCAACATTTTTTGGTTTGAAATCCAAAACATAATTACGCATGGTTTCTGTCAAATTCGCTGGCCACATAGCAATATCTGTCAAAATTTCACCACAGTTGTTATCATCAACAGTTTCACTACTCACGACCTCCGGTATAGGACCTTCAGCCGGCTGTCCAGGTTCTGGCAAGTCTGTTGGCTCGGGCTCAGAATCCATACTGGCTGTTGCCGAGACGACTGGACTTGGATCATTAGCTGTTATTTCTGTTTGAGTAGTTTCTGATGGTGGGATTACCGGTCGTTTCGCTAAAAATGTCAACAAGGCGCCTTCGTTTTTCATCTGCTTTTCTTTTCTTTTGGATATCACGCTTTTTTGCACCTGAGGGATATTGTCTCATAGACATAGTTTTAATGAAACGATTGTGTCGCAATCAGCTACAACAGTAAAGGAAAAATGATCAATGATCATTCATCCACACAAAGCGTAGTGGGTAGCAAGAACAAAATTATCAAAATAGTGTAATAAACTGGCAATTAACAATTAGTTATTGCAATTTGCAAAAAATTAAAATTTGAATTAGGATTATTAATTAAAATCTGTGACGTAAGGTGCGCCAACTACTGGTACGTACCAAGAAAAAAAGTACGTGACTTGTCACTTCGAACACTAGCGCCAACTTTATTAATACGTCACAGCAAGCAAGATACAGTCAACCACGTTCGACAACTCGCATTGTTTACCAGTCTGAAAGACTATTTATAGATTTGAGGAATTCCCAAAACCCTCACAGCAAGCGGGGTTTTTTTTTATTTCTTTTATAAAACCAGGTTTTGGGGGGGCCCCTAAATTATCTGGGGCCTAGGCGCGCGCCTAGAGCGCCTAAGCCTAAATTCGCCACTGTAGCCGTGGAAATATTTTGGATGATTTTTTTTCCTGTCGCAGTTATCCTAGTTTCCAACCCAAATGTTTGCAAACAATACTTTCTTTGCTGATATACTACAGTAAGAATAGTACATATCCAGTACATATCCATAACAACATATCCAGTAAATTATTTTTGTTATATCTATTAGCAAGTATAATCTCTCTTGACTATAATTAAAACTTCCAGCAGACGTATGTAAATCGACTTCCCAGCTTTTGCTAGACATTCTTCAAGCCAGTTATAAAATTTTGTAAGATATTTAAATCTATTTTTTTTTCCTTTGCATCAATTTTCATTACACTGATCAAGTTTTTTTTTTTTTATTTTATGAACATAAATTGAGAGTTTGATGATATTCAGAAATGAAATTATTGATTAGTAGTTTTTTTTTTGTATGAAAAAAACTCATCTTTAGTTGTAAAAAAACAAACTGATATTTTACATGCTGTAAGAGGATTTTTGTAACTGGATAGATTGACTTCATTTGCTACTCCGTGGATCTGCTTGGGTAAGTAAATGTTGTTTTTTAAATTCTATAAATTATCAGTTCTAATACTCATCTTCTTTTTATTACTATTACATTTTGTTTTGAGCCGTCATATTATTGATTTGAGTCATCAATTGTTGATATTTTTTCTCTCACTATTTAATGCTGAAAAAAAATTTGTAATTTATGTACATTATTTTGGAGAAGAATGGTTGAAAACTCGTCTTTGAATGAAATATTGATCCTGGATTGACCTGGATAAAAAACTTGCACTTTTTTTTCACTTTTATAGAACTTTTATATTTATCTTATATCTCAAATATTTATTTATATTAATTATTTTTTATTTTTTTTAATTATATTTACATATCTCTATACTAACATCAACCCTCTCCTCCCCCCCCATTCTTTAACATGCCGGCGCTCACACAGTCACTAAATGTTGAAGCACCCTTAAACGGAATTGCTGTGAGCGTCGAAGCCAGGGCTCAAAGATGCGTTAATACAATGTCATTACCGTTAGATAGGATTAGAATGAATAGTCAATTAGCGTATAAAGACTTTATGCACAAATTGAATACCACGTAGTTATTGCATTGAAGCTAAGTACATATCTGATAATTGTGGTCAAGAAAGGTTGTCAACAGATTAATTTCAAAACTATAATTTTGGAGAGTAACATAAGAATTTATTGACATGATTTCGTATGAACTCTCCATCCTGGTCTGACAGACATACCATGAACTACGGGGAATAGATCATTGGGGATCTATAGTCAGGAATTAAAAAAAAAAAGCTTCTTGCGAGGTTGGTGGTACTGTGGTCAATGAGGACTATCCGAGATCGTAGTATTCACAGCTGGCGGTGGTGACGGATGTGGTCGGCACACAACACCCTTCCACTCTGTCCCACTCAAGCACACCTGCGCAGTTTGCCATTTCGGGCAGTTGGTTCAGGCATATTACACCCTCCCCCTCTGTCCGAGTGGCAGGAAAAGTCCCTTGACTTGCCATTCTGGCCAATCGGCAGTACACACATCCTACTCTACCAGCATTGTTGGCGGCGCTGATGCATGTCTGCCATGTCTACAGAGCGGCGGGGTGAGTGTGCCCGCTATCATCTGCCGGGATGGCAGAAAAGAGGGTTTTCAGACTTGCCCAAAATGGCCAGACCAGCAGGGTGTGTGTACTGCCGATCGGCCAGAATGGCAAGGCAAGGGGTTTAGCCTGTGGAGTGCCGTAGCGAGCTTAACTCGCGCCCGGTGATCAGTACCTGTTTAATTAATACCTTTTTAGAGCCCCCCCCCCACCCATCCGGAAAAACATATGATATTATATGTAAAATATACCATTTGGCGCCCCTTTGTGAGTAGCGCCCGGGTCATGATGCCCCTCCTTGCCCACCCCTCGCTACGCCTCTGACTTGTACATATGATCCTCGTAGGCGAGTGACAAACTGGGTGATCACCGCAAGCGTTTTCACTCTAAAGCCATAGGGGTCTGCCAACTTTATGAATAGTGGGTCGCAGTGAGTTAAATGTTGGACAGACGGGGGAGGGGGGCGTACCAAGATCAGATGGACTGTGTGTTTATGTGTCTGTGTGTTTATGTGTCTGTGTGTTTATGTGTCTGTGTGTTTATGTGTCTGTGTGTTTATGTGTCTGTGTGTTTATGTGTCTGTGTGTTTATGTGTCTGTGTGTTTATGTGTCTGTGTATTTATGTGTTTGTGTGTCTTTTTGTTTGTGTGTCTTTTTGTTTATGTGTTTGTGTGTTTATGTGTCTGTGTATTTATGTGTCTGTGTGTTTATGTGTCTGTGTCTTTATGTGTCTGTGTGTTTGTGTCTTTTTGTTTATGTGTCTTTTTGTTTATGTGTTGTGTGTTTGTGTGTTTATGTGTCTGTGTGTTTATGTGTCTGTGTGTTTATGTGTCTGTGTGTTTATGCGTCTGTGTCTTTTTGTTTATGTGTCTGTGTGTTTATGTGTCTGTGTGTTTATGTGTCTGTGTGTTTATGTGTCTGTGTGTTTATGTGTCTGTGTGTTTATGTGTCTGTGTGTTTATGTGTCTGTGTGTTTATATGTCTGTGTGTTTGTGTGTCTTTTTGTTTATGTGTCTTTTTGTTTATGTGTTGTGTGTTTATGTGTCTGTGTGTTTGTGTGTTTATGTGTCTGTGTATTTATTTGTTTATGTGTTGTGTGTTTATGTGTCTGTGTGTTTGTGTGTTTATGTGTCTGTGTGTTTATGTGTCTGTGTGTTTATGTGTCTGTGTGTTTATGCGTCTGTGTCTTTTTGTTTATGTGTCTGTGTGTTTATGTGTCTGTGTGTTTATGTGTCTGTGTGTTTATGTGTCTGTGTGTTTATGTGTCTGTGTGTTTATGTGTCTGTGTGTTTATATGTCTGTGTGTTTGTGTGTCTTTTTGTTTATGTGTCTTTTTGTTTATGTGTTGTGTGTTTATGTGTCTGTGTGTTTGTGTGTTTATGTGTCTGTGTATTTATGTGTTTGTGTGTCTTTTTGTTTGTGTGTCTTTTTGTTTATGTGTTTGTGTGTTTATGTGTCTGTGTATTTATGTGTCTGTGTGTTTATGTGTCTGTGTCTTTATGTGTCTGTGTGTTTGTGTCTTTTTGTTTATGTGTCTTTTTGTTTATGTGTTGTGTGTTTGTGTGTTTATGTGTCTGTGTGTTTATGTGTCTGTGTGTTTATGTGTCTGTGTGTTTATGCGTCTGTGTCTTTTTGTTTATGTGTCTGTGTGTTTATGTGTCTGTGTGTTTATGTGTCTGTGTGTTTATGTGTCTGTGTGTATATGTGTCTGTGTGTTTATATGTCTGTGTGTTTGTGTGTCTTTTTGTTTATGTGTCTTTTTGTTTATGTGTTGTGTGTTTATGTATCTGTGTGTTTGTGTGTTTATGTGTCTGTGTGTTTATGTGTCTGTGTGTTTATGTGTCTGTGTATTTATGTGTTTGTGTGTCTTTTTGTTTGTGTGTCTTTTTGTTTATGTGTTTGTGTGTTTATGTGTCTGTGTATTTATGTGTCTGTGTGTTTATGTGTCTGTGTCTTTATGTGTCTGTGTGTTTGTGTCTTTTTGTTTATGTGTCTTTTTGTTTATGTGTTGTGTGTTTGTGTGTTTATGTGTCTGTGTGTTTATGTGTCTGTGTGTTTATGCGTCTGTGTCTTTTTGTTTATGTGTCTGTGTGTTTATGTGTCTGTGTGTTTATGTGTCTGTGTGTTTATGTGTCTGTGTGTTTATGTGTCTGTGTGTTTATGTGTCTGTGTGTTTATGTGTCTGTGTGTTTATATGTCTGTGTGTTTGTGTGTCTTTTTGTTTATGTGTCTTTTTGTTTATGTGTTGTGTGTTTATGTGTCTGTGTGTTTGTGTGTTTATGTGTCTGTGTGTTTATGTGTCTGTGTGTTTATGTGTCTGTGTGTTTATGTGTCTGTGTCTTTTTGTTTATGTGTCTGTGTGTTTATGTGTCTGTGTCTTTTTGTTTATGTGTCTGTGTGTTTATGTGTCTGTGTGTTTATGTGTCTGTGTGTTTATGTGTCTGTGTGTTTATGTGTCTGTGTGTGTATGTGTCTGTGTGTTTATGTGTCTGTGTGTTTATGTGTCTGTGTGTTTATGTTAACGAACATGTCACGTGTGGCCACTCAGGGTGTTCCACAAAAATCTTTTTTTTATTTTTTTTTTATTATGTAAATTTAATTTTTTCCCAAATAGGTGAGAAAATAATACCCTTCTATTTAACGCAAGATTAATACACACTCTCCATAGCGTTTACTTCCGATCGTCTTTTATCGTCATCTAGTCGTTACAAAATAATAATTAATCCATTACTGATGACAAGATGACGTCATTTTAACCTGACCAATATCTCTTCAACGCAGTACACAAACACATGCGTCACTACTTGTTGCTGGCTATAAAGTCCAAAAAAAAAAACAACAACAAACAAACAATAAACATAATACGATCAATGAGGTTCCATGTCTGATTCCGATTACGTCTTGCGTTTTCCCCCGAGCATGCCCCAGTTCCATCTGGTAATTTTGCAACCCCCTCCCCCCCCCCCACCCCGCCTTCATTGGGGAATTTTCTTTTTATTTGAAAATCAATTTTTTTCAAAAAAAAAAAAAAAAAAATCCATGTGTTAAACCAGACTCGGTTGCACCAGGTCATTGTTGATAGTAAACTGAATGACCTTTGAGGTGGGAGAGTGGCAGTAATTGTTTAACTTCCTCTTTATGGGACCACCACCACCACCACCACCACCACCACCACCACGGACCCCCGATACTTACACATAACACACTGAGATAAATATAAACAGCAACGCAGATGGTTATCTTTTTTTTTAACAATGGCTACATTCGTCGAGAACATAACTGATGGGTGGGTAGAGGCGGGGGGTTAAGCTGGGTGTTGGGAGGTGATGATTGGTTTTTATAGAGCGATCGCCCTGAATATCACAAATAACCTTTTTTTTTTTAGTTTTCGGTCTCCAACTAAGACAGAATATATATATATATATATATATATATATATATATATATATATATATATATATATATAGAGAGAGAGAGAGAGAGAGAGAGAGAGAGAGAGAGAGTGTTCTACCTCTACTGTCTCAGAACGAGCATCCACTAGTTCACAACACACGCACGCACACACAAACACATGCACATCGAGTACATCGATCATATTCTGTCTTCAGTCAACCACTGACTCTCTCACCTGACCATTCGTACCATGATCGTTCAAACATACCTCCAAACTTAAGCATAGACACACACCCTATCTTCGCAATAAAAACAAAGACAACTGTTATTCAAGGAAAACCAAACTCACAAAATACAATCCTTTTTATGATTTCACAATAGAAAAAAATAAATAAATCGTTAAACTTTAGTCCGCAGTGTTAACACCAAGCTATGACTCAATGACATTGGGTATGTCGTATGTGAAAAACATAATATACTCAATATGATTCCAATAATTTGACAGTTCCAAAAAATCAAAACCTATACTACACATATCATCTAACATTTATATTCAATGGAAAAAAATCAATGCTTTATATCGTCTGCTTCTTCTATGAAAGAAATCAACTCCGTGTAAAATCTTGTCATTAAATCAATCTTCCCACCAGGCACGCCGAGAGGGGGGGCAGGCTGGGTCATTGCCAGGGGGCCCGCATCTGTAAGGGGGCCCTGCCGCCCCGACCATGTCAATTTTTTCACGATTCATTGTTTATTAAGGGGCCCGTAATGATGTCCTGCCCTGGGGCCCGTGTTGACTCTCGGCGCCCCTGCTTCCCACAATATACACTTAACGTACACGTCTGCCCATAGCTACACAACTCATTCTCTTAATTATGGGACAATCCATCCCACAATACAGTGTACACTATATTCGTATAAATTATAAGATCTATCGGTTCAATGTAATACAATGTATAAAACTGGCATAACTACTAACCAGTGAAAAACGACTTTTTAATTCAAATATATGCCATTATCATCAAGCATCAATTTTAGGACATCTTTCCCTATTTAACAACGTATAAATCACTTATGAGATTTCATTCCCCCAATAACACAATATCAACAATTATGGGGCAACTTTCCCTCAATACACATAGTATGATCAATCATGGCTCTCAGACGACATTGATTAAAGAGTGACCTGTTGATTTCAAATATGATGAAACACACCTTTGAAAAGTACAATGTACTTATTTATATATTTTACACATCAGCCAAATCTGAGAAAAGATATTAGTCTTTTTTTTTTTACTTAATAACTAAAAGTAAAAACGATTTGTCAAAGTAGTTATAACATTAACACTAATTGTACCATCGTTGAGAGCATTAATTATTATTATTTTTAATTATAACATTTTATTATAACGTTTGCCTCACTTTTAGACATCATTTTTAATTTCAACTTTGGCCTCAGTGTAAACCGGAAGTAGTTTTGTGTTTATATATGTATATATGTATTTTTTAATGGTACAATTTGATAAGATAGTAATGCTAAAGTGGTACTTGAATAGGTGGCATACACCACTTTGTTAACACACTATCCTTTAAAAATGCGGAGATATTAAAGAATGGAACCCGAGCGCCCAGAACAACAGGTTTCTTCAGATAAATATTACATTTCAATAATATTAACCGTTTACTGTCATGTTGTTGATGTTTAGAGTTGTTTTGGTTCGTTGAAATTTAGTAGGATTTAGCTTCGTTAAGAATATAAGATAGAATGAAATGAAATAAATTTCACTTGTATCTCAGCAGTTTTTACATATAGGTTATAGCCTTGTCGTTAAATAAATAAATAAAAATTGCATAAATAAGTATTGATTGTTTATTCGGTGATAATGTAATTAAGACATAGTGTCATAGTACTCATAGTAGCGGCTAATTTCTTTTGAAATTTTCTTTCTTTATTCATAAATTTGTGAATGATTCATACAACAAATTATGTCATCTTAAAATCCCAGGTCTTGCTAACCCCAGTCTCATAATAAATTTGAAAATACTGGATTCATTTTTTTTGGTCATATATATATATATAATTTATTTAATTTAAGATAATTGATTTTTTTTTATAACTATAAGATATGTTAAATATGTATTTATGTATAACAATGTAGGTCTTTTAATACTATTATTTAATTTATAGTATCTCTTAACTCTATATACTATATATAATATATTTCGATTTTCATAGAAATAATACATAATAGTTGACGATTATTAACACAATTCTCAATTGAGTTTTTTTATTAAACTTAATTCAATCCCAAGTATAATCTGTAATTTTTTTCGACAACACTGTTGCTACCAAATAATAATAAATAGAGTTACCATATGTCCGAATTTTGTGTGAACAGTTTGTATTTTTGGTTTAGCAATATGCTTAAATGGGAGATTTTTTTTAATTGTTGAGATAAAAAATAGAAATATCCCTTGGCAAACTGCAAAATAAAGTTAACTGATATTTGCTATTTAGATTATTTTACTCTTTTTCATTGAAAAATAAAATACTTCATAAAAAATGTTCTAGCATGATTTTATCAGGATTTTTTGCAAATTAATCTGTACCTCAAACAGAAAGAAGATATAATCATGATTTCAAGCTATTGCATACATGTTTGATTTTCTATATAAAGCCAAAGGCATCTAAACTCTGTGGGTTTATTGTCATAAGTGGGGGTGGTGAGCTGAAAGTGTAGACTGTGCACCATACCACTTTGCTCCTGACCTGGGACTGTACATTTTACATTAAAACTGTGGGTTAAAAAGTATGTCAATATGATGTCCATAATTATAACTTTTATTTATTAACTTAAAACTATGAGATAAAGTTGGATATTTTGATAAAGCCCTTACCTTGGAAAATAGGGCATCCATAGATTTTAAATTTTCTCATCACTGATTTTTTACGTCAGCAAGCAGCAAATCATTTTACTTTTTCTACTGTTGTTGTCAGGTGGTTCAGTTTCCAGATGACGCAAACCGTTTCTGGCGTGAGGAGAGGGAAGAGGGCGCTGTGTACCATGCTTACCTGAAGAAAGTAACATATCTGTCACAGGCTCGCGTAAGTTTCTGGTCAGAAATTAAAATAAATGGTAACTTGCCAATCAAAACAATAATTTATTCTTTGTGATTCATAAAATTTGAAATTTACTGAGAACTTTTTCAATCAAAATTGCACATTATCTATAATTCCCCTGATGTTTTTGTACATAACCTTCTTCAGCAAAATTACTTATATTAACAATACAAAATAGAACAATGAAAGAAAACCCACTAATATAGAGGTGAATGATTAATATTAGTCCCTGTGTAGTTTTGTTGTTTTATATTGGTTAGTCTCAATTTGTCTGAACTTCTTCAGCTTGAGGATGAAAACGAAAGAAACAGTGAGTTTTCTCACCTTATGTGGGAAACACATAAGGTCAGAGTCATACGGGCAGGAACCCTCGCCAGACTAGTGGAGAGCCTGACAAATAGCAAAGGGGAAATGGACTCCAGCTATGTTAATATTTTTTTAGCTACATACAGAACATTTGCAACTACTCGTCAAGTGCTGGACGCTTTGGTAGACAGGTCAGTTTTTCTTTTTAATGCAGTTAATTAACCGACTAATTTTTTTGTGAAATAAATGAACGAAAATTCCAAATGTTTCCTGTTTATAAATCATGCATTACAATCAAATTTTGTCTTCTTCATTGATGCAAAGAATTTAAGTTTTTTCATGATATTAAATTTTTAATGATTCAAATGTTTATTTATGCTGCCGTATTTCATATCTTCAGGAAATTTGGCTTAACTAGTATATATTGAATTGTTTGATTATTTTGTTTGCAGATATAAATCTGTCAGGTCTCAGACAAAGGCTGATAAAACTGAATTATGTGAAAATACGCTTAGGTAACAATTTTTTTTCTTTTAGAACAAATTTAGAAAGTTATTCATTACAAAATTGTTGATTTTTTTTTTAGTCTTCTAGAATGTCACAAAATTATAAATCTTAATGTTAGTTTGTGAAAAGCACCATGAAAAGCACCATTGTAAAAGGGATAGTTTTTTTATTGATCGGTCTGCTTATGCCTTTTTGTTAATACCTTATGGTAGAATCGTAGGTAATATAGTACTTGTTTCATTAGAGAGCCTAGGATTAATGAAAGAAGTTTGTTTTTCTTTTTTTTTTTTTTTTCAAGTTTTGGTGTTTATTTATTTTTTATGTTTTTTTTTTAAGGACTGTGTTGTTTCTTGTATGATTTCTGTGAGTTAGTATTCATTTATTTTGTTCAGGGCTTTAAAATCTGTGATATTTGTGTGGCTTGATTCATATCCTGAGGATTTTCACACTGCACCAGACTACACTTGCCTTCATGACCTAGAGAAATTTGCCAAAGAGTCTGCTCCGGGATCAGGTATAGAGGCCAAGGTGAAAGAAAAATTGGAGATTTTTCGACAAGTAGATGCTGAGCTGACAGGTAGAAAACTAATTGAGAAAAAGCATCATGAAGTTAGGGACCTCAATAGGTAGAAACAATCCACTCTGTTACTTTAATCTGTAGGTTCCTGGTAAGCAACACTATAAATTTAAAAGCCATCACTGACATTAGCTACATTTTTAAACATTAGGCTTATTTGACTGTTGACACTTACAAAAATTACACTTTTGCTTCAGGAAATCATTTTGTACACAGTTAGGAATATTAGACAAAAGATAATGCAATCATTACATTAATCATAATGATATGATTTCTCTCTCTAAAATTTAACACTTTTTCTATGCTGCATATATTCTCATTAACGATATGAATATTTCTTTATTTCATGATTTAAAAACAAACAAACATTTTTTTTTACAGCCCGGCAGCTTGAACTTTCTTTTTCCTTGTCAGAAGGAAGTGGTCACCCTCCTGATACAGACAGCAGCAAGTCTTTGGCTTTACTGGATATTTCTTGTCGGAAAATAGCTGAGCAACTCACATTTAAAGATGCGGTAAAAATCAGATCACATCTAAAAAAAAAAACTTTTTATAAGTTACCTCTAGGTTTAAGCAGAATAACATTTAGAGAGAATATTTCGTTTTTTTTCCCATCTTTGATGACAGTATTAAATTATCATCAGGATTTGTTTCGCAAAGTGATCCCACATCACTGCCTGGGGGCCTATTGGTCAAGAAGAGATAAAGAAGGTCAGTGTGATGCTCCCAGCGTCCAGGCGACCATCCAGCAGTTCAACAATGTGTCAAGGCGTGTCATAGCAACAATACTCAAAACACGTGAGCTCAAGACTGCCCAGAGGGCGAAAGTCATTCAGAAATGGATTATGATTGCTCAGGTAATATTATGAGCTCTATATTATATAATATTACCTGTATTGTGTCATTGAGATCAGTGTCTTGAAAAAATTCATGATGTGAAAAATATTCACATTCTGACTATATGTAGCCAGAAAGTTATGCCAACCCATTTAGTCCATTAACGGACATGTATTCAGAAATTTTGCTTACATAATTCAACCTAATTGTAATATTCTTCTCTTACTACGCTGACATTACAATTCACATCCATATAATTCCCTCTCTTAACTTTATTTCTTCTAGGACCTTAGAGAATTGAAGAGTTTCTCCTCTCTTAAAGCCATTATTACCGGCTTGCAGTCACATCCTGTTTACAGGCTGAGAAAGACTTGGGCCGTATTATCAAAGTAAGAGATTAATCGTTCAATCAACCTTTGCCCTTTTATATAAGCTTGAATCCAACTTACGAAAAAAAACAACAGCAGTTCATCTGTTTCAAAGTCACAGTATACACATACACACATACACACACATATTGAGGAATTGTGTGACCTAGCTTAATGCCCAGCTCCCTTTACTTCTCCACATAATAACTGTTACATGTACCGATTTTGAGCTGTCTGGATTTGAGAACTTCACCAGGATTGCTTAAAAATCCCAGGACCTCAATGCACATCTGTCCATTCCTGATTCCATATTTAAGAACATAATGATTCACTAACCCTGCTTTTTTAATAGACCCGTTTCCACTAGGTAGATAAAACTATTTGTATATGGTACAACCTTGGACTATGAATCATTTGGTGAGTGAAGAACAATTTTTATCTCAGGTTTTCTAGACGTTGTTTTAGTTTAGAAAGCAAAGTCGCATTGCAAAAAAAAAAAAAATCCAACTAACTGCCTGCTCTTTTAGCAACATATACATCGACAATTTTCATGATTCTGTTCCAGTAGAGTTTGGTTTTTAAAAAAAGTACATTTGGTATATATATATATATATATATATATATATATATATATATAAAGCTATACAATTTTTTCACTTCTCTTTTCCACAGGGATGCTATGGTGCTATTTGAAGAGCTCAGTGAGATTTTCTCTGTAGAGAACAATCAGATAAACTCCAGAGAGCTCCTCATGAAAGTAAGCAGTACAAGCTACACTATTTATATATTGAACGGAATGTGCATCCTTGTTTTTGCTAACACTAATTATAAGTGATTAAATGGCAGATGTTTTACTAAGCCATTGAAACTTTTACCAGCAAGAAAAAAAAATAATTATTTGTTGCAGCATAACTGGACGTGTTTTATTGTGTATTTTATTTCTAGTCAGGCACTGTCCTGTTATTTTAAAAGGATCTTCTGTGTTGTTTTCATACCTTATTTTCTAAATTGTACATTTTTTTATTATTAGGGAGTCAAAAGTAGGGAGTTTGGGTTTATAACACAACGGTAAATACTTGTGTTATACTATTAGTATTTTCTAACAAGACAGTAATTACTTGCGTTATACTATTAGTATTAAATATCAGTTAGATATTAAAATGTAATTCTTAAAAAACTTGAATCAATACTTGAAAAATTTATTTTAAAATGCATTATGGCCTTTTACCATTGGATAGCGAATCGATAACCTTTTCAATCTGGCTGATAGACCAAATATTTTACTACTAGCTGTACCTTGCAAAATTTTTGCATAGAGTTATATTCCCTTAGGTTTGATCAGTAGGCTAGGTTATTTTTCGTTTCGGATAGATCCAATTTTTTCATGATATGTAGTAGAAGTACAAAAAAAACAAATAAATAATTCAATGGAATTATTTCAAATTTTCATGGGTTTCATGTTTGAAAACTGCAAAAATGATTAAAAACCGAAAATTGAAAAAAAAAATTTATTGACTTGAAATGCTGGCAAGAAGCCATTTTGATTTCTTCTTTCGATATAATGCAGAAGCGAGACATCTATTATTATATTATATTCTTTTAATGGAAATCATCTCTGGATAAAGGAAAGTCCTTGAATGGCTGATCTAAAAACCTAGTTGAATGACTATTTGTAAAGTATAACATGTTGAATGCACATTCTGGTACAATCTGATTATTATCATGAGTGTACTCGGATTAACAAATTGTTATCTCATAATTTTAGACAATACACAGGTATTTGATGAAAGAGGACTTGTTCACAAAGTGTTAAAAGTGGTCTTGATTCAAATGTACCCACCCTATGTGTTGTATGTGCAGTTACCATTCTGATTTTCTTGTCTGCAGGAAGCTACCGCTAAATTTCCTGATCTTGACTCTCAAAGTAAGAGCCTGAAAAGAAAAAATTTACAGAAACGGCGCTCATGGATTGATAATGTACGTTACTTTTTTTCTATTAAATATATTATTAACCGCTTATTTCCTTCTATTTTTTTTTTTAGATGCAGCTCGTAGCTAAGGAAAGTAGCACTAATGATTTAAACTAATATTTCTAAAACAGAAACCATGTTTTAAGATTTTGATCAAAAAACAAATATATTAATCTTGACAATTAAAAAAAATTTGAATAAGTGTTTATAAACAGCCATTTTGGATTGTCTCCCCCACCCCCCCACCCCCACCATGGGAAAACTCTGCAAGTAGCAAAGTCTGTACATAGAAACATTGATATAAAAAAATACATAAAATTTGAGCGTCCTTGGTAGTACATGTATACATTTATGTTTATTGGTTAACATCAGTGTTAATTTAAAATACTCTTTTGAAAAGACATAATCAGGTAGAAAAAATCATGCTTGTAGTTTGATGGTAGTAGAAAACTAATGGCTTATAAGTATAAAGAAAAAAAATTTATTTTTACTTAAACGATATCCATTTAATTCAATAATATGCTCTCTGTGTGCATATTATATTTTTAAAAAATTCAGGGGATTGTTCAAGGTACTGTGCCATATCTGGGAACTTTTCTCACTGATCTCACCATGATCGACACAGCGTATCCCGACTGCATTGAAGATGGCCTCATTAACTTTGAAAAGCGAAGGAAAGAGTTTGAAGTCCTGGCCCAGCTCCGCCTGCTCCAGTCTGCTGCCTCCATCTACAACTTCTCAGAGGACTGCAGTTTCTGGAGGTGGTTCAACTCCATTACCACCTACGCTGATCTGGAAAGGTGAGAAATATTTGTAAAAAAAAAAAAAAAATTGTCGAAAAAAAAAAGAGTATGTTAGACTCTTGATTATCGAGTTTAATTACAGCATGATGATACCAAAAATCACTGTAGGGCCATGCTATGTAAATAATTATTTTCACCTTTATCCATACCATTAAAATATCATTATTATACCTAAGCTTTATTTTTTTACAAAAATATTATTTTAATTAGCGTAATCAGCAGTCATGTTCCAAGTGCTGTTCATGCAAGTACGAGTACAGGCACGCAAGGTGCAAGTACGAGTACTAAAAAAAATTTACTGAAGTACAGATACTTGATATAACAAATACCAAGTAACCAATCTCTGATTATCAATAGTCATTGTCTCAGGCTTAAATCGCTTATTTTTCTTTCGAAGGTATGATCTTGAGTATTTTCAGCTGGTAGCTGTGCAGTATTTTAGTATGAATTATCCGCCCATTGGTGATTCAGCAATACTTATCTATTAAATAATTTTTGTATCAATTTTAGTCCTTTTGTTAATTAATACATTTATATATAACATCTGATTTAAAAAGTAAAAAAAAAAAATTTCCAACACTAACTGTTAATGTTGAGTTCGCAATTGAGATGATGTTTAAAAATTTACAGCAAATTTTTTTTCTAACAGTCATGAGCTATCTTGTTCTTTGGAGCTGCCATCTGAAAGTTTGGCCAAAATAAAAAAGAAATCTGCGAGGTAAGGTTGTCAGGTTCACTTATGACTTTTTTTTTTCTTGATCAACATGTTTCATCTGACTTGCGTTTTATGATAAACCTGTTATTGTCTCCTGTCATAAACCCCCTTAGCATTCCTTTCTTAAAAAAAGCATCATCACATATAGTCGGGCTGTGATTCTCTCAAAGATACTTACTTTACTCTTCTACGTAGGACAACATATGAGAAACATAAACATGTATCAATCTTAGCCCAGATTTTTTTTTACGGTCACGTTTTTTGTTTTTTTTTACATTTGATGTTTCAGCTTTTTTCGGACGAATAAAAACTGAGCACATTAATAAATATTTCACTGCCATTTTTTTTGGTTTATTTGTTATTTTTATTTTTTTGTTGTTTGTTTTGTTTTTTTGGAAATTTGACACTAATAGGGCTGCTTTCTTTATTATGTTTTTTTTCCACCTTTTGACATGCACAGGGCTGTGTTTGAGTTTCATATCTGTTTTATAAATTTTAATGTTTGATTTGTGCTCTGGCTTAAATAGACTTATTTCCACTGGTTTTACCAAAAGGTGTGTTAAAACACCATTTCTTTTATTTCCACTGGTTTTACCAAAAGGTGTGTTAAAACACCATTTCTTTTATTTACACTAGACTAGATGAACAAAAAGTAATGTAGTGTGAAACTTTCTTAAAAAAAAATTATAGTGGAAAATGTGAATTATTTTCTTGTTTGCTGCACTGTATTTTGAGGTGCTCTACCTCGGCCTGTATTTAAAGCTTTATAGTTCTGATCTGCTTATGTTCGTTTTTAATTGTTTGAGTTTTTGGAATTCTTAATCCATTTGAAAATCTTCATCTAAAGATTGAATTTTTTTTAAAAATTGATAAATTAGCTGTTAACATTACACTGTTTATAATAGTAAGAAACAATATTTAATTTTGCTTTAATTTCTACGTGCCATGAATCACATTTTTGGTTCGAAAGCTTTAAAAATAAAGTAGTTTATTTTCTAAAACAGTGGATAAAATACCTGTCAAAATGTATTGCCTTTGAAAAAATATGAGCTTTCTAATGATCTCTTGAAACAAAATCTTTATTCTAATTCATGAAGGATTATTTGTTTAAAAGAATTATGGCCTCAAAAATTAAAAGAAGGGCTGAGTTTACCTGTTCTCATTAGATCTTAGGTCGTCACTCTGCACCATGCTGCTCACCTATCTTTAGAATGTTTTAGTCTCCTAAAAAAAACATTTTTGTTTTTTGTTTACTTGTGAGCTTACACATTTTATCAGTTTATCCTAATTGTGCATGCTTGGCAGTTTAAATGGACCACATTTGAAACGGAGGGTGTCAGCCGCTAAACTGTACGCATGTTTTGCGTGTAAGTCTCGCTTCTCGGAGCCCAATATGTCCTCCTCCAGCTTGGAAGAGGGCCGGGCACCATATGACCAGCAGGATTGGTAAGTGGTGGACAGTGGCTGTTAGTCTTGAGGGTCTTTGCTTTCCACCAGGCCATGCTACTATGAAATGTTAGGTAAAGTACAGATAGATTCCTCAAACAAGCACCTTAGGTAAAGTAAAGATAGATTCCTCAAACAAGCACCGTAGGTAAAGTAAAGATAGATTCCTCAAACAAGCACCATAGGTAAAGTAAAGATAGGTAATATAAAGATAGATTCCTCAAACAAGCACCGTAGGTAAAGTAAAGATAGATTCCTCAAACAAGCACCATAGGTAAAGTAAAGATAGATTCCTCAAACAAGCACCGTAGGTAAAGTAAAGATAGATTCCTCAAACAAGCACCGTAGGTAAAGTAAAGATAGATTCCTCAAACAAGCACCGTAGGTAAAGTAAAGATAGATTCCTCAAACAAGCACCGTAGGTAAAGTAAAGATAGATTCCTCAAACAAGCACCGTAGGTAAAGTAAAGATAGATTCCTCAAACAAGCACCGTAGGTAAAGTAAAGATAGATTCCTCAAACAAGCACCGTAGGTAAAGTAAAGATAGATTCCTCAAACAAGCACCATAGGTAAAGTAAAGATAGATTCCTCAAACAAGCACCGTAGGTAAAATAAAGATAGATTCCTCGAACAAGCACCGTAGGTAAATTAAAGATAGATTCCTCAAACAAGCACCATAATAGTTTCTTGCTAAATCTTTTTTTTTCACATCACATGTTTTCTTTCATTGCATTTCTTTTAGTCGTTATAAGAAATAAAATTTCAAATTTCGCTCATTCATTGTTTTTTAACATTATCTATGAGAAGTTGACAGGAAGTTTTTCTGCAGCATCGTCAAACTTAAAATATTTTAGTAAACACAATGTTTATTTTTATTTGTGTGTTGATAAATACTCAATATACAGCATCCGTTGATGTACTGGTTTTTTATGTCAAATTATGTGTTATAGAACTGGGTTTCTGAAATTAATGACTATATAAGTAAAAGATCATTTCTAAAATATTTCTTTAAAAGATGAACTTAATAAAGATTGTCATCTATTTAACTTCCAGAATATTTTTTTTTTCAATGTTTTTTATTTAATGTATCTGAGTGAAGAACTTGGACAAGATTTTGAAAGGCAAAGATCCTGAAGACTGAACATTTTCATGTCATTTACCTGGGTGTAGTTTTTAACCTTCCGCTATCAAATAGCCAGCTTTGAGTGATTTTTTTTTTCATTAATCAGATTTATTAGCAGCCTATTTTGCTTAATTTACTTGTAACTGCTTACGATTTTTGTTGCTTTTTTTTTACTTATTTTTTTATATACATTATAGTTGACTTTTCTTAGAAGTGGATGTTTTCATTTTGTAATTTGCTGAATTTCAGAATTGGGTATTATCTATAAGTGGCTATGTTCACAATTGGACATATTTTATTTGTTGTCGGCTCTCGTGTAATTTTTTTTTTTTCCCAAAGTAATTCTCTTTTATTTCACATTTTTTAATTGAAAAATCTAAATTTTTTATAAACTCATGAGCTATTTTTAAGTTTTCCTTGTTTCTTTGCTTGATTGTTTGCTAGGTTGTTTTTTTTTCCTCGGGAGGTTTCCCCAAACTCAAGTAAAATGACTTCACTGCATTATTATTTTCCATTATAGCTTGCTTATTTTATATATTTAAAGCATGCTGGTTTCTATGAACTATATCTCTCTTAACTCTTATTTCTAATGGTATGGTAGTCCAATGTCAGCTGTGAATATACATGCCGAATGAATTTGAACTCAAATAATAACATTATTCTTATTTTTATTTGCTTATTTCTTTTTAACTTTCTTCACTATGTCTAAACATGTTGGACAATAAATTGCACCTGTTATAAGCTAATGTTCTTTTTAAGCTTGTAATGTTTAATATGAATTTTTTTTTTTAATACTTTGGCATTATTATTTGTTTAATACTCGAAATTTATTGTCAAAAGCTTAAAATACATTAATCAGCCATTTTTCATATGTTCATTGTTGATCGTAAAATTTTTTATTTCACCTTTTTTTCTTTCAGTATTATTATTATTATTATTATTTTTTCCGTTTTCATTTTGTAGTTAGAAATGTTGTTTTTGACCAAGCATCTGTCAGATTATTTTTTTTAAAATGACTTATTTGTGTGAGAGTTGGTTTGTTTGTTTTTAATTTTATAACGTTTGTCATATTTTGCTTTCAATCAGTCATCATTCACAAATACACTTGCTGTTCACTGGTCAGCATCACACTGTCTAATTTTTAATTCATTTTTTTTAATAAAATTCAAAATACAGCTCAATGCAAGCATTCATTAAAGCAAAGCTGAATTCAGAAACATAACTTTTATGTGTTTCTATATTTCATAGATATTTCAACACATTTTAACGATCCATTAATTGTCAAGTTACACATTCTGTATCAGGCTCTGGCCTTCTGACAGTAACGCTTGAGCTATTTATGCTGTATTGCGAGCACATAGGGGAAGAACAAAATTTGGCTGTAGAAGTTCTTAACAGTACACAAAATGTAACATAAATAGCCAGAGCAAGTCAGAATGTACTATAATACTTGTTAGTGAACATGGTTTAGTTAGGCCTCTCTACCCCCACCTTCCCCCCCTCCCCCCCATCTCCGCCTCTAATTGCCCAGTCATTTTAGGTCATGGTGTCAGGCAAGTGCTTTGGTAGCGCTTTATCTTCAGCCTCCAAGATTATCTAATAATTACTACTTCCTTTCATATGCCTGCTACATCAATATAGAGTAAAATTTTGAGAGCTAAAAAAAAATCTTTTTTTTTTTTCATAAAAGATGTACATTTAAATGATACATTTATACACAAAATTTTAATGAAGCAAAAAAAAATAATAATAGTAATAATATTTACTATACTGACTTCTGCCAGCTTATCTCCTCCACCCTGGGTCTTACCAGTTGCTAAAAATAGTTTATAGCAAATTATTGAAAGAGTTCCCCGTAGACCTTGCCAGATTGCCCTGTAACACTAGTTGGAGTTGTCTGTCCATGGAAGTTACTTTATATAAATATAATGTCCATGGAAGTTACTTTATATAAATATAATGTCGATGGAAGTTACCTTATATAAATATAATGCTGTAAGGTCACAAAAAGATTTTTTTTTTTCATAAATTTTTTTTTTTCTCTCCATCTGAGCAACTGTTCAGTTTTGAGTGTAGAACCTAATGTTTAGTGACATGCCTTTTTTTTTTCCCTTCATTGTTTATAGTTCTTTCAGAGTGTATGATCTCTCTAGTGGGTGATTTACTTAGTAGTGGGAAAACAAAATCATTTGTACATTTGTGTTAGCACTTTGATGTCTGGACTGTGATTTTTTTTTTTTTTATTATTTAATTTGATTTTTTTTTATAGTTTTCCCCTAGTTAAATGAGTTATATTGCAATCTTATTCTGAAATAATATTAATGCTTTTTAAATGTGCAATCTTCTATCGTTATACCTCTCTTTGCTCAGTATTATCAAAGCTTGTTAGTTTTCAGATAAATAATTAATATTAATGTTTTTCTTTTAAATTGTCAAAGATTCTTAATATATTA
The DNA here is from genome assembly GCA_021962125.1 of Bulinus truncatus. Classification (NCBI taxonomy): domain Eukaryota; kingdom Metazoa; phylum Mollusca; class Gastropoda; family Planorbidae; genus Bulinus; species Bulinus truncatus. Next base: position 7,510,689 of record JAGDYQ010000019.1, read on the forward strand.
TTTTCTGCCCATCAAAGCCAGATTTCACCAAAATGATTATTATGTGTGCAAATAAAGAAGACACAATACATTTATAAATTTAATACATTAAGAAAGTCTAGCCTATGAAGTGTCATGCAGTAATTGTGTCGAACTATGCTATTATTTGCGAGAGAAACTGTAACATTGACCTGATAAAGACAAAATTCATTTTGACAGTATTGAGTCTTTCCAGGTACATTTTGTCAAAAAGCTACAACATCATTTTTTTTTGCCACAGGCTTTTAAAATCTTCATTCTGTGTATATATTTTTTTTTTTTTTTTAAAACTGTTTTGTAATGGAAGTTGCTTGTCCTATTTTAATTTTTCTGTTCATTTTCATGTCTGAAAGTCTGGGGACCAAGCCGGCCAGACTGGACAACAAGCTCGGCCTGTTTGCCTGCGGCCTAGAAGACAGGCACAGTATAGAGAGCATACCGCCTACCATCGCAGCGACCATCGGCCCACTAGTGCAGGTGTCTCAGGTATTCTATAACATTTAAATCAAATTTAATAAAAAAAAAATGTGATTCACTTTAAATCTGTTCAGTTTCAGGTCTGTTAGAGTCTTTGTGTTAAGTATCTGCAGATGAGTATTTCTTTCGGCCCTGTTACTCATTTTTCTTAGTGTTGAAACTCCCAACGCCTATGTCGTTTTTTTATTAGTGCTTTTTCTAAAAATATATATGTATATATTTTCGTATGGGCCAACACATGTATTCTTTGAGATGTTTTCTGCCTCGTCTTTTTATTGTAAAGACTTTAAATAGTTACAGATATATCTGAATTAAAATTCTGAAAAGATTTGAAGTATTTTTTTATATCCTTATAGTAGAAGTATTTTATTATTTTATTGATAAAAAAACAACACTTTGTGTGATAAATAATCATTAATATTCATTTGAAACCTTTGAGTTTTTCACTTAAAAAAAAAATTAATTATGTACTACACAATCAATACTGCAGAGGTCGCAACAATAATTATGAATTAATTTTAGTCATTGGAGGATTCATTGCTTTATGCTGGAATCTGACTCTAATAGAAGGATTGTGGTACTTGCATAAGGACATGTGTTATCATATTTTAGAAGTGTGTGATGTCAACTGGGCACATTGTTACATACATATTTGAACAAGTAATGACAGCAGTGCCCAGCAAGACACTGAACAGTACAAGATTGCTTCATCATGCGACATTAGTACTTTATAGATGTGTCTTGCTTTGAAAAAAAAACATCCCCACAGTGTCATTTGATCTGCATTGCCATTCTTCCGCATTTAAGTCTATAAATGCGCATGTATGTCAGTGAGTCTGTGTAAGTCCTGCCATTTTAATAGAGTGTGTTACTTGTAATAGATTTGTGTATGTGTCAGTGGGTCTGTGCATATCTTCTATCAACTGATTTGTTTTTACTGTCACTAGATATGTATATGTATCAGCAATTCTGTGTGTATCTCCTTTCAATAGATTTATCTTTCACGCCAATAGATGTTTGTGTGTGTCAGTGTGCATCTTCTGCCAATAGTTGACTATATTTTTGATGAAAACCATAATGTAATGTTGGGAACCAGAATCAAGAATCAATGCTGAAGGGAATAATGGGAGTCGAATCAGCATCATTAAAAAAATTCTGGCATCAAACCTGATCACCAATCAATTTGTTTTTACTCCTCAGCTGTCTCACTCCTCGTCGGCATCATCTGTGATATCATCTGACAGTGACAGTCCATCATCGCAGACACCTTTCAAGTCATCAGACTCCTATGTCATTAAGGTTTCCCTAGACAGCAGCAAGAATGACTCAACCCATGTATATAAAAGTATTATGGTAATCTCTTTTTTTTTTTATTTTTATTTTTTTTTAAATTTCAATCATTGGTTCTTTTTATGACCAATAGAAAAAAATGTGACATAGATTAATTATTTAAATATATATATCGTTCAAAACTCAGGCGCGTCTTCGATGCTGGCGCATTTTGCACGACCTGTGAGCATTGGTATTGGTATTGACAAATACTTCCTCTACCCTGTTAAATCTTCGCATAGAGATAGCCCATAGTTAAACTTTGAGGTTATCATGGAAAGAACAATTTAATTGTATGGGTCAATTTATTGCATTTTATTGACGAAATTGAGAAACTATTTAGTGTTTTTTTTTTTTGTTTCGTTGAATGCTCCTATTTTTCATCGCTTGAAAATTTTCAATAGTTATAATTGTTTTCGTTTGTTGATTGTTGTTTCAAAAAGACAGCAAAAATTGTAATGATAATTTTTATTATTACTTTTTAATACTTAAGACTTTAATGTCTCGTATTTAGTACCACAGAAAGTAATTGAAACCGTAGATTTCAAAAAAACATTTATCGAATTGAGAAGTCATTAATATTTAAAAAAAGAAACATGATTCTTACTTTTGATCTACAACCGGACAGACGGCCTTGAGACAGAAAATATTAATTTAGAATTTAGATTGTTCAGTGTATCAGTAAATAATTGTTTATTGTTATCTTCTTAGCATTATTAAAAAATGTTTGTCACTTTATAATTTGCCGAAGTTTTTATTTCTAATTAATTACCTGAGGAATAAATATTTAGAATTATGGTCCATAATTTTAGTCCTGATTAGAAGAGCTCACATTTCATAATACTTTCTTAATTGCACCATAGATTTCACGTTATATATATATTTTTCATATTTATATTATTTTAAATATATCATAGTTTTTGACCTAATTGATTTATATAAGAGAATTTAATGCATTACCAAATCATAATAGAGATGCTAGGAAATGAATATATATATCCGCCATCTTATACTGTAAGATTGATTAAGTAATTGCATATAACAGTAAAGCAAAGTAATTTGATACTTATGTTGTATTGAGGGTGTGTGTGTGTGTGTGTGTTGAGAAATTAAATTTTTTGTATTACTACTTTCGTCAGTAATGAATGAAAAAAAAAATGTGCTTGCTATTTTTTTTTTTTTGTAGTGAATGAGCCTGATGGAAAAAAAATGTACTCCCCCCCCCCCCCCCCCCGCTATCTGTCCCCCCTATCAATAGATAATGTCTAAATATATCCGTGCTAATAAATGTAAAACTTCTGTCTGTATGCATATACCTTTGCTTAACACTGTTACATCTTGCATTTAAATGGGCAATGTAAACTTTGATACCATAAGTCAACCTATCTGAAAGGTTTTTGTCTTAAAATTCCATTCGCTTATAACAAATTCAAGCAATAATAGGTTTAAGTGGTATAGGTTTAAACAAACCATGTTTGGATAATCCAGGGAGTTAATAAGCATTCTTTTTCTTTTGAATAATATTGACATAGCTATAAACAACTTTCTTGACATAATTTTGTATCTACAATGTACTATTTTCTTTGTTTCGTTGTAAGGTGCACGAAATGAAGAGAAGAGCAAAGAAACATTTGTTTTTCACTGTAATGTGCACGAAGTGAAGAGCATAGACACTTTTGGTTTTTTTTATTGTAAGGTGCACGAAATGGAGAGAAAAAATAGAAATAATAAATCTCTGTTAAATGGTGATAAATAGAGCAATTTTTGAAAGATTGACATCTTTCATTTTTATAAGAAATCTATATTTAAATCATTTAAAGTTACAATCAGTTAATATTTTACAGCTCTACAGTTTTGAGCAAAGAACATTTACACACCACCAAACAATAATTATCCTCTTGTAACGACACATAACACTGAAATGAACAGATGATAACTACACACGTTTGATTAAAAACTGAAGTAGAAATGTGTGACACTGCCGTCCTTTTTCTTTTCCATTTGATTGAAAAACAAGAGAGACTGTAATTGTTAAAGTTTTTTTTATTCTTCTTTCTATATAGTTGATGAATAGCGATCACACAAGTACAGTCATAGAGAAAATTTTGGATAAATATGGCCTTGAAGGTCAAGCAGACAAGTATTGCTTGCTACAAATCTTGCCTGACGGAGGTGTGGCTCAAATTATTTTCATTTACTTATTTGGATACATTTCTTAGTTGTTTCTTATTTTACAAAGTTATTATATCATCAAAAAGTAAATTTCTGCTCTTAAAAAAAAAGGAATTATGTCTAATCCGCAGAGCTTCTGATTCCAGACCGAGCCAATGTATTCTATGCCTTAAACAACTCAGTGGAGCTGAATTTTATTCTGAGGACCAGACAGGAGTACGAAGCCATAAAACAGAAGAGAAAGAGCGGAAGGACTCGTCCGAAGAAACTGACCCTGTGATTTATTTCCGCAAAGTGTATATATGTGTGTGTGCGCAAGTTGTGACTCAGCATCAGCAGCTGTGACCTAATTACCATCTGCGTCTTCTGCATTCAGGCATAGGTGTCTGTCAGAATAGGAGCAGTGGTCACAAGGACTTTAGATGTGTCTGGGTCAGTTTACTAATGGTATCCGATTACGCTTATATCTCTGTCATTATTAGACTTGCTTAACAATGTCAGCCAATCAGAAAAGGTGGCAGAGTTTTGCCATGAAGATAGTATGTCTGTTTAATGTCTCTTGCTCTAGAACACAACCCTTGAGCAACAAATTGGCAGCATTCTTTAAAGTGCTAATATCAAAATAGGTGGCAAACATGTTTTAAAATAATTTAGGATGTTAAAAAAATTGTATTATGTGCGAAAATTGGGATAAGATTCTTTAAAGCAAAGGAACTTTTCAACATAGCGTTTAAAAATAATTTATTCTTTATCTGCATTGGAGAAGGACTAAATACCTTCACTCAAGTTCTCAAGAACCTCTCATCAGCGCAAAGGAAAGCAAATTAAATCTTTTTCACAATTAAGTTTTTCTTCTGCTTGATCTTAGCTTAAAGGATTGACATCGGTTCACTCAGTAAATACCTCAGGTATTTTTTTTCCCCATTGACTCAGTTTTAGAGGATTTTGTATTTGATTTTTTTTTACAAATTTTGTGAAAATACAGTTCTGTATATATGGGTATCATTTGTGCATTGTCTATTAGTTTTGCATTGTGTTGAATGTTTTTAGAGAAAGTTCTATCCACTTGACATTTATCTTTATGTCAATTTTTTGTAATCAAAACTATTTTTTTATAATACTTCATTCTCATTCAATAAAGTGTATAGATTCCACAAAATCTAAAAAGCAAAACTGGAAAAAATTCTGATTCAATTAGAGAAACAATATTCATTTAATGTGATATATCACTGGTACTGTGAATATTTTTTTTTATTTAAGCTCTAGAAAACAAGTTGAACAATTTTGCTTTACTTTCCCCCAATTTCAGTGGGAAAATTAAAAAAAAAAAACTCCTTTCTTTTAAATTTTTTTAAAAAGAAATTTTTTTTTTTACAAATGATATTAAAAATCAACAAAATAATTTTTAACTATTTTTCTGTTATGTATTCTAGAAATAACATTTTAATCCAATCATATGTCCAACGGTTTTTAACAAGTTGACCTTAAAACAAAGACAAATTTGATTCATTAAAATACACTTCAATACACTTTCTCAATATTTTTAATTTTTGTCGATTCTCCTGTCTTAGTAATGGCAAAACTCCTCCTCAAATTCTTTTTGCTCTGTAAACCAAAATATTATAGAAGACGTTATGTACAGAAATCCTCTTTGCTCTGTAAACCAAAATATTATAAAATAGGTTATGTACAGAAAGCTGAAACAAAATTATAAATACATTTTATTGTATATTTCCATCTTTACAGAAACTGTATTGTAAGGTGATAAATTTTTTTTTTATGAATTTTTTTTAAGTCTCCAAAAATTATAAAATGAGATATGAGGCGAACTTTTTCTCCTTGCAACATCAAGATTTTCATCATTCATAAAGGGGGTGTGCATATGTCTGTCATGTACATTGCCGAACATACATAAAGAAAAAGAGACTATTTTTGCAGCTTATTGTAATAGAAAATGTTCATGCTATAATAACATTATATATCTGTTTGTCATAGCCAATTGAAATCTTGTATCTTTATTTTTTAACACTATTGTTGCTGTTAATAATGTTTCTTCATTCGGCGCTAATTTTTACACAGTTTTGCAGCGATATGAGAAAGATTTTATTGTTTTATTTTTTGTTCACTTATATTTCGACAACATAAACAGGGTGTTTTTTTTTTTTTGAGCAATCACTTTTACTTGGAAATGAAAATGTTTTACTGCGGATTTAATAGTTTATTCTTCGATTTTTTTTCTGGATTCTTCATGGCACTAAGCCAATTTTAGCTATTTACACGGTAAACGATTTACAATTTAATGGTAGGATTAACATGTAACTTATCTGTGTCATTCTGTGATGATTCCAAATGGTCGCTTGTGTTAAAAGCGGTAAAGAAATCCTCAATTTTTTTTATTTCACTTAATTGTTAAAATAAAAAAAATTACTTAGCTTAGTTTAAATAATGTTGTATGGTGAAGGAATTACACAAATCTTAGTTTGGAAATTTGTCACAAGGGTTTCATCAAGAGTTTAGCATTCATTTTTTTCCCCGGTTGAGTCACTTTTATAAAGTTGCTTATCATTGGCTTTACTTTTGATTTTACTTTTGTTTACATGAGGTTGTATTCTGTGTTTTTTTAAAAAAAAACAAGCAAAAAAAAAAATGTTTCTATCCTCCTTTTTTTTTAAATTAAAATTCTTATAAAATGTGCAATATACAGTCAACTGTTATATTTCTCTTTCTTTTGTATATAAAATGTTTTTAATTTTATCAACTTTTTATTTCTCTGTGTATTAACCTTTTTTTTTTTTGTATAATGACGGTCGTCTGTGTTTCATAAAAGGGTAAATGTGTTAATGCAGTTTACATGTCTGCATGTTTGCGTTGTAAGTTAAACCTGTGGTATTTAGGCTTAAATTAAGTACTTGTATTAATTTTATACAAAAGCATAGACACAATTTTTTTTTACACTATTCCTTCTAGCAGTTTTTTTTCCCATACCATGATCCTCATTTTTCTTTATATAAACTGATTTAGAAAAATGAATAAAAAAAAAATCTGCAGGTTTTGAAAAGTGTTTTTTTTTTTTTGCAGCCATATCTTTATATGAATAACATCATCCCCTTTAAAAGAAAAATAATTGAAAATGATTTTTACTGTTTTTTAAAATGTTGTCAGTTATTTAATCTTAGAGCACCTCATGTTATGATAATCTGTTGTTCGCTATCTAAATATGTTGCTTGTTAGGTAAATATTTTTTGATGTATGATGCGTGTTGTGCCATTTGTTTCTGTCATGTTTGATATGTAATAGGTTATGATTTTGTTAAGTATGATATTTTTATGTGTCAAAGTAGTATTTTTTACTGTACTTCTATAAATATGTAGAAATATGTATAATTGAAAATTTATATGACATGTTGTATTTGAAATAATGAAAAGAAACTAATATTACCTCTTTATCACTGGCATCGCGTAAGGCAGTGGTCCCCAACCCCCGGACCGGTGCCGGGCCACCTGACAAACATTAAATTATTTCCTTTTTATTTACTGTGGTGTATTTCTCTCAATTTTGCGAGACTTTCCATGGACGATTAATAATCAACCCCCCCACCCCCCTCCTATGGGCCGCAGTGAAATTATCAAGCGTTGACTGGTCCATGGCGAAAAAAAGCTTAGGGACCCCCTGGTGTAAGGGGCCTCTAACAGGGGGAATTACAGGTTTAGAAGGGCCCCTTGAAACCATTTGTTGGAGGGCCTCAAAACAACGCCACTGCTCTTTTTAAAACTGAATCAGACAATCAGTCCTGTTTTCTCTTGCTTATATTTATTCGATAATAAACTATTTATGTCCTGGTATCTTTACTAAAATGAGATAGTCTTTTGTAAGGTCTTCCAGAGATATTTTTCTTGACTGTATCCAGTACAAAAAAATAATATTAATAGCCTGCTAGAATTAAGAATCAAATAGGTATTTTGATAAATTTATTTACGATCACTTTTTTTTTTTTTTTTTCACTTGATACCATAGTTTTACATTTACCTGTTTACAGTTTTATTGACATTTAATTCCATGTCATGTTGATTGTTTTAATCTTTCAACACATTGTTTGCATTACTAATCCTTATTAGTTTTATTTATTTATTTTTTTTTTAAAATGTTTATAGCATGTTCTCTTTAGCACTTGAAACGTAAAGAAAAGGCCAGATTTGAAAATCCACTGTAATTAATGTAATGCTGTTGTATTGTTTACATGGATGTCTGTTATTTAATAAATTATTCTTTTTTTATCTTGTTCCTTAAGTGGGCTTAATAATTCTATTTCTTTAATCAGAGCTATAAAACAAAAAAATCATGTTCCATTAAATCTTGAACAAACCATTTTTTTGGTCACCTGCTTAAAAATGTTTATAGTTTTTTTTTGTGCTTTAGGTGAATACTGAGCTGAAAAATTTGACAATAGAAATTTTTTAAAAACTTTTAAAGTGAAAAAAACTTGGGAATTTTTTTTTTACCAACTTTATATAGTTAACTATGTTTCACAACCTGATTTGATCCATTGAAAAACCTTTCTGTCAACATTTACTGAATACTACACCTGCCTCGATTCAAGTAATTGTGCTAATTCAGTGCCTGCAATGTGATTGATATGTATTTCCATGTCAATTTTATTGTGAAATATTAGATTTCATGATAATTGCCATTTAACAGCCTGCCATATTTGTGTTTATTTAAATTTATTTATTTGTTTCGTTCTCTTGGAAAAAAGCTGCTATATCTTAATCCTGAACTTAAATTTAAGGTATGTAAAACTAAAAAGTAGTCAGTTGTGAATACTGAAAAGTCTTTTTTTGAATCTTTGACCTGAATTTATTGGTGTATATTTTTGTTTATTAAAACATATTTCTTAGTAATTGCAGGAATTGATTTACGTATTACTTGCTATTAGTTAATTTATTATTATGTCCACAATTGTTTTATAATTTTTTTTTTTGATAGTAAAAAAGGAAACTTTTGCAAAAGAGAATATAAAGTTTCATATTATTTTAAAATGAGGTTTGTTAAATCATCTTTCTAAAGATAAGTTTAAAAAAAAAAAATGTCTGCTCAGGAAGTTATTTGCTAAACTAAATGTTTTTTTTTTTATGTGTGTGCTAAATTTAAGATTTTAATCCGTAACAAAATGTGCATGTATGAGATTATCTGACTTGGTTGAGCATCAATACGAACTATTTTTTACTTTCGCCAAAAAGTATAGTGCTATTTCTAGGATAATAAAATTATGTTAAATAATGAAAAATAATCTATCCTTATGATAAATTTTGAATGATTATTGTATGTGAAGTATTAGTGTGTTTAAAAAAATTATTTTTTTTTTTTTACTGAATTCAAATATCTCTTTATTTAGAAATATTACCAAAAAAATGTGTTTCTTGATACTGTGTTGACTAGAACACTTAAATGATGTGTCTTTACGCTCAAAGAAAATGTTGTAAATGGTATATCTGTATATTTAGAAATTTAAATGTGTTAAGTCTATTTGTACAATGTATAAAGAAAAAACAAATTATAAATGATGTGTCTTTACTAACATTACAATGTTTATACTCAATAATTGTCTTGATATATCCCATGAACAAATACTCTACATTGTTAAATGTTTTTATAATTTTCGTTGCGTTGTTCTACGATAACTTGTAATAATTTCTTTTCTTCGTAGCCCTAACTAACACTTTTGGTATATTTACATTGGTTGAGATGTTTCACTAGAGCCGTTGCCTAGCTCTTTGGTTAATGTTCTCTTTTTTTACATTTAAAAACAACAGGTAAATAGTTATGTTTTTAAAAAAATACATGTATTAGTGATCCATTTTTTTTTACTAATATTAAATTTAGGGTTAAATTAACATTTTTAGCACATTTCTATTATTATTATTGAGCATGTATTATGTATCTGTTACGTTATTTTTTTTTTTTTACTGTATCATTTTGTTTACTGCTTTACATATGATTAAGTTTTTTTTTTAAGAGCATGTGAAAAATTTCACTTTGTGTCATTTTTAAGTCAGTTATACTTTTGGGAAATAATCTAAAACAAACGACAGTGACTTTTAGACATCTAAAAGGGAGAACGTTTTTATGTCGTCGGATTTTACACTTTTAAATTTTGGTATATACATGCTTTATATATATATATATATATATATATATATATATATATATATATATATATATATATATATATTTACTAATAATAGAACCCTGCAAAAAAGAACATTAAATTATAGTAAAGAAATGCTTCATTAAGAAAGATTAAATTTAATTGATCAGAAAAATGATGTTATATATGTTTATCGAAAATATGTATATGTAAACTTTTTTTAAATTTTTATTATTAATTCAAATACATGGCCTGCATAGAATTATAGCAGTTTGATAAAGGAAAAATTAATGTAAAGCGGGGGGGGGGGGGGGCAGACCATTTAATTTTCTATGGTTGTTTTTTCTTTTCTCTTTGTGAGCTGGAATTGATGAATGAAATCCTTTGGATAATTTGTTTTGATTAATCTGTCTCATAGCAGTTGCAGTTTCATGGAGAGAGAGAGAATAACTCAATCATGTGTTGTCGTTTGATCTATTTCCACTGTCTCTATTTTTCATATGGTGTATTTCTTAGTTGTTTTGTTTTTAAATTGTACTGGTATGGAGTTTGGTAGAAGTGAAGCTGGCATTTGAGAAATCATTCACCCGTGTCTCCTATTTCAGGCTATGGCTGGGGAGAAAGCTGCTCATATTCACCAACTCATTGTCTGATGAGTCATCCACATTTATCCAGACCCTTACCCTTTTATCCACTACCAAGGATAATGAATACTTCTGTATGTAGAACTAGAAAAAAAACAACAACAACAATGGCGTAATTAAAACGGATGAAATAAATCCAGTTCAGCTGTCTATTAGCAAAGACACTTGTTTGTGTTACCTTATTCAATTTAATTACTTAAATGGAGGGGGGGCTTCACAACTTTGTATAATAAATTGTTGTTTTACTAGACTCCATTAAAAAAAATCACAGGCTCCTTTTCAGAATCAGCTACTGTACTTGATTAAATCCTATTTCATGAATATTTTTTTACTTTATAGTCTGATTTGTAGGATGACTAAATATACTCATTTTTGTCGTTTTCTTTTTTATAAGAATTTTACATATAAATGTAATGTAATGAACATATTTCAGTGTATTGTATTTTTGGTGTACAGCATACGGAACACCCACACACACCAATGATGTTTGTTTATACTTGTAAACACTACTCGTACACACTTGTTTATTAAGTACATGTGGGCAGGACACAGAATACATATCTTGATATTTTCAAAAAAAAGGGACATGGAAACCAATGTTGATATTTATTACACGTATTTGATAATCTTCCGCCGACTTGTACAATGTTATGAAATTAAACCCTCATTGTTTTATAAACCCTCGTTTGTTTTTTTGTTTCAGTGGTGAGAGAAAAAAAAAAAAGTTGTATTTTTAATTTCCAGTGATGTTGCATTAGGGGCTGTCCATTATTTATGTCAACAAATTTTTGGCGATTTTTACCTCCCCCTTGTCAACAACTTGTCAAACTTCCAGAGACCCCCCCCCCTATAAAATTACGTCAACATTTGATTACCCCCCCCCCCCAAAAAGGTGGCTTCCAAAATGTTTATGTGGCAAAACTAGTAAGAATATAGTTAGTTTAATTAAAATACTGAATGTTAAGGGAGTGTGTATAACACAGGACTACAAACGCTGCTTAATTTTCCTTTATTAAGTACATTGTTGACATCAACTTTTCTTGACCTCCCCCTTGTCAACAATTGTCAAAAAATTTCTGACCCTTCCCCCTATTTTATTAATGTAATTAATGGACAGCCCCTTAGCTAGTGTTTAGAAATTATCATTTGAACTCCGCCATCTAGAAAAAATAACAACAAAGTAACCAAAAAACAAATGTCTCTAATTACAAAGAGATAAACCGAAGAAATCAAACATAAACAATTGACTTTTATTTTAATATAGTTTATTAATCCACCAAGATCCAGATATTTTAAAACAGATAAAACCATTATGCATAAGAAAAAAAGTTCTTTAAAAGATTAACTTTTGGTTCAAATTTAACATAAAAATGAGTTTAATGTTAATAAATTAAAAAAAAAAATCTCAACAGGAGCAATGCAAAGTAAAAAAGAAGACAAAGCATACAAAAACATTTCACAGCCACGAAGTAACCTCCAGACTTTTAACATATAGACATATACTATACAAATGTTACACAATTTTAGGTAACAGCATGTCAAAAATTATGAAAAATACAAAAACAATTGACACCATAAGCTGAATAGTAAACATCCCATAATAAACAAAATAAATCCGTAAGAATAAGCAACAATGTTGAAAACAATATCTTCACAACACTGATATATATATATATTATTTTTTTATGTTTGTCTTGATATTTAAGAGGAGAGTCAAAGTCAGTTTAAAAAATGTACACTTCAAAAAAAAAGAACATAAACAAAATATAAAATGGTTTATCATGTAAATAAATCATTAAAACTTTGATAAAATAGTTTTACATGTAAAGTAATAACCATCATGTTTACTTTTGCATTTTTGCAAGGAAGCAATGGTTATTATCTCTGGCATATGTATAGACATTTTACATGATACAATCAGGGAGTTCTTAAACACTGAAAGTGTTAAAAGATATTAAAAAAATCATTAATATAGTTCAAACTAAAAAACAATAAAAAGAAATTTAAAATAAAAAAAAATGTGCAATATATTTACTAAAATACATAATTCAAATTAAGAAACAAAACAAAAAAAAAAACAACCTTTAGTTGCTCATGGTTTATTGACTTTTGTTACCAGCCCATCTCAATGTTTCTTAAGTGCTGACTTTCTGAATTTTTCTTTTCGCTTCGGCATATTACTACAGTCGGCAGCAAACAACAAAGGGCAACAACTACGTTACATACTTGAGCAGCAGCTGACTGTTAATTCTAACTGGAACCAGAGTAATGAACCACCAAAATAACTGAAATGTAAAATAATACATATAACCCCGATATGTATGTTTACAGATTTATCCAAGTAAAATTTTTAAAATGATATGTAAACAGCCTTAAACAAAATGTAAATATAAAATCTGATTATTTCTATAATTAAATTCAGCTTACATTCAGATAAGCTTTAAAACATGATTTTTTACATCATTTAAGCATTCTTCCATCTTCCTTTGACTCTACAGCCCATTTAGGGCCCTGGCCTGATTTAAGCATTCTAGACAAATTAAAACTGATGCTCCCCCCCCCCATCCTCCCAAAATGATCAGCAATGAGAATGAAATGAACTTACTGACAATAATTGTGACAATAACAACAACCACTCCAGCAATGATGAGCTTCATCTGTTGGAAAAATAAGCTTGCTAAGTAAACAAAGTAAATCTAAACTGTTGAATCTTTTTTGATTTAAGTCGTCAAATGAAAAAAAAAAAAACAACAAACAAACCCAACAACAACGAATATCAAATCAATACGATAAAGTAAATTTATAAAAAAAAAAAGTTTTACCCTGCAATTTTTCCACCACATTGTGTTATGGAGACTTTTAGATCTTGCTCTGAACATGTCAGAATGACTAGACAAACTTTCTGAAGAACAAAACCAAAAAAAGGTATAAATCCAAGAATAAATATAAAAAAAAAACAATGATTTATTATAACTATGAGATGATTAAAAGGAAAGGGTATTATGCAATGCAAAGTAGGCCCATTAATTAAGCAATCATTTACAAATTCAAAATATTTATTGTTTATAAATAAATATAATTTATAAATTGTTACATACAAAACTCAGGATTGCAGCCCTTAATAATTCTTCTGATTGCAAGACTAAATTAATAAAAATACTGTTTAATCTAACAAAATTTCAATGTTAAAAAGCATTTTAATTATCATGAGAGCAATACCAAAACAAATTGGAACTTAAATAAAACAACTAAAAACAACATTTTAACTAATCAAATAAAAAAACCCCCAAAAAACAGCATCTTGGATCATGCAATATGGTCATTTCGCCGACCATTATTTATATGATTCTCACCTGATTTATCCTGTAGGTCCTCCAGCCTGTCCCCCCTCTCAATGACTTTACTGACATTGGACTTCATGATGTCCACCACTTCATCCACTTGACCCTGAAGTCTGAAAAAAAAAAAGTATGATGTACTTGAGATAAAGAAATAATTTAACGTAAGTGAAAAAGTGTCTGAAAAACTGTAATATAAATGAAACTAAAAACATTCCTAAAGAAATTATTTAGTATTTGATCAACAGTGCAATTCTGGTTCAAATTTCCATTAGTTCTGACCTAAGGTTGTCAGTTTTTTTTCCTCACTACGCTCTTCGGTTTTTAACTGAATAATATTAAACAAAACAAAAAAAAATGGCACATTTAACAGAAGGCTATCATTTGCTAAAAGCTAAAAAAAAAATTTTTTTTTTTTACAAAATTACCTGTTAATTTTTGGATCAGACCTAAGTTTGTCTGTATTTACCTTAGGACCTCTGAAAACAGATTTATTTTACTGATAAATAATGAGCTTCATCTATTAAACTAACATGTTGTATTATGTATAAACATTAAAACAATAATAATTAAACAAACAAAATTTATAATATGTAAGCCTAAAATTGATGAAAGACAATGTTTCTTACTTCAAAGACAATGTAAAAGTAAAAGACAATGTTTCTTACTTCAAGAAAAAGTCCTCATCATCGGAATTCCCGTCTAAGAGACCTCTCTAAAAAAATAACAAAACAATAAAAAAAAACACAAAAAAATAGAAAGACAATAAAAATGGTAATGAATAATCAATTAAGTGGAAGTAAAGTCTAATTATTTTAAGTTTCAAACAAAAAAAGTTTTGTTAGTTCACTATCAACTTACTCTCTCAGCCTCTTGTGATCCTGATCTGTCTGAATTGTCTGGTATTCTTGCAAACTTTGGAGGCATTTCTTAAAGTTACTGACAAAACTGGACCAGAAAATGTCCTTTATTTAAGAAAAAAAATTAAAAGTTAATAGAAGCTAAAAAAAAAACTGGTTTTCTGATAAATTTAAACTCATTAAATTTGTTTAAAAAATTATTAATGTGTGATGTAAATTGTAGGTCTTTTTCAGCTTCTATATAAAAAGGAAGGCTATCTCCATATAAATCTAGAGGCTAATTTTTAAATGTTTATGAAAAAAGAAATCTGGACTGGTGTATCTGGTTATCATTAATGTATCCTGCAACCCCATCCCAACAGAGTGCAACCCAAACACAGGATCCCCTGACACACAGTGATCTGCTATAAAATGACTAATCAATAGCAATCATCTACTAATAATATTGCTAGTATACCAATTTATTCGTGGTAAAACCGAGGTTTGACTGTAATATTACAAACAATGTTATTAATACTTCACTAACAAATTTACTTGCTTACCTAGAGAGCTCAAAACCTTATCTTATATAAGTTTGAGACGTATCAAATATCAATGACACTCTTGGAATATCTATCTAGCCATAACTAATGCCAGTGCTGATAATCAATAGTTGTTGATTATATAACAAAAAAACTAAACTATTTTGTAAAAAAGAATAAGAAATAATTATGAAGTAACTCGCAGTGTTAATAATTTCGCCAATAGTAAACATTGATTAAACAAATGACGTACCTAACGGAAACGGAACTAGGAACTTTCTTGTTTGTAAACACACAAAAAAGACAAGCAGGCTATAATTAAAGTCGGAAATTGCCAAAAGACTTAAAACCTAAGAGAATTCCCGATTTTGGGGGAAAATATTGAACTGAATTTGTAATTTTCTTATCTTTCAACCATCATCAGAATTTCGATTCAAAATTGCATCTTTTCCTTACAGTAACGATTTTATCGACATGTTGATATTTCTTTAAGTAAAATTATGAAAAAAGTTTATTTTTTTAACAGTTGTTAAAAGTTTTTTATCTGCAACTATTAGAATTATCCTCAATTCTCATGACTCATGCTCATTCATACTCATAGAGTGAAAGTCATTCAACGATTCATTAATTCAAGAACCATTTATTTATTATTGATCTCTAATTTTCAAATTGTTTTTATCGACATCCACCAAAATAAAGCGAACGGAAGTAATTAATTGTCTAAAATTTGATAATTTGTATAAGATATTTACCTGAAAAATTGTATGTTCCTTCTTTTAGTTTAACTACCTTTTTTGACAATTTTTTTTAAATACCAAAATTACACAGAGTATGTGACAGAGTTTTAAGCTTATGGTATATGTGACACTACTATTGCATCAAATTAATTGATTACACAAAGCATGAGTACAAAATCAGATTATTGTAAGTGAACTTTTGGGTATTAAATTATGTTTTTTTTTTAATTTGCTGCATTTTAAAATTTAATACAATGAATGTATTTTCTATTTTAAATTCCTGTAGTTTAGTTACAATCTTACATCAGAATCTTTAAAAAAATCAAAAGTGTGCCCCAATTAAAAGAGAAACTAGCCTACCAACATGGTAGACCTTTATTTGATGTTACATCAATTTATTATACTTGAAAATTACCCAGAGATTCTACCTTTATGCAAGCAGATCTGTTTTGTTATTTTAGTGGCTCAAGGCTAATGTACATTTGCTGATCCCCCTAAGCAATAATTTGATAGAGTCAATAGTTAATCTAAGTCCTACTGGGCTCAAACTTTTCAGTCATTTTAGTTCAGGTCCTCGGGGGCAAAGATCGCCGTTATCTGCTTCTGTGTGGTGTGCCATAAGGAGTGACAATCTCAGCAATTGTCAGAGGTCCTTAACTATTAGCCATGAAGGCCTGACAGAATTCAAAATTTGCCCATAGTATTCATTTTACAACTAATAAACAACTTTTAAATAACAACAGATTAACTGTTTTTATTTATTTATTATTTTTACATTTAAAAAATCAACAGTTTAAAATATTAGCTTATTAACTAGATGTTGTCTCGCAGATATTAAACACTCTTTTTAGTTATGTGTATATGTGTGATTTTTAATCAAATAATGTAGCCTACACACAATTTGACATTATATCCATTGTTTTATAGGTAATGCAATATTAAACTGAAATGAACATGGTATTTACATTTTTTTAAATTTTGTTTCTAAAAACTTCTCCATGTCACTTTTAAGATTTAAGGGATGAAGTTGAAGAAGTTGAGGTCTACATCAAAGTAAAGTTTAGAATACAAACTTGGGATGGAAATATTAGACTACACGAAGCAGACTTACCAGGGGAAGTAATGATCAGAGATTTGAAAGAAGAACTTAAGGATGAAGTAATGGATAGGATTATACAGCTTTCTTTTTCTAAAACATACAAATTATTAAAAAATTTGTAATTATTTTGTGTAGCTTATTGAATTTTATATCAATAAATATATGTGTAAGCCTTATATTATACATATATATCATATATTAACGTGTGTGTATATATATATAACTATATAACTATATATATAACTATTTATATATACAGTCGATTCCGCTTAATTAGGACACATCGGGACCGAGGCTTTTTGTCCCAATTAAGCGGCTGTCCCAATTAAACATACAAATTTACTATTGGCTTCTTGGTTTGGTTTCTTTGAGATTTGTCCCAAATAAGCGGCTGTCCCAATTAATCGGTGTCCAAATTAAGCGGAATCCACTGTATATATATATATATATATATATAATATATATATATATATATATATAATATATATATATATATATAAGAGTTACTGATGTTTTATAGGAAAATGAAAGCATGGGTATTATGTTAAGATAAAAAAAATTATAATTGATGAAGTTTTAAAAATGCTTTTGTTTTCTTGTTTTACAGTTGGGTGATCCCCAATTCACAGATTGGTATATTGACAAAAATAACACTCATATGCAAGATGACAATATCATCTATGGGGTCTAC
This sequence comes from Bulinus truncatus, assembly GCA_021962125.1. Lineage (NCBI taxonomy): Eukaryota > Metazoa > Mollusca > Gastropoda > Planorbidae > Bulinus > Bulinus truncatus. Next base: position 7,528,720 of record JAGDYQ010000019.1, read on the forward strand.
GACCTGCAGCATGAAGATGTTATTAGGGTGATTGTGCACAATCCAAATGACATTACAGAGGTGATGCCTGTCATGGAGCAGCACAGATAATAAAATCGGCTAAACATAGTTAGAATGTTACGATTTTTTTTTCATGTTGTTACTGATTCTCTTTTTAAATCTTTGATTTCGGACTTATCTGATTTTGATATTTTTTTTTTCAACTTGTCAAAAAATTATGTGATTAGTTTTTACAACTTATCAGTAAACTAAAAATCAAATCTGATTGATAAATATTGCATACTTTTTAAATTCAGAATACAGTAACAATATTTATTGGTTGACCTATGAACAGTTAAAAACAAAATAATTGAAAATAACTTTTAAATGTCTATAATTACATAGATTTTTGTTGTTTCTACAAAAGTTATTCATTATTTTAAGCAGCATAAAAAATAATTTTGGCTATATATAAAGTAAAAAAAAGAATGAAAGATGAAGGATGATTGGGTTTGATCATTTTTTTCCCCTTATTATATTGGTTTTTTTTTAGTTTGGTTAAAACAGACTTGTTCTTTAGATGTTTTGTAAGGTCTTTTTTTATGTAGGAGCTATACGTTCCACAAAAAAATGCAGCTTTAAAAAATCGCATTTAAAATAAGGGATACATTCCAAAAATTTTTCTCAGTAAAAAAAAGTCTAACTTTAGAAAAAAGTAGATATCTTAACCGATTCCGTCCATATTTTATATAAATCTTCAAACGTAGTCATAATAAGCCATAATGCCTATGAGTTATAACAAATGGGGAAAAAAAACGCATGTAATTTTTCTCCTCTAACTGATTAATTCTGCAATTACAACTATTTACTATATAATAATTTTTTGTGTTTTATAAATAAGAGTTTTTATTTTCAAATAACATATTTGATCTTTTTGTTGGAGTTCTCATCAATTGTAATAAATTTTTATCCCAATATTATTTTTAAAAAAAGTTCATATCTACAAAATGTACTTGTATTGGCTCTAATGGACTGTGCTATGTACTGATTGGGGGATGGATGGTCGTGTGGTAAAGCACTTGACTGTTAACCTGAGGGTCCCTGGTTCGATCTTCGTTGAGGACCAATGGATATTTCAGGTCATGGCTAAAGTCCCCTCTATATCTTCCGTGGTGCCTCCATGGCCATTGCACTATTGGGTATGGTGGGGATGAAAGAAGGGCACCATAAAATACCGTCCCATTAGTGGTTTATAGGATCTAAGAGATTTCATCTCACCCTTACAGGGACTTCACACACATGCTGAATGATGGCTGTTTCATTAGTGTGAACTCAGGGTTTGATTTGTGTTGAACCTGGGGCTTTTTCAGGTCAAAGGTGAAAGTTCCCTGGTGTCTCCGTGGCCGTTTCACTGTCAGCTATGGTGGGGATGAAAGAAGGGCAATAAAAAAAAAAACTGTTCGTTAGTAGTTTTAAAGGATCTATGATTTAAATTTGTCATCCTCATCGGGCCTTTACAGGCATTCTCAATCGTGATATTCTGTTTTTATTCCGGAAATACATAATTGAATTTCAATATGATTTGTTTTAAGGATGGTAATGAAACGGATAAAACATTAAAACAGTTAAAATAATACTTGAAACATGTTGTTGAAATAGTAAAGACTTGTGTTTAAGAAAGGTATATTTGTAAAAATATCTCATTTCTTCGCCTTCATGTCCATTGCACTATTGGCTATGGTGGGGACTTCACACACACACATCAAATTTCATCTGAGTTTGTTTACCAGTATATGATAAAGCATATACGGGTTCATGTATTTCAAGGAATATCATAGTATGTTTTGAAAATTAATTACCTCCCTTTGACCATGAAATGGACTCTTTTTTTTTTTGTAGTCTTATTCCATGTCTTCTTTACACTAGCACTAAATGTGTGTGTTTTTAAATGGTGTTTTATTTGGAGATAGATTCTCAGTGCATGTAATTTCCATTCTGCTAAGTCATTTGTTAAACATTTCTAGATTTTGCCTACATTTTCAAAAGAAGAGATTTTTTTATGTATTATTTTTTTTACTAAAAAATTATATGAACGATAATAAACTTGACAGGATGTATTGAATTCTTTTTTGAATTTTGATATTTATAGTCAATTTGGTTTTACGGTCTTGATATCTTGATATAGTTTATTTGGCCTCCATGGCCTCAGAGTTTATTTGGCCTCAATGGCCTCAGAGTTTATTTGGCCTCAATGGCCTCAGAGTTTATTTGGCCTCAATGGCCTCAGAGTTTATTGGGCCTCAATGGCCTCAGAGTTTATATGGCCTCAGAGTTTATATGGCCTCAGAGTTTATTGGGCCTCAATGGCCTCAGAGTTTATTTGGCCTCAATGGCCTCAGAGTTTATTGGGCCTCAATGGCCTCAGAGTTTATATGGCCTCAATAGCCTCAGAGTTTATTTGGCCTCAATGACCTCAGTGTTTATTGGGCCTCAATGGCCTCAGAGTTTATTTGGCCTCAATGGCCTCAGAGTTTATTGGGCTTCAATGGCCTCAGTGTTTATTGGGCCTCAATGGCCTCAGAGTTTATATGGCCTCAGAGTTTATTTGGCCTCAATGGCCTCAGTGTTTATTGGGCCTCAATGGCCTCAGAGTTTATTGGGCCTCAATGGCCTCAGAGTTTATTGGGCCTCAATGGCCTCAGAGTTTATATGGCCTCAATGGCCTCAGAGTTTATTTGGCCTCAATGGCCTCAGTGTTTATTGGGCCTCAATGGCCTCAGAGTTTATTTGGCCTCATTGGCCTCAGAGTTTATTGGGCCTCAATGGCCTCAGAGTTTATATGACCTCAATGGCCTCAGAGTTTATATGGCCTCAATGGCCTCAGAGTTTATATGGCCTCAATGGCCTCAGAGTTTATTTGGCCTCAATGGCCTCAGAGTTTATTGGGCCTCAGTGTTTATTGGGCCTCAATGGCCTCAGTGTTTATTGGGCCTCAATGGCCTTATTTGGTCTTCACAGCCTCAGAGCACTCAAGAATATACTTGAAACTTTCAGTTATACCCTTTTAAGAATGAGATATTTTTTTGTTCTGTATCTAACACAACTGCCATGCAGATAGTTTTGTAGACATCTTTCAATGTACACAAACAAAAGCCAAGGTTGAAGTTGCCATGGAGACAGTGTCTCGGATGTAAGAAACGGGAATTGAACTCTTAATAACTTTTAGTTTTTATTTAAGTCTTAATTGATTAGTGAGTTTTATGAAACCCAAAAGGCACTGCACTATTCCTGCTTATATTTAATCTAGAATTCAACTTTTCTTTTTGTAAACTTTTTTTTTTGGTCTGTTAAGTCTTTTAGCCATTTACAGAGAGAAAAATGTCTGAAAGTAGAAAATAATCCATTTTTTAATCTGATCTTTATCTTTAAATGATTATGTATTTTTGTAATAATAATCACTGTCATTGGTCTTGAATATCATTTTATTGTCTACTAATATCTGAAATTGTTTAAAACTAAGTTGTTAAGTTTTCATACTTCTTCATCCTTTCAACTCCTGTTGAGGTATATCATTTTATCGTCTACTAATATCTGGAATTGTTTAAAACTAAGTTGTTAAGTTTTCATACTTCTTCATCCTTTCAACTCCTGTTGAGGTAACTGCATATCGCAGCCGAACAAGTTTGGGAAAGGCTTCTTGACATTGGCCCATGATTGCCTTTTTTACTTCAGAAAAAATTAGGAAGATTAAAATAAACTTGTGGCAATACTGTAGTTGAAGTTGAAAATGTTAGAAAAAAAATAGTTAACCATTATTTACAGCTTTTTAAATACATTATTGGAAAGTTTCTTTTTACCAAATTTTTTTCTTTTTTTTTTCTGTTAAAGTTAAAATAGATATTTTTCTAGAAGAATATTTTTCTTCAGAATGTGTTTTAGAATAAAACTGTAAGTTAAATAACATTCCATTATTTTTGTAAATTTTTTTTTTTTTTTAAGTACCAGCAAAGAATTTTCAGCTAACAAAAGCATAAAAAAAAAAGATGTTTAAAAAAAAAAACATTGACAGTCAAATCGTTTAATCATTGAAAATATTCAGTAATTGATACAGTTATTAATTGTTAAAATGTACAATTTACAATTTCTTTGGTAATTCAATGAATTAAAATGTGATAACTACACAATACATTAGGGGTATTTTTAAATGCTTTTTAAATTGTTATTTATAATTATGATTAAAAAAAAGTGTATTGACATTAAAAAGGTGAACAGTCTTATAGTAAGAAATAATCTTTCATTCATGCTAGTAAATTATTCCATAATCTAAAGTTAACAAAAAAATAATGTCTATTTGTTGTGGGAAAACTGATTTATTAAAAACAAACATGCATTTAAAGAGATTTAACCTAGAAATGTCCCAACAAAAAAAAAAACAACTCTTTCAATATGAATCATTGCATTGAACCGATGTACTTTATTTAATAATAACTTTTCTGATACAATCACTTCAAATTTGCATTCATTAAATAATACTTATCAAATATACACCGAAAATATTTTATGAAGCGATATCCAATATTCAATGTCTCAACATCTTGGAAAATAATACATTTCAAAATGACACCAAACATTTCTTGAAATGATACAACAAAAGAATGTATAGTTCTGAAAACAATATATATAAAAAAAAAATATTTGAAACATATTGAAATATATAAAAATTAGTAACTGGAATGAAAAAGAAGGCAGCTTAGCATATTATAGTGATGACATGTACAATACCTAATGACATCTGACAATGAATCAATGTCAATGGTCAATACAGTGTAGTAATACTGGTCAATAGTTTAGAGACTAAGTCTTTGGAACCATCACAGGAAGAAGCAATGTTTAGAAACAGAAATACCATTTTAAAACAAAAAATGTCAAAAACTAGGATTGAAAATAACATTTCTCAAATTGAAAAAAAACAACCCAGAAAGTGCACCTAAATAAAACAAACTATGAGAATAATTTAGCAAAAAATAAAAATATTAAAAACATTTCAAGGCTTCGCTGAAATAAAGAAAGTACAATTTTACAAGGCTAATCTCAATACATCAGATCACAAAGGGGAACAATTTCAAAACACAAGAGTTAAAAGGGAAACAACCTGTCATAAAAAGTGTCTCAATAATTGAGATTTTTTTTCACACGCTTTTTTCATTGATCTTTTTGATCCAGCGAAATCTGCCGAATCTAATTATTCACTATGATTGGAAAACTATTTTTTTTAAATAAAGGCATGTTTATTTCTTTTAGATGATTTAGAAACATGATATGAAAAACAGGAAAAAACGTATAGTCTAAATATCTTCCCCCCCTTTAGATATTGGTCAGTGATGATTACTGGGAAGCTCCATCGTCAGTGCCTGGACAATCCAAGGGTCACACTTGGAGCCCTCTCGGAACTCTTCTCTGGTCAGTCGGTCATCGTGATTCTGTGAAATGATTGTAAATACAATTTACTATGTGCTCCGTTGGGCCTGATTACTTACGATGTTGAATCCAACCTGTGCCAGTTGATCTTTGACTTCCCATTATCACATGATCAAACTGTATGTCAGGTACAAGCTAATGTATTTCATATCCTGCCTTACCCCTACGCTTCCGCCCCCATTATCGGCAGGTATAAAATACCAACAATTTCAGAGCCGTTTTTAGAAATTTGGGGGCCGAATGCAGTATTGGGTGTCTGTAGGCAGTTTTGGGTGTCTGTAGGAAGTATTGGGTTTCTTTAGGCAGTATTGGGTGTCTGTAGTCAGTATTGGGTGTTTGTAGGCAGTATTGGGTGTCTGTAGGCAGTATTGGGTGTATGTAGGCAGTATTGGATGTTTGTAGGCAGTACTGGGTGTCTGTAGGAAGTACTGGGTGTCTGTAGGAAGTACTGGGTGTCTGTAGGCAGTATTAGGTGTCTGTAGGCAGTATTGGGTGTCTGTAGGCAGTATTGGGTGTCTGTAGGAAGTACTGGGTGTCTGTAGGCAGTATTGGGTGTCTGTAGGAAGTACTCGGTGTCTGTAGGCAGTATTGGGTGTCTGTAGGCAGTATTGGGTGTCTGTAGGCAGTATTGGGTGTCTGTAGGCAGTATTGGGTGTCTGTAGAAAGTACTGGGTGTCTGTATGCAGTATTGGGTGTCTGTAGGAAGTACTGGGTGTCTGTAGGAAGTATTGGGTGTCTGTAGGCAGTACTGGGTGTCTGTAGGCAGTATTGGGTGTCTGTAGGCAGTATTGGGTGTCTGTAGGCAGTATTGGGTGTCTGTAGGCAGTATTGGGTGTCTTTAGGCAGTATTGGGTGTCTGTAGGAAGTACTGGGTGTCTGTAGGCAGTATTGGGTGTCTTTAGGCAGTATTGGGTGTCTGTAGGCAGTATTGGGTGCCTGTAGGAAGTATTGGGTGTCTGTAGGCAGTAATGTCTTAATTAGGTCAGGATTTTGAGGGATCCTGTGAAAAGCAACTTTCATTGTCGTGGTTTCTCCATAAACATAATTATGCCTAGGGAGCATTATGCCTAGGGAGCATTATGCCTAGGGAGCATTATGTCTGTGAACATTACATCGAAAAAAAAGATATTAGAGATTTTCATAATCTAGTGGTTTATATTTAGATGCAGTGGCGTCACTATTGTTGGTGTCAACCGGTGCGGAAAATTCAGGGTGTCAATCTCTAGATTGATTATAGCAGCTTTGAACTGTATTCATTTACCTAAGATCTAGACGCTCTGCATGGTGGCACCATGTGCTAAAGCTCTATATGGTGGCACCCTGTGCTACTGCTATGAATGGTGGCACCCATAGGCTACTGCTCATGTTTTTAACTATGGTCAGTTATACTACTGTTCATTTTGGTGTAAAAGATGTCACCCGGTGCGGCCCGCACACCCTAGTGACGCCACTGTTAAGATGCTCAAAAAATCATAGTTTGTTTTATCACAGTGGTTTCCCCTTGTTAAACTTACCACTGGTCATTAACACTTTCATTGGCTTCTTTTTTTTTGTTGTTGTTGCATACTTACCAGGTCCATCTGTTGAAATATCTTGTCCACTCTCTTGTGGGGTGTGTCTTCGTCCTTGGGCAGCTCCATCAGATTGCCCACCATGCTGTAGATGGCGTCCACTATTTCTTCCATTTCCGCTTTGGTTATCTGCCCATCGTTATCTAGGTCATATAAACTGAACGCCCCTGAGGAGAAAACAATAAAAAAAAACGTATTAGAAAGTGTAATGCATAACAAAGCGCAGAGAAGACCGTGTCTTAAATGAGTATACAGTTTATGAACAGATACGGCTGACCTGTTATGGTTATGAGTTAAAAGTTCCCGCTAAATAGTCTCACGAGAGACATGGACGCCGCCCCCTCTCCCCAGTGGCGCCTAGAATGCATTTGCACACCATTGTACTACTACAGTGGGTTCCCTATTGTTTTTCTATCCAAAAGACGGCTCTGCATGACCGCTATTCCCCCCCCCCCAATCTGACTCACCTTTTCTATTTCATTCTTTTAAGTAACTTCCATATGGACCCGTCCCTCCCACCCCTAACACATTGTCTTGCCCAGAGTCCACCCTGATGTCAAGACGGCAGAAAGTGCACGCCAAACTATCGCAACAGTAGGTACAATATCAAATGAGATAGGCATAAAAACATTACAAAAACAAGGGAGGTACAATATCATATGAGATAGGCATAAAAACAGTACAAAAAACAAGAGATAAACTATACAAAACAAAATAACTACAACATATCCCTTACTTTCCTAACACGATGAATTGACTATAATTTAGGATAGGATAAACTTACAGGTCGACTTTACAAGCAAAGCACCGGGTAAACGAATCACAAAACGCCAAGAGAAGGGGGGAAAAATCAGCAGATATTTTATAATTGAAGTATCTTTCTATTAAACAGTGAAACATATTTTCATAAAAAAAAAAAGAAAGCGCTCATGTTACAAATGTTAAATTTAAGAAGAAAAAAAGACAGCATTAATAATAATTGGAAATTGAAAACCTCACGAAAGAAAGGTTCCATTGTGTTTGGCTAATCGATATTTCATTAGTAGTAGTGGAGAAAGGGGAGCTAATTTCAGACATGGGCGTTTCCTTATTATTTATGTTTGGCTTTCCAGACGGAAGAGTATTTTTTTACTTCATCTTAGCTAGCGTCGTAATCCTAGTTTGAAAAAAGCTTTGTATTATATCACAGCCGTTACGACGTCTTGGTGGGACCGTTGACCAAGTTACATGTGAGGGTTTTAGTCAGTGGTCTCAGGCATTTCCCACATTCCTTGAATTTTAAGCTCCTTTTAAACGTTTTAGGTAAAAGACGAAATAAGATCTCAACAGAGATCACTTAGCAATGAGGCCCTGAGGCGGACGTCAAGCTTGTCTTTCTTTTAGAATAGTTCTGCTTATCTGAAATACAGAGGCGTAACTAGGGAGGGGGAGGTCCAAATTCGAAATCCCCCACCCCCGGGGGCCTCATCATATGGGGGGGCCCAATTTTTTTTACATTAAATATTAAGTACATTATCTCATGTCATGATGTCGAATGTCAAAATGCAGGGGCCCCCAAGAGAGGCCAAGTCCCGTCCCCCCCCTCTCTTTTGAAAAAGAGGTCTTTTTAAAAAGGATGGTGATATCGTGTGTAAGATGCTGGTAAGACAGTGCCATTGAGGAAGTAGTGGTGTTGGCAATGAAAAGAGTTTTGATAATGAAATTGTTGTTGATAAAGTCACTAACTGGGATCTTAAAAGGTATCTCAAAAGGCTATTTTAGGGGTTCGCCAGATGAACGACAGAAATATATATATATATATATATATATATATATATATATATATATATATATATATATATTCTTACACACAATTCGTTCCCATGGATATATTTATAAAAATCTAAATATATGAATTGATGAGTTTGACAGATCATATTGCTTTTAAAAAACTGTGTCATAAGAAAAATAAATATATGTGAACAAATGTCTCAGATACAGGGTTTGCTTGAATTTTTATGTATTTAGCGGGCAAAGGGAAACTACTAGCTTTGTTTACCCATTACAAAGTAGCACCCCTTTGACAGACTAATCCACAAGAACTGAACACGGAAAAAAGATGTGTCAAAACCAGCGACTAAAGGAAAATTTTTTTTTTCAGTCTTTCATCACGCTAGATTATGTGACGAAAAAATTTGTGTTGGTTAGTAGGAACTTTTCAGAAATTAGAAAATAAAAATGAATATGACAAGGGAAGGCAACTCACAATCCAACTTTTCGTCCAGTGATCCCCTTGATGTTATCGACAAGGCACGGATAAACTCTTGGAATGAAATGAAGCCATCCTGAAAAAAAAAATTCCATTACAGTGAATAAAATGGGTTGGAAAGGGAGGGGGGGGGTAAATTACTATAGTTCATACAGTGGTTCTTAAAGTTTAACGCGTCGCGACCCACTACGACAGTGGTCGGCAAAGTGCGGCTCCGGAGCCGCATGTGGCTCTTTGGCTCGTTAAGTGCGGCTCTGGCATTTAGTTTTATTTAGTGTACTATTTATTTAGTGAATAAAATTTTTAGTGTAATAAAAGTTTACTAAACAAGCAGATTTGGCTCCCAATTTTTTTTTTTAATTGTTGTAATGTTCATATTTGGCTCTTTGGCTGATAAGTTTGCCGACCACTGCACTAGGACAACAATTTTTGCTTTGTGACGCACCATAAAAAACTGTTTTCATTTAAGCCATTACCTACAAAGAAAAACAACAATAGCTAAGGTAACAGTATGAGAATAGAAGCGTTATAAATTGTTTACAAAGATTTTCCCTTTTACGTTGTTTTTTTTTTAACTCATATGCTAAAATAGGTGTACAATTTTCCTTATACAGTAGACAGATTGTCGATAATTATAAACTAAAATGAATACATGCAAGGAGTCTCTTCCCTTCCTTTAAATTTACCTCCCGCTTAATCTCCTGCTAGGTACAGTGTTACGTTAGATTTTCAGAATGATCAAATATTTTTTCCTTTATAATAGTGTGTAGAATTTACTGCAATGTACACGTTTGTGTGCATTCGTTATTTTCGTATTTCTCTCATTGGAAGAACCCGTGAATCATATAAGTAGGAAAACACAGAGCAGCTATCTATAACTTTAAAACAACAGAAAGCTGTCTATTACTTTAAAACAACATCACATAACAGCTGTCTATGACTATAAAACAACAGCACATAACAGCTGTCTATTACTATAAAAAAACAGCACTTAACAGCTGTCTATTACTTTAAAACAACATAACAGCAGTCTATTATGCCAAACAATGTACGAACCTTATTTGAATCAAAGGCATTAAAAACATAACTTGCAAACTTGTCCGGGTTGCCATGTGGGAAAAATTGTTGATAAATTCCTTGAAATTCCTGCAGGAGAAAAAAAAAATAAAAATCTGAGAATAGAATAAAATATATAAAAGCGATTTGGGCACTGCGTTAAAACGAAAGTTAAGAATTAATACAACAGTATCCCAGTTTAAAATACAATCATGAAAAAATCGGATCTGCCCGAAACCAAAAATAACCTACCCTACCGATCAAGCCTAAGGGGATATAATTCTATGCAAAGGTTTTGCAGGGTATAGCTAGTAGATAAATAATATGTGTACATAGGCCGTTCTTATGAGTAGACAAACCATGAAACTGATTAGTGCCTCGACTGCCAAACACTGAGCTCTAAACTATAACAAGTGAAACCCATTCCTTCTTTTCTCCTCCCCATCCCCCCCCCCCCAAAAAAAAACCCGGGGGAGGGAGAGATTTACTGCACCAAAATAAATAAAATCTTAATAATCGTAGGATTAAATATAGAACACAGTGCTGCCAAAGCAGGGCCCCCGCAAGGGAGAAGGGTCAACCCAAAGCCTTGTAGGGGTCTCCCGAGCCCAACCCCACCCTTATTAAGATTTTATTTATTTTGGTGCAGTAAATCTCTCCCCCCCCCCGGGGGTTTTTTTGGGGGGTGGGAAGGAGAAAAGAAGGAATGGGTTTCACTTGTTATAGTTTTGAGGGAGCCCTAAATTTTGTGTGGGCGGACCTCGTCAAAGAGCCCCAATTTCCGTTAGACCTTATGCTACCAGAGCCCCGACAGGTACTTTTGCTAAAGTCTTCAATTATCTCTAAAAAAATTAATCTGCCTTTGGCTCCGGGAAACCTAAAAACGGCATTGTCTTGTAACGTGTGTGCGAGTGAGTGTGAGCGTGCTTTACGTATGGGCCTACGGGCCTACACAATCATTTGATCTATCCTCCACAGGGAGTTGTTGATTGATTGTTTTTTTTTTTACTACGGATGAATGATTCCCCGACTAGACAAAGAGCTCCGACTAGACAAAGAGATATCTCGGAACTAAATGTTTTCTATTCCAAAGCAGGCCATATGCAGTCAGACCTTCAAGCATGAAAAATTCTAAAACTTTAACAACGTGGAGTCACTGAACACATTTTGAGCTAATTTATTATCAGAATAACAAATTAGTAATACACGTTAAATCTGATTTATCGATTGAGTAACATTTATGACATAAAAAAATATTCCATATGAAGAAAATATCTAATGTGACTTTGTTGGCTGTTGTGGGGTCTTCTAAAAATATCACATGTACTTGTAGTATATGTAAGAATTTCAGACAACAATAATTAACGAAGTCGACTCCAATAATAATAGTATTTAATTCTTGAACATGAGCTGACATATGAAGGTGAATTCAGGAGGAGTACAATAACAAACTGTCAACATCCATCCACATATCACTATGCCCAAAGCTAGACTAATAGAACAAAGCATGTCCTCCCCACTGTCGGTTTAGTATACGCCATTTCTACCAAAATGACGTATACACTAGAACCTACAATAAACTACAACACATGATGGCGGAATGACGCCATAGATACTGTGGTTGGCTGAGCCTACCAGATTGCATCATCAAACTTAGACTACACTATTTCTCCACAGACTCTCAGAAAAAAAAATAATTATGCAGAATTTGCATCGTAAATTTGAATTGGTTTTTTCCGAAATCCGCCATCTTTGTATATAAATTATTGTATTGTGTATTAATATTAAGGTGCTACACTATTAAAAAAAAGGAAAATAACATAAGTGGAGACATACTTTTAGTCATTATTCGAGAACTTTTTAAAAAAAAGCAGTGGCTACGGTAACATCAAGACGGAGTTAGTATTTTTTTTTCCGGGTTACATCAATAGATATTGCTCCACACCCTCACCCTGTCCCTAACCCTACCCCTATCCCTAATCCTATCCCTAGCCCTATCCCTAACCCTATCCCTATCCCTACCCCTACCCCAACCCCTAATCCTAACCCTAACCCTAACCCTATCCCTAACCCTACCCCTAACCCTAATCCTAACCCTTTTCCTAACCCTAATATAATTGCCGGTACCCGAAAAAAAATGAGTACTCCCGCTAACCCTAATATAATGGCGTTTGATGTTACCGTAGCCACTTCGTTTTAAAAAAATAGCGATACGCTTCCTATATGAAATATATTCTGTGATGTGACTTTTTGCTCATTAGTTAAATTCTAATTTCAGACTTTGCATCTGTTTATTTTTTTCTTCCTCGTGTGCGATTTAAAAAAAACAACAACTTAGAGCGTTTCAGCATGGTATTTCAAAGTAAATACGTTTAGCCTCTTTTTTTAAATTTATATCAAAAGGTAGTTATGCTTTAAAAAAACAACAACACTTTCTCGATACGCCCCTGACTGGGATTCACTTTTGAACTTTGACTTTTGCTTTAACAAGGTAGCGTTGAGTCCGGAGTGGATTGGAGGGATGGGAGGGGGGGGGAAAGGGGAGAACACACGTTTTTTCCCCAGTCTAACAAATTGGCCTGTCCAAGAAATTGGCGGGCTACAAACGATTTCCCGTCAACCTTTATCGAAAACAGCTATCAGCAGACGAATACATTTCCTTCTCAATCAAGTTGAGCCCCCCCCCCTGACAACCTTTTGTTCTTAATTATCAACTGTTTTATCAATTTGACAGCGTCTTGTGTTTTGTTTTTCTTTTCTTCATTCTCCGTCAAAGAACGCAGCAGAAGTAACAAGTCAACGAACGCAGCAGAAGTAACAAGTCAACGAACGCAGCAGAAGTAACAAGTCAACGAACGCAGCAGAAGTAACAAGCAATATTTCTAGGACCTGAGAAACATAGCCACAAGAGATTGATAGATAAGAGTAAATCATGACCGTATAATGGAGGGGGTGCTATTGACAAGTTATTGGTGCTATAGCATTAGAACTTTCACTGCAATAGACTCAACCATGAAAACAGACAAGAGTCTCCAACACAGCCCCGTAGCGTGAAAGTTCTACAGCAGGGGCCAGGCCAATAGCGGGGGGGGGGGGGGGGGGGGGGGGGAGGAAATAAATATTACTAAGTAGAGCAAACAAGCAGAGGGGGGGCCAAACAAAACGCAGGGGGGGGCGGCCCCCCCGCCCCCGCACGCTATGGGCCTGCTCCCAAATACACCAACCCTGGAAGAGAAATAAAAAAAAAGCCTCGTGTGTTTTGCGCTAGGACATCGGGACATCGGGTCCTATCTCGTCGTAATCCAGACTTGGAAAGGGGGTCGGGGTTGTGGGGAGGGAAGGAATGTGTGACCGGCTTAAAAAAAATAACAACAAACAAAATCTTACGTCTTATGTGGCTATTTGACATGGCCTGCAATTGAACTCTGACCACTACATGGGCCGAATAAGAGGTTAATGGGGCCCTATGTTAAATCAGTGTGACGTGGGTGTTTGGGGGGGGGGGAGAAGGGACAACCATTAACTGAATGAAATATTAATTGTCAATTAGCATGCCCTTCCCCCCTCCCCCACCCTCTCCTCTACAATCACTGGGGCCCTCGGGCAAGTGTTTATTGTTGTCAGACTTTAGTGTTAATTAACAGTTTTCATTGTTGTTATTTTACCGTTAAACTGGAGATGAGAGTAGGGATGTTGGGGGACGGGTGGGGGGGGGGGCGGGCGGGCGGTGTCGGAGCTCTCAATCCCTTGCCCTTGGAATGGAGGGAATTTTTTAAATTTCTTTTAATACTTATATCCACACACACTCTCTTCATTGACCTCCCGTTTTACCGTTTGAATCACTTTATATCAATTTCAATATTATTCTATTGGGTGCTCCTTACCCAAACATAGGTTCACCGTCACCCATATTGAGTAAAAACGTTAGGAGGGTAGTGCGGGTTGTGCGGGTAGTGCGGTTTGTGCGGATTGTGCGGATTGTTGTGTCGTGCAATTGCAGAGGGCGCCGAAATATCTTTTATTTGAATGTTGTACACTTTAGATCTGGAGGAAGGCGCCTCAATCTGATTCGCACTAGGGCGCCATAATATCTAGCTACGCCTCTGATATTGTGTTATCTACGGCACTTTCTCATTCATTAGCCATTAACAGGATAGTTGAATAACTTCTCTCAGACATACCGCCATTTTTTTTTCTTATGTATGACACGATTTCTTTCAGCCGGCTTTCAGTCTAAGGAAAAAAATGACAATGCAAGTCCATAAAAGGAAAATTGTTTGAAACAACACTTGGTAATTATTTTTCTGTTTGAGCTGACGTTATGAACTGACATCTAATAATCTAAATTTGTTGATTTGATCTTGTTAAACCAAAACGTGAAAAAAAAATATGACACTATATGACATTTCGGTGTCACGTGAGGCTAAAATTAGAACACACTTGGGTTGGAGAAATTATAAGCAAGCGAATTTTATTTGAATTTAGTCATTTCTGCTTGTGTGCGCACGTATTCAGTTTGCGCAACAGCTGTCATTTACATTAAGATATTATTGCTAGTATCAGATAGGACCGTCTTTTATGAATAAATGGCGGGGCCCTAACTCAGGGGCAGAACCGGACTGCCTCGGACCTCCACTGCATTGGGGGCTCCTGATGGGACTGAACATTTTTGAGGTTACCAAAAAAGTATTTAGGATGGTGTGACTTAACAGAAGGGGTGGTAGGGGGCTGGATTCAAAAGGATCCATGATGCAGGATTATAAGTGACCCCTAAGATTTGTAACCGATGACCTCGGAAGTGTTTTTTTTTTCCTCCCCTTGGGTCAGAATGATATTGTAAACACAGCATACATTGATTGAGGGAGGGGAAGGGGATAAATCAGTTGAGTTTCACAATTTGAAGATTGAGTTTAACAAAGTTACCAGAGAAACCTGTTTACAAAACAGAGAACAAAAGGGACATTTTGATTGTGTAGTTTTAACTTTAAGATAATGGGGCGGGGCGGGGGGCTGGGTGGGGCAAATGCCTTGTAAACAAAAATAAACCTGCTGATAGTCTCACACCCCCCACCCTCCACAACTGAGCGTCGTGGGAATGTACCGACCTGCCTAGAGTAAAAAAAAAAATATGCAGGGATGGAGTTTCGGTGTCGGAGCAGATTTAGACCGACACCCCAGCCCTGATGGAATGAACCACCAAAAATCGATACACGGCTAGTTTATTGCAGACTTCAACTTCATTCTCCCCTTTATGATCCTAGTACAGCCATACGGTTGCCTCATCTTCAAAAGATAAACTTACCACCCTCAAATATTGTATGGGGGGGGGCTGCTAGTTTATCACTGGATTAAACCCTGGATGAAACCATGGATTAAACCCTGAGTTATTTACCGCTTTAGAGCGTGACCTAAATATAAAAGAACTGATCGAAATGTCTCACACATGAAACAAGCTGTAGTTTTGACCCCCCCCCCCAACCACACACACACACACACACACACACACACACACACACACACACACACACACCATAAAACTAAGTGGAAAAAGTTTGCATCGATTCCATTGGTTTAATTTTCTGACATTTCTTTTTCTAATACAATACTGTCGTCTGCCTGTGTCTATTTTAAGAAACATTACCCGCCATTTCTTGCCCGTCTCACACGACGATGTCAGTCAATCATAAAACATAGGCTCCTATTGGTTCATGGATAAGATCGGCATCTATCAAACAACCAAATGTTGCTAGTCTTTTTTTTTTTCTCATGGTACCATGTTCCTCATTCTTTATTCTATAAGGTCAGAGGTCATAAATTGTCTGTCTCTTGGTATAGTCTAGTTCAGTGGTGACCAGTGGTCGATTTAAGAAAAAAAACCAGTGCCGGGGATTAAAAACAAATTTCTGCAGAGCCGGGGATAAATGTCATCCCTGGCAGGGATGAAATTAATTAAAAGCAGAGCCGGATATGACAGTCCTCGGTGTTATAGGCCATCTGATTTAAGGCTGCTACTACATAGGCCATCTGATGATGGCTGCTACTACATAGGCCATCTGATGTATGGCTGTTACTACATAGGCCATCTGATGATGGCTGTTACTACATAGGCCATCTGATGTATGGCTGTTACTACATAGGCCATCTGATGTATGGCTGTTACTACATAGGCCATCTGATGTATGGCTGTTTCTACATAGGTCATCTAATGTATGGCTGCTGCGACTACGTTATGAACTCGATTTAGGCTCGTTGAGTATGGCCCCCTGGTTTAGGGGGGGGGGGTTAAAATCCTAGTGTTATCAGCTAACTATTTTTCTCAGTGGTTCCTCTCTGGTTGTGGTGGGAGTTAAAGGTAGAGCACTGCAATCAACGCCATGAAGTTAAGATGACTTTCAAGCAGATCTGTGTTTAGGTATTTGGGTTGTAAAAGGGGGTGGGGGGGGGGGTGGGAATGAAATGCAAAGACTCCCATAGTTTTTTTGGGACCAGAGGTAACGGGACATATGTAAGGCCCTCTTAAACTTAAGATTTAATTAGAATGAATACTTGAAGGGGTCCCTTTTAGCCACGGGGGGGGGGGGCAGAAGCCCTCGCTTAGTGGGCCTATCCGTGAAATTGAAATCCTCAGCGGGTGATATAAAGATTAACGTGGGATGGATTTAGAAATATAAAAAAAAAATATAAACTATATTTAAAGAAACAATTAATTACTCTATTGTATTAGATTCTTTGCTCATTTCTGCATCAGTTAATAAATTGACCTCATTTTGAGGAAACCAGCATTGGTGTGAGGAGACCACCAACCCCCCCCCCCCCCCCCCACTATTTTTTGTACGCTACATTTACGACGCTATTTTGGTCTGCGGGCAACGAGACTGACCTATACAAGTAGTATAAACCTGGTCTTGTGAAATATTTATTTTTTTACAAAATAAAAAAAAAGGGCGGGGAGCTCACAAGTAGCTAAATTTAGAAGTCCCAAATGTACCTTTGCTTCAGGGGGGGGGGGGCCTCCAAACTACCTTAACCTAGAAGTCCCAAATGTACCTTTGTATAATAATAATAATTCCCTTAGCCCTAACGGGCCATCGGGGCAGATGAAGTGTAGAATTCATCTGTTTCTATGACCTCGGCATATATATAAAGGAATTGTGTGGTTAACATGGGTCTTCCGTTCTCCGGAAAACGAGATTCCGCTTCATGTGCGAAATTCTCGCGACGATAGGTAATAACTAAAATATAAGCCTGTATCCCCATATCATATTTGGTGGAGCTTTGTATCACAGATAAGGAAAATATGGGTAATTTTTGTTTTGCATTCAAAAATGTTCACCCTCCAATCGACACGAATATTTTATAACAAACACATTTTCTAATATTTCAATAAAGGTTTCACCATTACAAATAAAAGTGACATAAGTATAATATTGATAATTGTTACAATGTTACAATGTACATTTCTATTTTGCATTAGTAGAAGAAATTTAATGTTCAATTTTTCAATGGACTAGCGAGTGGAAGTAAATCTTGTATCACTTTAATTGCACGCTCTGCACAGATATTGGAAAGCTTCGTTTGTAGTCATACACCTAAATAGGCAAGTACAGTGATTTAATGATTAAATAAACGATTCCTAAAAAAATAAATTTACAGAAGAGTTTTTATTGTTTTCTTTTTAAGTTTCATTCTTAACTCGCCAATTAGCAAATCAATCATGGCTTCTCTTTCATTCTGTGTACGGCTTCTCTATCTTTTCTATGATCTCTATTAATAATCGTTTTTCTTTTTTTTAAAAAAAAAAAAACTCCCTTTACGACACATTGGTGTCGTTGAATAAAGTTACAATGTAGCCACGATTTCAATGCATGTGTGCACATTTATAAATGAAGGCGGTTAATTGTGCACATCAATATACTCAGGTGCTCTCCACAGCAAAATATGTGGGCCATTACTTTGCACAACTATATATATATTTACTCTCTTTACTATGCACAGCTATAAATCTAAGCGCTTTAACGTGTACAGTTTTATATGTTGGTATATATATATATATATATATATATATATATATATATAGGACCACCGACAGAAATTTCGGGCCCCTGGGCAGGGTTGTCACGGGCCCCCCGTGCTGATAATAATATTTTCAAAAGTTAAATTGGCCAGCTCAGCCCGCGCCCCTAAAACTCGCCCTAAAACTCGCTGGGCCCCTGGGCATTTGCCCCACTGCCCCCTCTCGGCAGCACTGTATATATATATATATATATATATATATATATATATATATATATATATATATATATATATATATATATAGGCACTTTACTATCTTGACGCATCACTTCTAACTCACGTTTGCCGAAATTGTAAGAGATCAGTATTGTAGATGTATCACCGTGTTAAATGTGACATGCAGAGATCAGTATTGTAGATGTCATCATCATCATTGCCCGTCACTCCTATCGGGGTATGGGCCACCAACTAAAGTTCTCCAGCGACTTCTATCCTGAGCCATTCTCTCCAGCTGCTTCCAGCTGAACCCCATCCTGGTGATGTCCGCTTCAAATTCTCGCCTCCAGGTGTTTCTAGGCCGACCTCTCTTTCTTTTTCCTTGAGGATTCCAACTCAATGCTTGCCTAGTGATGTTGCTTGCCGGCTTTCGTAATGTGTGGCCTATCCATCCCCACCTTCTCTTCCTGATCTCCTCTTCTATTGAAGCTTGGCCGGTTCGTTCTAAGAGGCTGGCATTGGTGATGGTGTCAGGCCATCGTATTTGGAGAACTTTCCTAAGGCAGCTGTTGATAAAGGCCTGGACTCTCTTAGTGGTGGTCTTCGTAATCCTCCAGGTCTCAGCCCCATATAATAGGACTGACTTTAAATTGGTATTGAACAGGCGAATTTTGGTGTTCAGAGACAGCTCTTTGGAATTCCAGATGTTCTTGAGCTGGATAAAGGCGGCTCTTGCTTTTCCGATCCTTGCTTTGACATCTGCATCTGTTCCACCCTGCTGATCTATGATGCTACCCAGATAAGTAAAGGACTCTACTGCCTCCAGTTTACTTCCGTTTAGGGTCACTGCATTTGTGTTGGTGGAGTTAATTTTCAGGATCTTGGTTTTAGATGTGAGTATGCTAAGGCCGACCTCCTTTGCAGTGGCATTCACAAGATTTGATTTCTCTTGCATCTGTTGATAGCTATGTGTAAGGAGAGCAAGGTCATCTGCAAAGTCCAGGTCGTCCAGCTGTTTTAGCAAAGTCCATTGGATTCCATTTCTTCTTTCCCTGGTGGATTTCTTCATAATCCAGTCTATAGCCAGTAGGAAAAGGAATGGGGAAAGCAAGCATCCTTGTCTGACTCCTGTTCGTACCTGGAAGCTGTCTGTTAGCTGCCCTCCATGGATAACTCTGCAGGACATACCCTCATATGATTTCTCGATCAGTTTAACTATTTTTAAAGGGACACCATAATGTCGAAGAAGTTTCCAGAGGATTTCTCGATCTACACTGTCGAACGCTTTCTCAAAGTCAATAAAGTTGATGTATAGCGGCGAATTCCACTCCAGGGACTGCTCAACTATGATGCGGAGCGTTGCGATCTGGTTTGTGCATGACCTGTTTTGACGGAAACCTGCCTGTTCGTCTCTCAGCTGTGGGTCGACTGTGTCTTTTATCCTCTCCAAAAGGACTCGGTTGAAGACTTTGCCTGGCACTGATAGCAATGTGATGCCCCTGTAGTTGTTGCAGTCGCTAAGGTCACCTTTTTTGGGAAGCTTGATGAGATATCCTTCCTTCCAGTTTGTTGGTACGTCTTCTTCCTCCCATATCCTTTCAAAGAGTGGGTACAACATCTCCACTGTCGTATTGAGGTCTGCCTTTAGTGCCTCTGCTGGGATGTCATCTGGTCCAGCTGCTTTCCCATTTTTTATCAGAGTGATGGCTTTTCTGATCTCCTCTTTGGTTGGCTTGTCACAGTTGATTGGCAGATCTGCTATGGCTGGTTCAATGACAGGGGGGTTCAGTGATGCTGGTCTGTTCAGGAGTTCCTCAAAGTGCTCAGCCCATCTATTCAACTGCTGATCTAATTCATTAATAGCTTTCCCTTGCTTGTCTTTGACAGGTCTTTCTGGTTTGTTGGTCTTCCCTGAAAGTCTCTTTGTTATGTCATATACCATTTTCATGTTTCCACTGTAAGCTGCCTGTTCTGCTTCAGCTGCCAATCCATCCACATAGTCTTTCTTGTCCTTCCTAATACTTCTTTTCACTTTGTTGTGTGCTTCCGTGTATTCTTCTTGAGCTTTGCCATTAGCTGATCTAGTTTTACTGTTGTTGACTATTGCTTTCTTCTTCCTCCTGTCCTCTATCTTATTCAGGGTATCAGTTGTGATCCACGCTTTTTGATGGTGTTTCATTGGCCCCAGTACCTCTTGGCATGCTGATCTTAATGACTCTTTCACTTTCTGCCACTCATTTGATACACTGTACTCCTCTTCCACCAGTTCATGGAGCACTTCATATTTGTTCTTCAGCACCAAGTTGAACTGTTCTTTTATCTTAGGATCTTTCAGAAGGTTAATGTTGTACTTTACTCTTCTGTCTGCCGTGCTTGTCTCATATCTCTTCAGCTTCAGTTTCAATTTCGCTACAACCAGATGGTGATCAGACGCTACATCCGCCCCTCTTCTCACTTTTACATCTTGTAGGGATCTTCTAAATTTCCTGTTAATGCAAAAATGGTCTATCTGATTCTCTGTCACTTTATCCGGGGATATCCATGTATTCTTGTGGATCCTTTTATGGGGAAATATGCTCCCTCCAATGACCATGTTATTGAGTGCACACAGGTCTGCAAATCTCTCCCCATTCTCGTTCATCGTTCCCAGAGCATGTGTGCCCATGACTTGTTCATAACCTGTGTTTTCGGACCCAATCTTTGCATTGAAATCTCCCATTAGGATGGTTACATCTTTTCCAGGGAAGGTCTCAAGTATCTTTTGTATTCTGCTGTAGAACTGGTCTTTGTTGTCTTCATCACTGTCGTTTGTTGGTGCATAACACTGGACTATATTAGTTTTGATCTTCTTCTTGGTACGGAAGGAGGCCGTAATGATCCTCGGACCGTGTGCTTCCCATCCAATCAGTGCCCCCTGTGCTTTCTTGGACAGCATGAGGCCAACTCCCTGTGTGTGTGGTGCATCATTCTCTTCGTGTCCGGAGTACAGCAGCATCTCCCCTGATAACAGTCGTCTCTGTCCAGCTTGTGTCCACCTTGTCTCGCTAATGCCTAAAATGGTCAGTTTGTTTCTCTTCATCTCTGCTGCTATCTGAGCCATCTTTCCTGACTCATACATGGTCCTGACATTCCATGTGCCGATAGTGGTTTTCCTGGTTGTCAGAAGGGTAGTCGGCTTTGTGGCTTCCTTTCGGCTTTCACCACAGCTAAGCTTCATGAGTCTTCGTGATAAAGAGCCTTCTTCTCCCAGGACTGAAATTTCTGTTTTTTCTTTAGTTCGTGTTTCAAAGGGTTTTTTACAGGGTGGGGTTGCTAGCCGCACGCCCAACCCTCCTCCTTTTTCAGCCGGGCTTGGGACCGTCCTTGGCGGAGTTATTGTAGATGTATCACCGTGTTAAATGTGACATGCAGAGATCAGTATTGTGGATGTATCACCGTGTTAAATGTGGCATGCAGAGATCAGTATTGTAGATGTATCACCGTGTTAAATGTGGCATGCAGAGATCAGTATTGTAGATGTATCACCGTGTTAAATGTGACATGCAGAGATCAGTTTTGTAGATGTATCACCGTGTTAAATGTGGCATGCAGAGATTTATTTAGTCAGCAGCTGTCTCCAGTCTCTGGTCAATTGCGGTATACTACATGGCTAGTTACCATAGACAGTCACAGTTCATTAAGCATACCCTGCGTCCATACCCTGTGTCCATACCCTGTGTCTATACCCTGTGTCTATACCCTGTGTCTATACCCTATGTCCATACTACTCCATACCTGTGTCCATACCCTGTGTCCATACCCTGTGTCCATACCCTGTGTCTATACCCTGTGTCCATACCCTGTGTCTATACCCTGCATCCATACCTGTGTCCATACCCTGTGTCTATACCCTGTGTCTATACCCTGCATCCATACCTGTGTTCATACCCTGTGTCTATACCCTGTGTCTATACCCTGCATCCATACCTGTGTCCATGCCCTGTGTCTATACCCTGTGTCTATACCCTGTGTCTATACCCTATGTCCATACTACTCCATACATGTGTCCATACCCTGTGTCCATACCCTGTGTCCATACCTGTTATGGGTGAATAATTGTGGGCTCACCCGAGTGGAAGCAAGTCAGTGCTAGAAACAGAACACTGGTTCTCAAGTTACTAGCATATGAAAGACCCACAAGGGGCTCGTATTACAATCGGGACAAAGTGAATTATCTATGGATGAAATAAATCGCTATTCTGAACACAAAGTTCACCGTTGCTATGGAGATCTATAAATA
The DNA here is from genome assembly GCA_021962125.1 of Bulinus truncatus. Classification (NCBI taxonomy): domain Eukaryota; kingdom Metazoa; phylum Mollusca; class Gastropoda; family Planorbidae; genus Bulinus; species Bulinus truncatus. The sequence continues at coordinate 7,551,560 of JAGDYQ010000019.1, forward strand.
GTTTTTTTTTTTTTGAATTTTTTTATTTCAACAATCTTATATCCATTTTTATTATTAGCTTTATTTTAATATAATAAAAAAAAATATTAGTTGTTTTTTTTTCTATGTAGCCTTGTGTGTGTTTTTATTTCTTTGGAAGCAGAGTCATGTGACATTTGGAAACTAAGTCATGTGATATTTGGAAACCAAGTCACGTGAACATTGACATTGTTTTTGAAAAGGCTAATAAAAAAATGGAAAAAAAAAATATAATCCGTTCTGTGGGTATTATTAACAAACATGCAATCAGAGCTTTACGATGTGAGGCTTTTAGACATTTTAACGGGTCCTGGTGAGATTCGATTTTATTATAGTTAAAACCGGACATTTCTAAGTACTGATCATGCAAGTACAAGTACCCATGGTGCAAGTACGAACACAAGTATTTCACAAATTCAAAACAGGGAACAAGTACCCAATAATGTGATCAATGCTGTGAGGACAACAGGCAAACATTATATTGCCATCCTAATAAGACGGGCACTTTATGATGTTTCCCCATATAAATCTGTAGACTCTCTTGGCTTAAAGAACGCTCATTTATATAATTGCCTGAAACTTTAGTAAAGGTAATCTTCTGGGCCAAAGGTAAAGGTAATATTCTGGGCCAAAGGTAAAGGTAATCTTCTGGGTCTAAAGTAAAGTAACTTTTGGAGGCCCTTTGCAGTAGCGCCGGAAGGTTACTGCTGGTTTTGAGGCCGCACATTGCGCCAAACTAGGGAAGGGCGCCGAACTAGGGAAGGGCGCCGAAAGAGCGCTATTAACTGTTTTCGCAGGTTTTAGATTGGGGCAAGGGCGCCATAATGTAACTGGCACAGGGGCGCCACAATAGCTAGCTAAGGGTCTGGTCCTAGGCAGATGTACTATTGCAGGGGCTAACCAAGGTTGTTTTTTGTGGGCACGAACCAAAGCTACTTTAGGGTAGTCCTAAGAGAAAAACACAACAACAATGCTGGCAAATTTTGGAACCCCTAACAATTTTAGCCAAACTGGAGCTCCATTGACACCACCCATTCACCCATCTACCCACCCACCCAACTTTTTTAGGCTACTGCAAAATAAAAGTTCAAACAGGGGAGTCTTAGCTACGGAAGCCAGACCCCCCACCCTCCACTCGCTACCTCTCCTATCCAAACTTAAATGTTCTGCTCAGCCCATACAAACTCAGATAATGAAACTTTACTTAAATTTCATCGTCATTTGACCAATTTTTTTTTTTCAATTTCTGTTTCATGATATTATATTTTATTTAAAAAAGCAAACAAACAAATGGCCAACATATTCTCATTTCATAATCATTTCAAATCATTTACATCCATCTTAAATTTCAGGCTGTCTCTTGTTTTGAAATTAAAAAAAAAATATATCAAATTTCCTTATTACGGGTGAAATAGACAAGATCTAGGTAGCCATGGCTACTTTGTGTAAAAGAAAAAAAAATCGAATTAAAATAATATACGTAAATGTCGTTGTTAGCTACAGGAACGAAGTATTCTGGTTCCACGCTTTAATCAATGTAAAAGCGTCGTCGGTTGCCACAGCAACCAAATGCAACCGTCGGTCATGAAAGATCACAAATCGTGATTAATATTTATTGAAAAAAAAAAAACATAAAAGGAAAAGAAAGAAAATGTCACAAATGAAGCCGATATAAGCGTCTTGTTTTTTTATTAGAAGTCACACGCGCGGAAACTTGATCCTTCGTTGTTTATTATTGAGATTGAACAAGCGGCGGTGTTATACTAGAGAAATGAACAGTTTTAAAATAACATACGAACGGTGTATACTGTCTAAATCAGAGGCAGATATTACGGTAGATTGATGATAGGCCAAGTCCTGTTTGTTGTTTTAAAGTAAAAAAAATATATTTTATAGAGTCACACTATTTTGTTATTTTTAACCATATTATAAAAAATAATGACTTGGTGGGGGGCTGCATACAACTCAACTAAGAGCCACATGTGGCTCTACACCAGGGGTCGGCAACCTTTTGAGACGTAAGAGCCAAAAGTTATAATTTACAATTTTCTCAATTTTTTTTATAGAGCCAATATTGTGGTATTTGATTATGGCGCAATTTGACATCGAAAGAGCCGCAACTTGACATCGAAAGAGCCGCATGCGGCTCGCGAGCCGCAGGTTGCCGACCCCTGCTCTATACCATTGACACACAAAAGCCGCATGTGGTTTTATACCATTGGTACACAAGCGAAGCATGTTGCTCTATAACATTGGTACACAAGAGCCGCATGTGGTTCTGTACAATATATATTATATATATATATATATATATATATATATATAGGCCTATATATATATATATATATATATATATATATATATAAATTTTTAATAGGTTATTTGTAACTATTTTTGACATTTCAAAAGATTCAACCCTATTCATGGGTCAGTAGGTCATCTTACACATATGTAGGACAAACAGAGCCACAAGTAAGGTTTTTATAAAACTATTGCATCAGTGTGCCAGCAACTGGAACGGTCCCTTCATACTTAATCAGTATCACTTAATCTTTATCCATGTTAGCTGGCATCAATTGAACAAGCGATTTGTGCAATTAGAATGACTCTCTATGAATGAATCTCAATGTATGATGAATGGATTGTGACGGCCAATAGTAGTGAGTATGTGTGTGTGTGCGTGTGTCATGTTAGTGACAGTACTGACCTCCATTGTGAGTTTACCATCTGGACAGTCCCTCATGTGTGTGTGTGTGTGTGTGTGTGTGTGCGTGTGTGTGTGTATGTGTGTGTGTGTGTGTGTCATGTTGGTGACAGTACTGACCTCCATTGTGAGTTTACCATCTGGACAGTCCCTCATGTGTGTGTGTGTGTGTGTGTCATGTTGGTGACAGTACTGACCTCCAATGTGAGTTTACCATCTGGACAGTCCCTCATGTATGTGTGTGTGTGTGTGTCATGTTGGTGACAGTACTGACCTCCATTGTGAGTTTACCATCTGGACAGTCCCTCATGAAATCCTTGAACCACTGCTGCAGCTCTTTTTTGTCGACTGGGGAAAACATGAAATGACACAAATAAACAACAACAATGTAAGATATAACTCATTGATTTAAAAAGTTAGATTTATCTATCTATCTATCTATCTATCTATCTATCTATCTATCTATCTATCTATCTATCTATCTATCTATCTATCTATCTATCTATCTATCTATCTATCTATCTATCTATCTATCTATCTATCTATCTATCTGTGTATCTATCTATCGATCTATCGATCTATCTATCCATCTATCTATCTATCTCTCTATCACTCTCTCTCTCTTTCTCTCTCCGTCTCTCTCTCTCTCTCTCTCTCTATATATATATATATATATATATATATATATATATATATACCTACTGATTCAATCTACTATAGTTATAACTGTCTGTCATAACCATTTATCTCAACTCAGTACCGTATAAATGGTATTCCTCATCGTGTCTATGCATGCATCTCCCCAGTCACCCCCAGTGTCTTTGTTGACTGTCCAGGACCCCCGTACACTAATTCCTCCCCTTGGATGTCCCTGAGTCACTGAGTGCGTGGTCAATAATGTGGTACTGTCCGTGAGTACTATGGACATCTAGTTTCATGTCGTACCCAACTGGAACATGGTCATTGTTTTGACCAGTATTTTTTATTTTTTTTGTTCGTTTCATTAAAGGTCAAGGTGAGGTGATGAAAGGAGTGGAGTTATAGAAAGTAAGACAGATGTGAAGATGATAGAAGTGAGAGAAGATAATGGCGAGACTCGCGTGAGGAGGATGGGTCGGGGGGGGGGGATGGGCAGAGCCAGCTCTGGGCATAGGCGACATAGGCTGCCTAGGGCGCCAAATTGCTAGGGGCGCTAAATTTTAGAAAAAAAACTTTTATGCAGAATGGGCGGATGTCCAAATAGATGACTGCCTAGGGCGCCAAATTGCCTGCGGACGTCTCTGGGTGAGGGTTTGGGCGGATAAAAATGAATGAAGGAATGAGGAATAGAGCGATAAAGATAAAACAACATGATATAATTACATATATGATCAGATGGGCAATTGGAGTGAGAGAGTGTAACAGTGTACACGTGAGACAGAGAGAGGTAGAGAGAGAGAGAGAGAGAGAGAGAGAGAGAGAGAGAGAGAGAGAGAGAGAGAGAGAGAGAGAGAGAGAGAGAGAGTATTGACAAAGTGAGAAAATTATATATAGAGACAAAGAACTCAGCATGTTATATAGGTCAACACAAAACAAAGGGAGGTAATAATAAAAACGAGACAAGACAAAAAAAAAGGGCACTTGTGATGGGTTATCTTTTCCTGTTTGATCTGACTAAATGTTAGTGCTGTTCCAAACAGTACCATCACGGTTAGCATCGGCGCCCCACCCACATATCAGCCCCCCCCCCCAATCTATTGTCTAGTCTTATTATAACTTCCCAATGTTGGCACCCTACCAAATATCAGCTCATGTATTGTCTAGTTGTGTTATATTTTCCCAATATCTTCAATGTATTTTTTCCCCTACAGTTCATCGGATGTTAGGGGAGCACCCGCAGTGGTCCTTCCATTGTTTTTTTTGTTTTTCATTGTCAATCGTGTGTTATGACGTCATCAAACCAGGTCCCAGAACTGAGCTTACTAAAAAAAAAAGGTAAATAATTATAATAGAGTTACCTGCCCGTGCCCTCGATGCTCTTGTCTGTTAATGCCCCTCGGATGTTCCAATTAAAATCACTAGTCATTATCGCGGTTTCCCCCCCCCCCCCCCCCCACCCCTTTCCCTTGAGTGTTTCAGTAATCGATGAAGCGCTACAGGAGGAATACTTTGAGCAGTGGTTCTAATACTGATGCAGAAATAATGAAAATGGGTACCAGCGAGAGAACGCGCGCACACACACACACACACACACACACACACACACACACACACACACACACACACACACTATCTCTTGGTTGTTTTAAACAAAAATTATTTATATGTCGCTGCGTACCTCTGCAAAAACCCTTCCCCCGTTTCCCCCGATAGAGAACCGCGAATTTAGGATCACTTCGGTGCATCTTGAGTCCCTAATCAATCTACCGGCAACCCCCGTCTGGTTTGTGGGGATTTTCCGTTCACCTACTTTACGAAATCGTCCGAAACGTCAACAAAAAAAAAAAAACAACCAAATACCAAGTAAAAAAAAAATACAATAATTGGAAGCGAATTGAAAGAGTCAGCAGACGACACATTTTTAGAGCATTTTCGAAAAAAAAATGCTCTATTGTCCCCGTTTTGTCTGTATGTCTGTCCGTCATCACCCTTGATCTCAACAACCATAAGTCCTAGACCCATGATGTATATATCATTTTGTAGGTCTTGGCCTGCCAAGAAATGACTTTTTTTCATTTCGCGATCTGACCTCTCAGGGCCGTAAAAGGGGCCTTAGTACCGTTTTTTACTATATAAGCTATATTAATAAAGGAGCGCTATATCTCAGCAACTATAAGTCCTAGACCCATGATGTATATATCATTTTGTAGGTCTTGACCTGCCATGTGTACATCAAAAGTTCATTTCGCGATAGGACCTCTGAGGGCCGCGCTTCAGGGCTCTTAAGGGGCTTATATATTATACATACACCTTGTACGTTCAATAACCCATTCATTTGGTGCGAAATACTGCAGCACGTAGTTTCATCAAGATTTATTAAGAAACTCATCAAATGAAATAGTAAGCTTGTGGTCTGAGTTTAATTGAAAGTATCAGAGCTATGAAACAATTGACGGAGTTTTCGGACGATTAAATGACTATAATTTCGAATGTTTTCAATTATGAGTCCTATTTCAGTAACCACAAACCACTTGTAGTTAGATTTAAGAGACAATAATTTTTTTTTCAAATATAAAGAAACGTCTTTATAATTTTTTTTTTACAGATATATGCATTACACAATTGAATTTATAAACATTTCCAAAATTTACAAATATTTACTGAAAGCTAACAAACGTACTGATACATAACACGAAAATGCGCTAACACGTCCTGTGTCCAGAATGAACAGGCTTAATTGCTTGTTTATTGTGTGCCGAGTTCAGAAATAGCTTCAACTTCAAGGGACTCTTAAATGGAATTTTCGCGTTGTTTGTGTGTTCCGTGCATTGGCCTTGACATTTAGCAGTTGACATTTAAAAAAGATGATTTTTTGGCCCTGACATTTTAACACTTGACATCGTAAAAAAAATGATATTCGGCCCTCAAATAGATGAGAAAATAAAAAAATAACAGACTACCAATAGAGGCAGGGTATAATCAGGGTGGAGAATGTGTGCGTGTGTGTGTGTTGTGTAGGAATGCATGTGTGTATCATGTATGTACTAGCTGTACCCTGCAAAAAACCTTTGCATAGAGTTATGTCCCCTTAGGCTTGATCGGTAAGCTAAGGTTATTTTTAGTTTCGGACAGATCCGATTTTTTCATGAATGTATTTTAAACTGGAATTCTGTTGTATTAATCCTTTACTTTCGATTTAACGAAGAGCCATAATCGCTATTATCTATATATATGTTTATAGGCATATGTTTGTGTATGAGCATAGATTATGGGTGCATAGATATGAATCGATTACTTATGTCTGTATGCATCTTTGGTATGTCTGCAATTGGTGGTATTGCTAACTACTTGGATGCTCTCCGCCAAATGTTTGTGAGTGGGTGTTGCCCCCGCCCCCTTCCCTTTCCTCAAATAATGATGCAGGTGTTTGTGTGTGTCGGGTGCAGTGGCGTAGCGGGGAGGGGGGCCCGGGCGCTGCGCACAAAAGGGTGCCGAATAGTCCGCAAAACATATAATGTTATATGGCTTTCGAATTGGGGGGGGGCGCTAAAAAAAAAAGGTATTGTGCACCGTGCACGAGTTAAGCTCGTTACGCCACTGGTCGGGTGATGTTCGATCATATGCAATATGATTAGTTAATGTGTAGCTATGTTTGTAGAAAGTTACTACATTTGTATGTACTAGCGCACAATCATAAGCCAAAGTCCGAATCGAATTAATTCCTGAAAGTTGTTTTTTTTTCCTAATTCGAGATTCCTCTAATAAATATTCGTATAAAATGGTTCAACCCGTTCCTTGGTTCGACTAAATGAATTGTGTTAAATCGATTTGTAAAGTAAATAAACTTAACTCGACGACGAAATTCGATTATCGGAAGTAATCGACTTCACCACGACTGTGTGGTTTGTAATAAATATAACGTTGATGGGCGCAAAACAATTTGTTAAAAAAATGTACCCTTGGAACTTATTCTTCAAGCCTGGTTCGCTATGTGCCATTATGTATAATTTAGTTGTTCGAATACTGTGCAAAGGTTCCACAACCACTGTAACTCGTCACACTGCCAGCAGTGATTCGCAAAGCGTGGTACGAGTACTTCATGGTGTACCTGTAGAGTTTAACGTGGGTACTCGCTGCACCGATCTGAGAACATGAAGCGAGGTTAAACCAGGACCGTAAAGGCAATATGCAAATTGTTTTTTTTTTATTTTTGTACTAAGTGTACACAGTATTCCAAAAACGAATAATAAATAAGAGGGTACACCAATGTCGAAAGTTCGGGAAGCACTGCTCTACAAAGAGCGGCTGTTACTTTATTTAATTAGGAGTAGCTATTTTAAACGGAAAACAAAATAGGATCTTTTCCCTGTCCCCCTGGTCAAGAAACAGATGTATTTCTTAAAGTTACATTGGCCAAACATTATTCCTTTTATTTTTCTGTGTTCAATGTTTGTAATATGGTACCCATCACAATGGTCTACTGATGGGCCCAAAAAGCTGTTAAAAAAGAAATTCAATCAACAACACCTCATCAATACAGACGCATCCTATAATTTATAAGAATTCCCCCTCCAAAGTACATTGTATACTTCAGCAATACAATGTCTTACATTAATCATTCTTTATCATGCATTAAAATCATTCATTTATTCTGTGCCTATTTCATTTCGTGTTTTTCTGTTAAACCTGGTACATTTCTTTTGTTACAAAGGGCAAACTAAAGTACAACCATAGAGAGTAATAGTGCAGGGGTGGACAAAAACACCAAGTTCAGAGTTACCCAGCCTAGACTTCCGCTGTAACCATCATTGTAAGCCGGAAATGACCTTCCACATGTAGGACTGTCTGTAACAACACAATGGCCACCTGGCACGTGACAATGGTTGGTATTGTTTGTTAATTTTCTGATACAGTGAGACATTGATTCACAACAAAAGTAAAAAACTCGAATTAAAAACATATTTTATTTTCACGAACACCTTGAAACACGAACTATGCGGCTACCAAATAACATTTTCAGCTATTTTGTTTTGTCTCGGGTCACAACAAATGTTATGGATTACGAACAAAAAAATGAAAATTATGAAATATAATGCAATCTTGCAAGGTACTGAATACACTAGCTCACGCACGCACACGCACGCATACACACACTGACAGACACACACACACAATCAGGACCGGTCTTACAAATTGCGGGGCCCAATTTAACGGATGCTTGCGAGGCCCCATAACTATTATTATCAATGCTAAATGTAAATTGCGGGGCCCCTGCCAGGTGAGGGGCCCGACGTGTAGCAATCGGTCAAATCGGCCTATGGTCGGCCATGTACATACAGTGACAGTTCTGTTCAAGGACAATTACTATTCACATATTGACACCTGTTCCGATTCGGGAGTCAAAGTTACTCGTTGCAAAGCCGTTGTGAAAGTTATTTATGGGGCCTTACAAAGATATTTGGGGCCCTTAGGTCAAAACCCCAGACTGGGCCCCTCTTAGCATTGGATTTAATATGCATCAAGGAGGGGCCCTTTTTAAACAGTGGCCATATGTGGTCTCCTAGTTGGGCCTATCCGTAAGAACGACACGTACTTGGTGTTTTCGAAAGTACACGAAAACTAAACCAGTGAAAAAAAAACAAATAAAAAAACGAATACCTTATTAAAATATTCTTTTCCCTTTACTGACCGCGTTACATGATCCAACTTTTAAAAAAAAAAAGATTTAAATTTAATCCCCAGATGACCGTTCTCCAGTCATACACACACACACACACAGACACACATACACACACACACATACACACAGAGAAATCTCTTCATTTAAAAAAAAAATGATATTCATATTTTCTCACGCGTCTCCGTCACCATGGCAACACAGCTGTTATCTGTGTGTTTGTGTCTCACGATTCGCCTGTTTTTCGCTCTATTGTCCCGTTTTGTCTGTCCGTGTACACCCTAGATCTCAACAACCATAAGTCCTAGACCCATGATGTATATATCATTTTGTAGGTCTTGGCCTGCCAAGAAATGACTTTTTTTCATTTCGCGATCTGACCTCTCAGGGCCGTAAAAGGGGCCTTAGTACCGTTTTTTACTATATAAGCTATATTAATAAAGGAGCGCTATATCTCAGCAACTATAAGTCCTAGACCCATGATGTATATATCATTTTGTAGGTCTTGACCTGCCATGTGTACATCAAAAGTTCATTTCGCGATAGGACCTCTGAGGGCCGGGCTTCATGGCTCCTAAGGGGCTTATATATTATATATACACCTTGTACGTTCAATAACCCGTTCATTTGGTGCGAAATACTGCAGCACGTAGTTTCATCAAGATTTATTAAGAAACTCATCAAATGAAATAGTAAGCTTGTGGTCTGAGTTTAATTGAAAGTATCAGAGCTATGGAACAATTGACGGAGTTTTCGGACGATTAAATGACTATAATTTCGAATGTTTTCAATTTTGAGTCCTATTTCAGTAACCACAAACCACTTGTAGTTAGATTTAAGAGACAATAATTTTTTTTCAAATATAAAGAAACGTCTTTATAATTTATTTTTTACAGATATATGCATTACACAATTGAATTTATAAACATTTCTAAAATTTACAAATATTTACTGAAAGATAGCATACGTACTGATACATAACTTGAAAATGCGCTAACACGTCCTGTGTCCAGAATGGAACAGGCTTAATTGCTTGTTTTATACGTCTTCTCAGTTGTTTGTTTGTTTGTTAGTCTATGTGTGTTACAGCTTGAAGAGTAAAAACAAAATCGATTATATGACATAGAACAGTTGTGGTACATTTAGACTTACTTTCATCAGACCCTCATCTCTTCCCCTTCCCCCTCCCCATACCCCCCCCCACCCCCCATACGTACTACCAACTACCCACTCAAAAAAATCTCACAGGCAGTAAAAAAAATAAGATGACGTAATTAATAAAGATAGGTGAAAGGTCGTAAACGAAATATCAGGATGAAACCTCACACGCATACACAGCGGTCCTTATGCAGCCAGTTATGCCCGCATTTCCCCAACATCCCCCCCCTTCCCTCCCCCCCCCCCACACACACTTCCATAGGTGTCCTTTCCGTAAAGACTGTTTCTGTTTGATCTTGTGTTGATCGACATATCATCATATCTTTAGCCTTTGAGCCCCGCCCTCCTCCACACACACTTTACAGCACACGCAAATCGTAGAAAGTCTCTGCCTAGACCCACCCCCCCCCCCTCTAAAATAATGAACAACCCAAGAAAAGGTTTGTTCACATTGCAACAATTTCATCAAATATTGATTGTAAAAAAAAAATAAAAAAACCCAGAAAAATAATTTTTTTTTTTAAGTTTGTGTGTGTGGGGGGGGGGTTCAAACTTGTTTCGTTGAAAATTCATAATTTCCTATTCATACTTTTTTAAAAAAATGTTATGGACAATCACTGACGAATTGATCGGATCAATCATCACCAGGATCAATTAAATACCACAGCTACATCCTCATCAGTACCACTGGCCAGCTGTCTAAACATACCATGACAGCTGCTCTCAACCTACCAACTCACGGAACACTTACTAAGCTCAAAATCTCAGCACCTCAAGTCTTACATTATCTTTTATATGTCAAGGTTGTTTGAGTATAATTCTTCTTTCAATGAATAACCGATGAAACCTAAGTACAGGGTGTGCATTGTTTCCGAACCGCGTGTCACAATAAGTTTGAAATTTAAAAAAAAAAAGGGTAAGATCGAGAGCAGATGAATGAAGGTTTTATATGAGCAAAATGTGAGTTAAATGTGATCCATTATGGAGGAGCTGAGCTCGGGCCTATCGAGATAGTCTAACTGGCCTTTTGAAACAGTCTGAGGGAGCCGCATGAAACAGTCTTAGGGGTCGCATGAAACAGTCTTAGGGGCCGCATGAAACAGTCTTAGGGGCCGCATGAAACAGTCTAAGTATAACAGGAAGTAGTTTGCCCCTGTGTGTGTCCTAGTAAGTGTATGCAGCTAGAGGCGTTCTTATGGTTGGGCGGCTGCCCAGGGCCCCGATTCTAGGGCGGTGGGGCGGAAAGGGCTGAAGTTGTTTTCTAATTATTATGCAAACATTATAAAAAAAACTTTTTTATTCGTTTTCATTTTACACATTTTAGGATACTTTTTAGGCCTTTGACTTGTTTCGGAAGAAATGACCTCTTTCTGTTAGCCTCAACGTGAACGGCACAAAACATTTTCTATATTTAGATTGGCCTGATTAGAAACTTATCCACTACTATAATGTTCCTAGTGTTTATATCGCCCTAGGTTAGGCTATCTGTTGGTGCCCCTGAGATATAAGTATAAATGTAAATCATGCATATTAGGGTATATATGGGGTCGCCCACAGGTATCTTTGCTCAGGACCCCCCTAAAGCCTATAAATGGCATTCGATGTTTTTATATTCTCAGTGAGTTACACTTTAAGAGCCACCGAACTGAGTAAACAGATACTACTGGGGTGCGAGGTTTGGTCAAACTGAATAAGGCATTGGGGACAATGAAAACGAGCTGTACAACTGGTTACCTACCCTTGGAAGTACCCCCTCCCCCCCAAACACCATGTTACCCATTTTTTTTTAAAGACAGTTTCTCCTGGCTATCTCAGCCTACCTCCCCCCCCCACTTCAGATCTCATTCACTCCCCTTGATCAAATATTGAGTAGATATTGATCAGTAGTGGACAGTTCACTTTGGTATTGATCAGTGGTAGAAGTTCACAATGGTATTGATCAGTAGTGGACCGGTTCAGTTTGAGATTGATCAGTAGTGGACAGTTCATTTTGGTTTTGATCAGTAGTCGACAGTTCACTATGGTATTGATCAGTAGTGGACAGTTCAATATGGTATTGATCAGTAGTCGACAGTTCACTATGGTATTGATCAGTAGTGGACAGTTCACTATGATATTGATCAGTAGTGGACAGTTCACTTTGGTATTGATCAGTAGTAGAAGTTCACAATGGTATTGATCAGTAGTGGACAGTTCACTATGGTATTGATCAGTAGTGGACAGTTCACTATGGTATTGATCAGTGGTAGAAGTTCACAATGGTATTGATCAGTAGTGGACCGGTTCAGTTTGAGATTGATCAGTAGTGGACAGTTCATTTTGGTTTTGATCAGTAGTCGACAGTTCACTATGGTATTGATCAGTAGTGGACAGTTCAATATGGTATTGATCAGTAGTCGACAGTTCACTATGGTATTGATCAGTAGTGGACAGTTCACTATGGTATTGATCAGTAGTCGACAGTTCACTATGGTATTGATCAGTAGTGGACAGTTCACTATGGTATTGATCAATAGTGGACAGTTCACTATGGTATTGATCAGTAGTGGACAGTTCACTATGGTATTGATCAGTAGTGGACAGTTCACTATAATATTGATCAGTAGTGGACAGTTCACTATGGTATTGATCAGTAGTGGACAGTTCACTATGGTATTGATCAGTAGTGGACAGTTCACTATGGTATTGATCAGTAGTGGACAGTTCACTATGGTATTGATCAGTAGTGGACAGTTCACTATGGTATTGATCAGTAGTCGACAGTTCACTATGGTATTGATCAGTAGTGGACAGTTCACTATGGTATTGATCAGTAGTGGACCGGTTCACTATGGTTTTGATCAGTAGTCGACAGTTCACTATGGTATTGATCAGTAGTCGACAGTTCACTATGGTATTGATCAGTAGTGGACCGGGTCACTATGGTATTGATCAGTAGTCGACAGTTCACGATGGTATTGATCAGTAGTCGACAGTTCACTATGGTATTGATCAGTAGTGGACAGTTCACTATGGTATTGATCAGTTGTGGACAGTTCACTATGATATTGATCAGTAGTGGACAGTTCACTATGGTATTGATCAGTAGTGGACAGTTCACTATGGTATTGATCAGTAGTGGACAGTTCACTATGGTATTGATCAGTAGTGGACAGTTCACTATGGTATTGATCAGTAGTGGACCGGTTCACTATGGTATTGATCAGTAGTCGACAGTTCACTATGGTATTGATCAGTAGTGGACAGTTCACTATGGTATTGATCAGTAGTCGACAGTTCACTATGGTATTGATCAGTAGTGGACAGTTCAATATGGTATTGATCAGTAGTGGACAGTTCACTATGATATTGATCAGTAGTGGACAGTTCACTATGGTATTGATCAGTAGTGGACAGTTCACTATGGTATTGATCAGTAGTGGACAGTTCACTATGGTATTGATCAGTAGTGGACAGTTCACTATGGTATTGATCAGTGGTAGAAGTTCACAATGGTATTGATCAGTAGTGGACCGGTTCAGTTTGAGATTGATCAGTAGTGGACAGTTCATTTTGGTTTTGATCAGTAGTCGACAGTTCACTATGGTATTGATCAGTAGTGGACAGTTCAATATGGTATTGATCAGTAGTCGACAGTTCACTATGGTATTGATCAGTAGTGGACAGTTCACTATGATATTGATCAGTAGTGGACAGTTCACTTTGGTATTGATCAGTAGTAGAAGTTCACAATGGTATTGATCAGTAGTGGACAGTTCACTATGGTATTGATCAGTAGTGGACAGTTCACTATGGTATTGATCAGTAGTGGACAGTTCAATATGGTATTGATCAGTAGTGGACAGTTCACTATGGTATTGATCAGTAGTGGACAGTTCACTATGGTATTGATCAGTAGTGGACAGTTCACTATGGTATTGATCAGTAGTGGACAGTTCACTATGGTATTAATCAGTAGTGGACAGTTCACTATGGTATTGATCAGTAGTGGACAGTTCACTATGGTATTGATCAGTAGTGGACCGGGTCACTATGGTATTGATCAGTAGTCGACAGTTCACGATGGTATTGATCAGTAGTCGACAGTTCACTATGGTATTGATCAGTAGTGGACAGTTCAATATGGTATTGATCAGCAGTGGACAGTTCACTATGGTATTGATCAGTTGTGGGCAGTTCACTATGATATTGATCAGTAGTGGACGGTTCACTATGGTATTGATCAGTAGTGGACAGTTCACTATGGTATTGATCAGTAGTGGACAGTTCACTATGGTATTGATCAGTAGTGGACCGGTTCACTATGGTATTGATCAGTAGTGGACAGTTCACTATGGTATTGATCAGTAGTGGACAGTTCACTATGGTATTGATCAGTAGTGGACCGGGTCACTATGGTATTGATCAGTAGTCGACAGTTCACGATGGTATTGATCAGTAGTCGACAGTTCACTATGGTATTGATCAGTAGTGGACAGTTCAATATGGTATTGATCAGCAGTGGACAGTTCACTATGGTATTGATCAGTTGTGGGCAGTTCACTATGATATTGATCAGTAGTGGACGGTTCACTATGGTATTGATCAGTAGTGGACAGTTCACTATGGTATTGATCAGTAGTGGACAGTTCACTATGGTATTGATCAGTAGTGGACCGGTTCACTATGGTATTGATCAGTAGTGGACAGTTCACTATGGTATTGATCAGTAGTCGACAGTTCACTATGGTATTGATCAGTAGTGGACAGTTCACTATGGTATTGATCAGTAGTGGACAGTTCACTATGGTATTGATCAGTAGTGGACAGTTCACTATGGTATTGATCAGTAGTGGACAGTTCACTATGGTATTGATCCAGTAGTGGACAGTTCACTATGGTATTGATCAGTAGTGGACAGTTCACTATGGTATTGATCAGTAGTGGACAGTTCACTATGGTATTGATCAGTAGTGGACAGTTCACTATGGTATTGATCAGTAGTGGACAGTTCACTATGGTATTGATCAGTAGTGGACAGTTCACTATGGTATTGATCAGTAGTGGACCGGTTCACTATGGTATTGATCAGTAGTCGACAGTTCACTATGGTATTGATCAGTAGTCGACAGTTCACTATGGTATTGATCAGTAGTCGACAGTTCACTATGGTATTGATCAGTAGTGGACAGTTCA
Source organism: Bulinus truncatus (assembly GCA_021962125.1). Taxonomy (NCBI): domain Eukaryota; kingdom Metazoa; phylum Mollusca; class Gastropoda; family Planorbidae; genus Bulinus; species Bulinus truncatus. The sequence continues at coordinate 7,566,931 of JAGDYQ010000019.1, forward strand.
ATATGGTATTGATCAGTAGTGGACAGTTCAATATGGTATTGATCAGTAGTCGACAGTTCACTATGGTATTGATCAGTAGTGGACAGTTCACTATGGTATTGATCAGTTGTGGACAGTTCACTATGATATTGATCAGTAGTGGACAGTTCACTATGGTATTGATCAGTAGTGGACAGTTCACTATGGTATTGATCAGTAGTGGACAGTTCACTATGGTATTGATCAGTAGTGGACAGTTCACTATGGTATTGATCAGTAGTCGACAGTTCACTATGGTATTGATCAGTAGTGGACAGTTCACTATGGTATTGATCAGTAGTCGACAGTTCACTATGGTATTGATCAGTAGTCGACAGTTCACTATGGTATTGATCAGTAGTGGACAGTTCAATATGGTATTGATCAGTAGTGGACGGTTCACTATGGTATTGATCAGTAGTGGACAGTTCACTATGGTATTGATCAGTAGTGGACAGTTCACTATGGTATTGATCAGTAGTGGACAGTTCACTATGGTATTGATCAGTGGTAGAAGTTCACAATGGTATTGATCAGTAGTGGACCGGTTCAGTTTGAGATTGATCAGTAGTGGACAGTTCATTTTGGTTTTGATCAGTAGTCGACAGTTCACTATGGTATTGATCAGTAGTGGACAGTTCAATATGGTATTGATCAGTAGTCGACAGTTCACTATGGTATTGATCAGTAGTGGACAGTTCACTATGATATTGATCAGTAGTGGACAGTTCACTTTGGTATTGATCAGTAGTAGAAGTTCACAATGGTATTGATCAGTAGTGGACAGTTCACTATTGTATTGATCAGTAGTGGACAGTTCACTATGGTATTGATCAGTAGTGGACAGTTCACTATGGTATTGATCAGTAGTCGACAGTTCACTATGGTATTGATCAGTAGTGGACAGTTCACTATGGTATTGATCAGTAGTGGACAGTTCACTATGGTATTGATCAGTAGTGGACAGTTCACTATGGTATTGATCAGTAGTGGACAGTTCACTATGGTATTAATCAGTAGTGGACAGTTCACTATGGTATTGATAAGCACAAGTTAAAAAAAAACGCTTTGCTTAGACTACCGCTGACCACACTGTGATAGAGATTTTTGTGTCTTTCTTCCTGTTACCGCACCGACTATTCAATTATTTTGTTTTGACAGCAGAATTAGTCATAGTATAGTAAAGTGACTATTTAATCGATAGCACCTCTAACAGCTAACATCCGTTTTTACAAGCTATTTCTAAGGACTCTATGTCGGCTTGAGTGTATATATATATATATATATATATATATATATATATATATATACTTATATTTTATATTAATATCACTTTGATGCTCAGGAGGGATACTTTGACCGACGGGAAGGGTTTATATTGACCCCCGCGTTTGACCTTATAGCTGTATGTTCCCGGACGACCCCACGCAAAATGTTTGAGGGCTCTTATCTTAGACCATATTATCACTGACATGGCCACAAAATGACAACAGAGGTCGTACTTGTCTCAGTGCAATCTAGTTATACTGACTTTGTAGAACTTTGTTAAATGAAAAGTAAAACACGATTTTGTAGCACCTGCGCCTTAAACCGTAATTTATACAATTGTGAAAATTGTACGTATTATTTACTTTTTTTTTCTACTTTCTTTACGATTTTTATTTTAATTTAATGCTAAGTTGTTTTTTTTTAACGTAGGGGTATACAAACTAATTAATTGTAAGTAGAAAATGAAAAGATGTGACATGGTCCTTTTGTTTCCCGGGAAGCGCCGGGCATTTCAGTATGGATATATGAAAGCATGTGGTGTCTTCCCTAAATCTTCGGACACTGAAAGTTTCGGAGAGCCAAAAGGTCAGAGGTCACTAAGACAACACGTATCTTACTCTGTGTCTGAGACGTTAACATTGGATTTTTATAGAGTCGATAACCCTGTATCGGCTATTTACGAGTTATCTCTCTTGTCAAGTTACCGCGGCAACGTGACGTGGAGGTAATCTAGACCAGATGTTATACCCAGTTGTGATTTACAACTGTCCGGGCTTGGCATGAATATAATTACTGACCGCACACTTTCAGGTATAATAATAATGTGCTTTATATTGTTTTTCCCCTGTCTAGATTGAAATACAACTTGATTTAATTTTTTTTTACCATTTTCTGGCAAACTCTATCCTATACAAAATACCCAAGCTGCAGAAATCTCAACAATAGTTTGCATCAGATAGGTGATAATTCATTTGAGTAAGTAATGATGAACAAAATATTGGCATTTTTTAAATGGGCCTTGAAAGGAGAAATGGCATACAAATCGGAGAATTTTCACATTAATTCCTATTTCCTGATCCGTTTTTATTGGCTTACATTCTGACCTATATGTGAACTTTCCTTTAAGCAAATCAGTTCTTTACATCGGAAACCTATATTTCAAATTCTAAAAAAACATCTATGCACGTTTTTAATTTTTATCGAAACTTTTGTCTATTTGAGGTGGTGGGACTTTTTTGTTTATTATCGAAACTTTTGTCTATTTGAGGTGCTGATACTTTTTTTTACACTGACCTATATAACTTACATACTATTTATTTCGGTCATCACAAATTTAGACTAAGCCATGTCTAAGTCATCCATATTAACCAAAGATTCTCTTTAAAAAAAACAACAACAGCAACAATATATCGCTAGCACCGTGAACCAAACTCCATTTTTAGACTTTTAAGCGATCTATTTACACATTTATCTATGGCCAGTACCAGAGACATCCTATTAAGAAGGGAGCAGTGTAGTGGGGGAGGGTGTAAAAGGGTATCATATACGTGTTCGAGAGTACAGTTAATTTACACGTCAGACCCACCCACCCCCCCCCACGCACACCCCACAAACACACACTCAAGCCCAGGTGCGACATCTAAGGGCAGCCGCATTGGTCGCCTCCCCCCCCCCCCCCCCAAAGGATGCCACACTTGGGCTGCAATAGTTTCACAAATTATGAACATACTGATCTACTTACTGGGATCTGACCTAGTTTACAGCGACCTACTTGCAAATCACATTCATTTCATGACAAACTGTGTCGCTTAGTTACCACGTAGACATTTTTCGAAGTCGTGTCATGTCAATCAGTAATAACGCAGACATTGTGTGCGCGCGTGTGTGTGTGTGTGCGTGCGTGCGTGTGTGTGTGTGCCAGCTAGTGACCATAGAATCACGTTTCTATTACTGCGAGTTAATTACTTTAACCGTCTATATAAAGGTTGCCGAATATCAGCCTTGGTCATGAACTGAACGAGAGAAAAAAAAATAGAAGTGAAGAAAAGAAAAAAAAAAGCGTGTGAGCTTCAGGAAACAAAATTTTGAGAAATGAAAATGGCGGTAACAATGGCTGAGGAACAACACATCAAACTTAAAGTTGTAAAATTACAACCACAAGTGATTGAAAAGTCATTTCGGGTGGCTGAGTGACGCTGTGGTTGCTTCATGTTGCAGCGTTAGGTTACGGGTTCGACTTCAGGCGAGTCTCAGTCACCTACACTAAGCTCCCGAGTTTTCTCCATGGATATCGGTTTGGTGGGAATGAAAAAAGTGCACAGCAAAAAAAAAAACCCGTCCTATTAGTGGTTTATAGGATTCAACAGATGAACGAATTTTATGAATAATCATCCATATAATAGTGAGAGATGGTCGAGTGGTGTAGATACTCAACTGTTGACCCGAGAGTCCTGGGTTCAATCCTCAGTGAGGCCCATGGAATTTTTCCAGGTGAAATTAACTTTCAAAGTCGTCCCACAAGTCCACCCAGCTTTAAATGGGTTACCTGACTTTAAGTTGGGGAAGTAAAGGCGTTGTACTAACCACAAAATCCCTTCATATGCCAAGGTTACTGAAACAGATAAATTCTACACTTCATCTGCCCCGATGGCCCGTTAGGGCTAAGGGAACTTTACTTTTTTTATTCATATAAATAAATTCAGACCTATTATGGTTTTGTGGACAATATAATACTTACCATCAATATGTGGACAGTATTAGTTTTACCATCAGTGTGTAATTAGTGTTAAATCAACCATCATGGTGTGGTCAATATAAAAATTTCCATCAATATCTGGTCAATATTAAATCTTCCATCATAGTATGGTTAATATGAATTTTCCATCTACCGTCATTGTGTGGTCTATATGACCATCATGATGTGATCAATATGAAAGGTGCTAGTTCAATCCCCTTTATTTACAAATCTTTTCATATATTGACTCCTCTGCGGCTCTTTAGAACACAACGGAATGCCGCTCTTCGTGAACTGCTGAACTATTCATTCATTCATTCATTCTCTCTCTCTCTCTCTCTCTCTCTCTCGCGCTCTCTCTCTCTCACTCTGTCTGTCTCTCTCTCTCTCTCTCTCTCTCTCTCTCTCTCTCTCTATGACTATCTGTCTTTCACTTTCTGAGACTCGGTTTCCCCCCATCTCTCTCATGTTTTCTCTCTCTTTCCCCCCTTTCTGAAGCTCTATCAACACACCTATCGTGGAATATAAATGCACGTATTTTCAAACTGCCCGTATCACACGCAGTGAACTCTATAATTTGATTGGACGCTGGTAGTTCAGAGGAAGACTCACAAGTTTCGTTCATGGCCGGCAACTCGTGGGTTTTCTAATCACAGATACAATTTTCAAAAATCAGTCATAATGTACGTCATAAATACAATTAGCTACCACTATTTCAGTTTTTAAAAAGCTTTACAGCGTTACCTTAGCAACCAGGTTTTTTGTCGTGAAATATCGATAAAACTAACGTTAAAGCTGGATGCTACACATAACATCATAATTTAAAAAAAAAATCAACCAATTCATGAAAATGAGATTTTTCAGTCATAAAAAGTATTAAAATGTATTTTTTAATTGTTTTATAAAATGGCTCTTAATGAATAGTTGGCCATTGTGCTGGTATAGTTATAGTTATAGTGTAGTGTACCCGAAGAGTTTGGCGGGTGGTACACGCTGAACCGAGTTGAGAATATCAGGCAAACATGCACGGGTAAAGCTAAAACAATGAAATGAGAGGAAACCATAACAGTAAAAACAATATATGTAAGTTGTTGCTGTTGTTGTGTTTTACTAGGGCTACTCAGCATTACAAATACTTTTTAAAAAAGCGGGTACATAGCTGTCGAAAGTTTGGGAATCACTGGGTTATGGCTCGAGTCACAGAAGAAAATTTTTCGCCCCATTTTTTTTTAAACAAGAGAGACAGGGGGGAAAATAAGTATAAAGTAGGCGTTTTCTTTAGGGGGGGGAGGGAGGGGGTGCGGGGAGGGTTTATTTGGCGCGCGTGAAAATCAACGTCTGCTCTCCGCCCTGCTTCAAACGACTACGCACCCTGCGCAGTTTTACTATCTCATTAAAAGAGGTGTAAATAGGTGCACTGGATGAGACTTACAATGGGTACACTTGATGAGACTTACTATAGGTGCACTGGATAAGACTTACAATAGGTGCACTGGATAAGACTTACTATAGGTGCACTGGATAAGACTTACTATAGGTGCACTGGATAAGACTTACAATAGGTGCACTGGATAAGACTTACTATAGGTGCACTGGATAAGACTTACTATAGGTGCACTGGATAAGACTTACAATAGGTGCACTGGATAAGACTTACAATAGGTGCACTGGATAAGACTTACAATGGGTACACTTGATGAGACTTACTATAGGTGCACTGGATAAGACTTACTATAGGTGCACTGGATAAGACTTACAATAGGTGCACTGGATAAGACTTACAATAGGTGCACTGGATAAGACTTACAATAGGTGCACTTGATGAGACTTACTATAGGTGCACTGGATAAGACTTACAATAGGTGCACTTGATGAGACTTACTATAGGTGCACTGGATAAGACTTACAATAGGTGCACTGGATAATACTTACAATAGGTGCACTGGATAAGACTTACAATAGGTGCACTGGATAAGTTCCTTGAGCTCCGCCTCCGACAATTTGCTGCTCTTCACCCCCATCGTCTTCTGCTCCGCTCCCCAGGGGATTATAAACAGTTAATCCGAAAGTTGAATCAAGAGTTTAATCCGAACTCGGTTGGCTTGGATAGATATCTCAGACCGCTTCAATCAGGATTACACCTACGGTTGTGTTTAGAACATGTTTAAATATATACAGGTGACAGCCATCACTTCTAACATCACAGGATCTTGTTGTTTGTTTGAAGGTTTGTGTGATGTGAGTTAATCCATCATGACACCACTGACATCCTGAGGAAACAGAGAATAGATTCATTTCAAGAAAATTTCTTTTACAAAAAAATAGAAAGACAAGGTAATAATTTAATTATTAATTAATTAAACGTTAATTTAATATTCACTGTTCCAAACGGAAACTACGCATCATTTGTTATGTTGCATGACAGGATGAAATCAAATCAAAAGAACTGCAACATCTTCTATAAAATATTATTACAACTTTTTGTATCTCCTTGTTTGACGCTCATGTATTTGGATATTCCAGATGGGAATCATAAAAATAACTCTATACTAGCTGCACCCTGCAAAATCTTTGCATGGAGTTATATTCCCCTAGGTTTGATCAGTAGGCCAAGTTATTTTTGGTTTCGGACAGATCCGATTTTTTCATGATTTTTATTACTATTGTTTACGTTGGACGATTTTAAACTGGAATACTGTTGTATTAATTCTTTACTTTCGATTTAACGCAGAACACATACCGCTATTATTTGTATAGAAGATGCGTATGTTTATTTATGTGTATGGTTGTGCTGTGAAGTTTTATTCCCTTTTGTTAATACGTATCAATGTTCAACTTTTCAAAAAGTGCTTTGGAAGTTTAACAAATAGTATACACCTCGAAGTGATGTCACTGTACAGTGGACAATGCAAGAACGTCTGTCTAACCATGACAAAAACTCCCACTGAAAATCTCAGGGTCACTTTATAGCAGAAATGCATGACATATGAATTCAAAGATATTACGCACAGACCGAGAACACTATTTGTTGTGACGGGAAGGCGGGGGGGGGGGGGGAGGGGATTTGGTCGGTTTGGGGGGGGGGGACATTCTGGCATTCACGCACTGCGTGCCCGTCGGTGTGCGAAAGCCCCTACCCCCCCCCACCTCCATTGTTTGAGTCATGCAATGTAATTAATTATTCACAACCATTTTTTTTTATTCTCGCATGCAACCATTAACAATCCCAAGAATCATGTAACAGCGCGAATGCTATTTTATTTTTTATAAACAGGAATGGCATTTGACCTCTCGTCGCCATGACAACCACGGGACCCGACACCCACCACTGAAATATGAACCAAAACGAGGCCAGAGCCTTGGCTACGTATTGTAAACATGTTGCCCATTTCACCGATGGGTAGTAGTGTATTTTAGAAAACAGTGGTCCCCAAACTTTTTTTCTATCCGAGGACCGGTCGACGTTTAATAATTTCTCCGCGCACCGGTCTACATGTAATAATTTCACCGCGCACCGGTCTACATTAATCATTTCACCGCGGACCGGTCTACATGTAATCATTTCACTGCGCACCGGTCTGCATGTAATCATTTCACCGCGGACCGGTCTACATGTAATAATTTCACCGCGCACCGGTCTACATTAATCATTTCACCGCGGACCGGTCTACATGTAATCATTTCACTGCGCACCGGTCTACATGTAATCATTTCACCGCGCACCGGTCTACATGTAATCATTTCACCGCGCACCGGTCTACATGTAATCATTTCACAGCGGACCGGTCTACATGTAATCATTTCACCGCGCACCGGTCTACATGTAATCATTTCACAGCGGGCCGGTCTACATGTAATCATTTCACCGCGCATCGGTCTACATGTAATCATTTCACCGGGCACCGGTCTACATGTAATCATTTCACAGCGGACCGGTCTACATGTAATCATTTCACCGCGCACCGGTCTACACGTAATCATTTCACCGCGCACCGGTCTACATGTAATCATTTCACAGCGGACTGGTCTACATGTAATCATTTCACCGCGCACCGGTCTACATGTAATCATTTCACAGCGGACCGGTCTACATGTAATCATTTCACCGCGCACCGGTCTACATGTAATCATTTCACCGCGCACCGGTCTACATGTAATCATTTCACCGCGCACCGGTATGTGGGGGAAGGTACGTTGATTATTTATATTTTGGGGTTGGGAGGGGGGGACCCCTGTTTTAGAACATGGCGACGCGCGCGCGAATGATGATGTGTCTAAATTATGGAATGAGGTCAGAGTTCACGGGCTGGTAATAATTTCCGCCCAGTGTGACCTGGAACCGTGATGGGAAAAAAAAATATATATTTACGATCTCGGTCAGTTAAAAAGGGGTCAAGCGTGCTCTATTGATTATCATTACAAAATAAAGGTTGACTGTGCATTGTTCTATGGTAAGCGGTATGTGTTGTTGTGAGAGACAGCAACACATTAGCTATGACATTTTGCGGTAGGGCGATGCAGATTTACGGTGGGTTATGATATGCTGTGCTGACCAGTAAAATATTTGTTGGCGGGGGGGGGGGGGGAGGGGGGGAGGTAAGAAAAAAAAAAATTCTATTTAATATTTCCGAAAAAAAAAATTGGACGTTTGTTTGAAACACACTCATTAACATTTATTTTACGATATCTACAATAGATTTTAAAAATTGGTTCTTTGAAAATTTTTGAAAATATGTCTTAAAATTACACTTTTTTTACCCAAAAAAAGTCACAAAATACATATTTAAAATTTTTTTTTCATATTTTTTTTTATTTCTTTGTTCATTAATTGGTATGTTGTATGCATGTGCCAAAAATGGCTAGTGTAGCTTTAAAAAAATAAAAAAAAAAGATAGAAAAAAACAACTAGCAGAAACCTTAAATGCCCCATGGACCTCCTTAAGGATTTTGCTGACCCTAGGCTCTATAGGTTCGCGAATTCTAAGTTCCATAACTCATTTAATATTATATAATTGTAAATTTAAAATATATATATATATTTCACTTTCTTAGGCCCTGTTTTTTGTTTGTAGGCCCTAGTCACTGTGCCTATAGTGCCCAAGGCCTTAATCGGGCCTTGCTCCTGGCTGTCTTGCCTGTTAAAACTTAACTTCATCTCTTTCGTTACATACATAAAAGGGTTGGGGAAAATGTCAATGAAATCAGCGATGTAAAAATAATTGCTCTTTCTTATCAGTGATCTCATTAATATATGTTTGCGCGAGCACGCTTTACGGCAGTGCGCACAAACATCTCGCTCATTATTAGGCCAACGTGACGCGCATGGAAAGAAAAATGTTCTCCATAGGTTTTGTGCAGCCAACATCTTTTTGCCTTACTCAATCCTCAGAATATTAGAGGAAACTATAGAATATTGGAGAGAACTAATGAACATTAGAGGGAACTACGTAATATTATAGGGAACTACAGAACATTAGAGGAAACTATAGAATAATAGAGGAAACTACAGAATATTAGAGAGAACTACTGAACATTAGAGGGAACTACATATTATTTATTATAGGGTACTATAGAACACTAGATGGAACTATAGAATATTAGAGAGAACTACTGAACATTAGAGGGAACTACCTATTATTATAGTGTACTATAGAACACTAGAGGGAACTATAGAACATCGTATTCGACCACTGGGCAACACAACCTATATACATATAGTTAAATCAGAGTTGTTAGAAAAATATATACAAGAGAAAAGGTAGTTTTGAACAGAACACGCAATATCACAACAATCTACCACATGAAATGGAAAATATTTATACAACAATTTAAATTACTTTTTTTCAAATAAAAAGTAATAAAAAAAAGAATGTATATAAACACACGTTACATTATATATATATATATATATATATATATATATATATATATATATATACATTTATTAGATGGATAGATAGATAGATAGATAGATAGATAGATAGATAGATAGATAGATAGATAGATAGATAGATTAGATAGATAGATAGATAGATAGATAGATAGATAGATAGATAGATAGATAGATAGATAGATAGATAGATAGATAGATAGATAGATAGATAGATAGATAGATAGATAGATAGATAGATAGATAGATAGATAGATAGATAGATAAAGTTCATCGCATTTTTTTTTGGAGAATGCGAACCAAACTAGATCATGTGATGCAAACAATTTTTCCATCGGGGTTGTCTTAATGCATGAACCCGTTGGACTTTTGCCCGCGGACTCCAGAAGTGTTTGAATTTAATACAGTTAGACCAATCTACATTTCAATGGCGAGTCTTAGGTGGCTCGCAGCACAAACATTTCTCCCCCCCCCCGGGGGGGGGGCTGGGGCATAATCATGTTAATAAATGACTCCATGTACTGCTGAACATGGATTCATGCACACAGTTGGACAAACCGATAATTTAAGTTATATATGAGATCAACACGTAAAATAAATTACTCACCTTCAAATATTAATTCAAATCAAAACTCTTTCCAGAAATGTAGAAAAAAAATTGTTTTTTCTGGTTGTTTTCTTTAAAAAATAACAAACAAACAAACAAATAAACCCTAAAATAAAACAACTACGGAATTCCTTTAGCTTCAGAAAAAAAAAACAGACAGGGAAGTGTTTAGGTCTTCTCCCCAGGTGGTCGGTACAGGAAATGGAGTGGACTGATTAGTGCATTCTGTCCCTTTGATTGTACTGGCTGAAAAAGCATTGTCAACTCCCATTAGCTGGCAGTACGCGGGGGGGGGGGGGGGGGGTGGGGGGTGGGGGGGGGACACAGACAAGGAAAAAAAGTGGGAGGGTGGAGGTAGCTTATTACATGATGGCTGTAGGGTTTGTGTGTGGGGGTGGGGCTAAGGAAAAGGGAGATGGTGTGAGAATGATTAAATAATGGTATGAGATATATGAAGAGGTAGAGAGAGTGTGAATGAATGATGGAATTAGAGAGATATATGAAGAGGCAGAGAGAGTGTGAATGAATGATGGAATTAGAGAGATATATGAAGAGGTAGAGAGAGTGTGAATGAATGATGGAATTAGAGAGATATATGAAGAGGTAGAGAGAGTGTGAATGAATGATGGAATTAGAGAGATATATGAAGAGGCAGAGAGAGTGTGAATGAATGATGGAATTAGAGAGATATATGAAGAGGCAGAGAGAGTGTGAATGAATTATGGAATTAGAGAGATATATGAAGAGGTAGAGAGAGTGTGAATGAATGATGGAATTAGAGAGATATATGAAGAGGTAGAGAGAGAGAGAGAGAGAGAGAGAGAGAGAGAGTGTGTGAATGAATGATGGAATTAGAGAGATATAGTGCTGTCTCAACAACAACTGATGGTTAGGATACTCTTTGGCGTATGTGTGTATGTTTGATTGTCTTTGTGTATGTATTATGTATGCATGCATGTATGTATGTTTGCATGAATGTGTATGTATATTTGTGTGTATCTTTATATGTATGTGGGTGTATGCAAGATTGTGTGTATGTAAGCATGTATGTATGTAGTGTGTATGCATATTTGTGTGTATGTATGTATCTGTATGTATGATTTGTGTGTGTGTGTGTGTATGTGTGAATGTATGATTGTTTTTTCAGTATGTATGTATGGTGTATGTGTTACTATTTTGTATTTGAGTAAAGATTGCCTGAAAGCCTAACAACAATATCGCGACATTCTGAATTTACAATATGATTGTGAATGTGACATGATTGTAAATGTGACATGAATTATTAATGCAGTGACATTAACTCAGATATGCGTACTGTGTTGCATATTGTGATACATATAGCTCTGCATGTTTTGTTGATATTGTGCTACTAACTGTGCTACAAATGTGTTTACATTGTGTGTTGATATTGTGCTACTAACTGTGCTACAAATGTGTTTACATTGTGTGTTGATATTGTGCTACTAACTGTGCTACAAATGTGTTTACATTGTGTGTTGATATTGTGTTACATATTGTGTTTTTGTTATTATTATATATTTTTGATACAAATCCTGTTACAAACGCTAAATACTTCCCCCCCCCCTGTATACTTACGGTTATAAGATGTAAACAATGAAACGAATCAGTGATATGTTTACATGTTTATTAAAGCTCATTATCTGAAAAAAAAAGTACATAAACTGCAAAAAAAAATTAAACAACTTGTTTCTAGATGTTTGTAAGGATTATTGCTTTTATTAAATATAATGTTTGAATTCAGGTCATTGTTGGCTTTAAATAACGAAAACAAATAACAGTAATGGTGTCTCACCATGGGTGGTGGTTGGGGGGGGGGGAGGGATTTGGGGGGGGGGGGGCTACTACGTTTGTCACAGAAAGGAAAACAAACAAAATATTATTGAAGTTGTCACATCGATTGTCACATAATGTCACACGCAATTGGTAACAATAAATAAAAAGAAAATCAGTTTCCACAACATAGCGAACCTCAGTGAGTTTATATTTAGTAACATAATTGACGTCACTCAGACTCACATAGACACCTCCTGCTCGGTCCTGATTGAACCAATCAAAAGTTAGTAATAGCATAAATTTGAACAAGTTATTGGGACACCTGCAAAAAAGGATATGAAACAGTGCTCCATTAACCCCCAACTCCTGGGAGAGTCAAGCAGCCGACCGCATAATCGTCCATTATAGTGTTTCTGAACAAGGCCATGTTGAGATATTCACTTCATTTCATGATGGCCGTGTTCTGGTGGATTCACTGCGACAAGAAGATTTCATGATGGCCGTGTTCTGAAGGACTCACTGCGACAACAAGATGAAGGATTACTTAATAGTATCGAGGGCGTATTTTAGCTTGAAGGCTTGCCCTTCCTGGCAGTACCCCTTCTCTTTGACCTCCGCCGCTGCGATCGTCCCCACCACCCACTCGTTGTCTTTAAACAGATTCCCTATCACGCGGCCCACGGCCCAACCCGGCTTTGTGTCAGAGGCGTCGGTGACGGACACGGTGCAGGTGAAGTTGCCTGAAAGCTCAGAGTTAGTCTTTGCGCGCTCATGGCACTCCGCCCCTGTAATCTTCAGGTAGATGTTCCCTTCTCGCGAGAACTGGACGGTTCCGGTGACCATGATACCCATCTCCTTGACCAGATACCCGTGACTGGTCAAAGTCTGACCATGGGTCTTCGAGGATCCGCCCAAGAGCGTGACGTTCCAGTCAAAAATGTGCATGATCCGCTGACCCCTCCCAAAGTCACGCTCCTGGCTCGCCCTCGCGATGACGGCCGAGGCTTTGGATACGTCCTGGCTGATCAGGACGATGTGCTCTCGGAGCAGCCTCGTCACGTCCTGTGACCGGCCCCGGAGGGATTCCACGCTCTCCTGGCAGGCCGTCGTGTCTGCGACCAGCATCTGCTGGGAGTTGAGGGTCCAGGTCTTCAGGTGCTCGACCGACGCGCTCAGTTTCTTGACCTCCTCGATGAGTTGAGTCTGCTCTCTCTGCAGGCTTGACCTCATGGTCAGCTGGTTTCGCTCAATGTCGTGTATCCTGGTTTCAACGTCTTCGTCAATCTAAATGATATGAAAACATGTCGTATTAGTGCACACAAAAAAAAGTATAAAAAAAAAACAAACAGTGAAAACATTGAACGTACAGAAAACTATGGTCAATGAGTCAGTCGCTATTGTTGGTGCTGAGTTATTTCAAAAGCCTCAACCTGAGGCTGGTAAAATAAAATATCGGGCCACTAATTGTTGTTTAATTTAACATACATGTTTCTAAAGTACGAACAATTAAATGTTCTGACCGGATCCAGCAGTCCCACGGGGCTATTGGGCCCACGGGACCGTAGTTTGCCCATGTCCCGTCTGAATGCAGCTAAACTGCAGTTTATTGCCTTGTTTCAGTGAAGTGTGAACAAGATACAACTGGGTCATTAAAGACAGTGATCTAGGCTCCGTCAGAGTTCTAGGCTCCGACTAAGATCTAGGTTTCGACAGTTCTAGGCTCCGTCTAGGATCTAGGCTGCGGCAGAGTTTTAGGCTCCGGCTAAGATCTAGGCTCCGGCTAATGTTTAGGCTCCGGCAGAGTTCTAGGCTCCGGCTAAGATCTAGGCTCCGGCAGAGTTCTAAGCTCCGGCAGAGTTTTAGGCTCTGGTAGAGTTCTAGACTCCGACTAAGATTTAGGCTCCGGCAGAGTTCTAGACTCCGGCTAAGGTCTAGGCTCCGGCAGAGTTCTAGACTCCGGCTAAGGTCTAGGCTCCGGCAGTTCTAGACTCCGGCTAAGGTCTAGGCTCCGGCAGAGTTCTAGACTCCGGCTAAGGTCTAGGCTCCGGCAGAGTTCTAGGCTCCGGCTAAGGTCTAGGCTCCGGCAGAGTTCTAGACTCCGGCAGAGTTTTAGGCTCCGGCTAAGATCTAGGCTCCGGCTAATGTTTAGGCTCCGGCAGAGTTCTAGGCTCCGGCTAAGATCTAGGCTCCGGCAGAGTTCTAGACTCCGGCTAAGGTCTAGGCTCCGGCAGAGTTCTAGACTCCGGCTAAGGTCTAGGCTCCGGCAGTTCTAGACTCCGGCTAAGGTCTAGGCTCCGGCTGAGTTCTAGACTCCGGCTAAGGTCTAGGCTCCGGCAGAGTTCTAGGCTCCGGCTAAGGTCTAGGCTCCGGCAGTGTTCTAGACTTCGGCTAAGGTCTAGGCTCCGGCAGAGTTCTAGGCTCCGGCTGAGTTCTAGGCTCCGGCAGAGTTCTAGGCTCCGGCTAAGGTCTAGGCTCCGGCAGAGTTCTAGACTCCGGCTAAGGTCTAGGCTCCGGCAGAGTTCTAGGCTCCGGCTGAGATCTAGGCTCCGGCAGAGTTCTAGGCTCCGGCTAAGATTTAGGCTTCAACGTGTGCAAAGACTAATGCTACTGCTCGTTAGTCTGTGCAGTAAAACATACTAAAGCCCGTTTAAAATGTGTCAGTCTCACCTGCTCGTACACAGGTCGGTCATAATGACATTCCTCCTGGTTTTTCTCTGACTGTAAATCTGTTGAAAGGGAAGAAGAAAGACATATTTAGTGTTCAATATAAGCAGTCAAACCATAGCACACTAATTATTTTTGATTTTTTAAATATGGAATAATCCGACTATCAAGCCAAGAAACACGTAAATTGCTATCGTATGGAAATATTTTTAGATAGTTATCAACAGAGGGAATTTAGGGAAGACGACATTGAAAATATATAAAACAAAAAATTTCATATCATAAAATAATATATATATATATATATATATATATATATATATATATATATATATATATATATTCTGATAGCGTTAATAAAACACAGTTAACAGAGACACATTCCAAAGGGTGTATGCAAAAGGTGTCATGTACAATGTACAACCAAACAACATCACACACCGAAGACGGACTGCAGCAGCTTGTCACCCGCCTCTCCCACATATGTAAGGAGTTTGGACTATCAGCCTAAAAAAGACAAAGGTCATGGCACAGGGTACAGATACCCCCCCCCCCAACCATTGACATCGATGGGCACACCCTAGAGGTCGTCGAGAACTTCACTTACCTCGGGTCCACCATCTCCAGCTCGCTAGCCATAGACCCGGAGATCAACTGCAGAATCGCTAGGGCAGCCACAGTCATGGCGAGACTAAATCAACGTGTGTGGAAAAACCCCAGCTTCACCGAGAATACCAAACTGCGCGTCTACCAGGCCTGCATTTTCAATACCCTCCTCTATGGATGCGAGACGTGAACCACTTACGCGAGGCACGAAAGGAAACTAAACAACTTCCACATGAGGTGCCTGCGGCGTATACTGCAGATCAAGTGGCAGGACAAGATCCCCAACACTGGGGTGCTGGAGAGGGGCCAACATGAGCAGCTTGTTCGCAGTTCTCAGCAAGAGACGCCTCAGATGGCTCGGCCATGTCAAGAGAATGGATGCAGGACGCATTCCGAAGGACCTACTCTATGGCGAGCTAGTTACAGGCCAGAGGAAAACAGGGCGCCCTATAATGCGCTTCAAAGACACCTGCTAAAAGGATATGAAACAGTGCTCCATTAACCCCAACTCCTGGGAGAGCCAAGCAGCCGACTGCCAGTCCTGGAGGCTCACTGTTCGGCAGGGTTCATCGCGCGCAGAGGCTGAGTGACAAGAAAACGCTGCCCTGAAAAGATCAAAGAGGAAGCAGCAAAAACAACAGCTACAACAACAGCTACAACAACCATCTACATTCAAGTGCGACAAGTGCGGCAGGGAGTGCCACTCCCGAGTCGGACTGCACAGCCATTCCCGGCGGTGCTTGTAGACTCAATTTAGCTACACCATCGTCTCTCGAGACGGAAGGATGCCGACGATATTTATCTATATCTATATCTATATACAGTCGATTCCGCTTAATCGGGACACATCGGGACCGAGGCTTTTTGTCCCAATTAAGCGGCTGTCCCAATTAAACATACGAATTTACTATTGGCTTCTTGGTTTGGTTTCTTTGAGATTTGTCCCAAATAAGCGGCTGTCCCAACTATATATTATATATATACATATATATATATATATATATAAATATATATATATATATATATATATATATATTTATATATATATACTAGCCGTCCCGAGGCGTACAATGTACACCCAAACACTACGAAATCAATAACGTATTATTACAGTAAACCACAAAACGGTTAATTTAAAAATAACGGGAGTAAGGGAGTTAATCGTGTGAAAATTAACATCAGCAAAAATAACATGTTGAATACATTCCCCTTTATTGAGACTGCGGTGAAGTATTCCGTTTCGCAGATGAAGCTAGACATCATTTGTTGCCGTATTTTAATCATATAACTTTATTTTACTGACAACGAAAAGTGTTATTTAAATAAATAATTGAATTTATACGTGCAAAATATACAAAAGAAAAAGCGTGATTAACTAGAGTGGAAACTATAGTTGAAATGTTAAGTCCCTATTGATCATTTTAAAAAAATTCTCTCTTGATCAAACACCCATACAACATTCTACACAGGAATAAAAACAATAATATAAATAAAAGCGATGTGGGTTCTGCGTTAAATCGAAAGTGAAAAATTAACACAACAGTATTCCAGTTTAAAATACAATCATGAAAAAATCGGATCTGCCCGAAACCAAAAAATAACCCAGCCTACCCATCAAGCCCAATGGGATATAACTCTATGCAAAGGTTTTGCAGGGTACAGCTAGTACAAAATTAAAAATAGTTTGCGCGAATAAATTGGTGCGGTTCTTGAAAGGTTGGAGACCTGTTTTATAGAGAACTTTCAATGACCTCACCCCCCCCCCCCCCCCGGGTCCCCAATTGTTAATTAACTGAAATAATAATAAGACTATAAATTAAGCAGAATAGTATCAATCTTTATTATAGCTCTTATTGATTTATACTTTAATATTATTTATTATGTACGACGATTTTCGCTCTGAAAAAAAAAAAGATAAATAAATATAACGTCATCAAAATGCCCATAATTCTCTCCTTAGCATCCGATCACCAGATCCACATTTATCCGGTTCTTCCCGTCTGTAAAATATCTCGAAAAGGCAGCATTGTAATTGGAACTGTTGTACACGAAGCAAATAAATGTCTTGGTTTATAGGCCAGTGTGCCTGTCTGTCTGCCATATCAGATTTGTAAACAATTTGTCTTGCAACTTCCCCCCCCCCTTCCCCACTCATGGGAAATTTCTTTTGTAGATAATTTGTAGAAAAGTCGGTGATGTATGGTGTGTGCGCGCGCGTGTGTGTGTGTGAATGTGTGACATAAATTGATATACCGGAGGTAACTTTGATTATCAAATACATGACGACATGCAGCTCTTATCATTTCGAGTTCTAGTTTTATATTGCCAGCAGCGATAACAAAATCCATACCAGATTAATGAAATAACTCTCCAACATGTTTGTTTTTGTTTATTTTATTTGACTCAATATTAAGTGTGTGTTTGTGTGTGTGTGTGTGTGTGTGTGTGTGTGTGAAATCCATGTAAGGATGAGACGAAATCTCTTAGATCCTATAAACCACTAATGGTGACATACCCGTCAAAGCCGACAGTGCGATGGCCATGGAGGCACCACGGGAGATATAGCGGGGACTTTAAACCTATGACCTGAAAAAAATCCATTGGACCTCACCTGAGATCGAACCTGGGACCCTCAAGTGGGCAGTCGAGCGCTTTACCGTACGACCATCCGACCATCCGTCCCAAGTAGATCAAGTGAGCATCAACCTTCGCGATTATATGGGGAGTTGTTTGGGGAGGAGGGGCGGGGGGCGGAGAAGTAGAAGGGTACAATCAATGGAACGAAGCAGTCAGCCAGAGCTGCCAATCTAGTTATTTTTCTTTATTTTGGACAAACATTTGCTGTTGGATTATGGTTAACATATTATCGAAGATTGATCATAAGAGTCTGATAGCTAAATACAGTGTGTTGTTGTGGGAACTGATGTGAACTTCATAATTATGGTTATTATGAGATATCATGCAATTTAAACAGTAAAAAGATCTGTTTGTTTATTAGGAAGCAAAAGTTGACTGACAGTTTTTTACCTTCTGGGATCGGGATGCCAGGTCTGGCTGGTAATGTTCTGGCTTTGTTTTGATTAGGCAGAGGCGGCTCCTTGTTAAGTTTTGATAGGCTGGCTGTCAGTATCTGTGTGAATGGGGTGGGTTCTCGAGAAGCCGGGGCCACATCGTCAGAGCTTTTCGGTATGGGCGGCACCGGCCGATTTCTTATAGCCGACACGGGCGGGGACTCTTGCGGAGTTGGTGGAACGGGGCGCCCCCTGGTCGCTGGGAGAGTGGCGGACTTCGGGGGAAGGGAAGGAGGTGGAGAATTTCTCGCCGAGGAGTTGAAAGAATCGTTTCTTGCAGGCAAGGGCGGAGGAAGACCGTCGCCGTTTTTACCAGGTGGGTAAGATACTGTCTGTTGTCTTAGAGCGCTCGGAGGTTTGGCCTCAACCGGTTCAGAGGCGACATTGTAAATGCCAGAAAAGTTCTGCGGCGGTTGAGAGGCTGAAACTATGCGAGGGTTGTTCACGTTCGTGGGCTGAAATTTCTCAGTTGCTTGCGACCTGTCAGCCTCCGGCCCTGGCTCCGTCGACGGAGTCAGCTTCATGGCTGAAATCAGCTGCGACACTCTCGATGCCGTTTTTGGGGGGGCGTCCGTTACGCTTTCGCCCAATGTTATGCCGTCTACGGAT
Organism: Bulinus truncatus; assembly: GCA_021962125.1. Lineage (NCBI taxonomy): Eukaryota > Metazoa > Mollusca > Gastropoda > Planorbidae > Bulinus > Bulinus truncatus. The sequence continues at coordinate 7,586,193 of JAGDYQ010000019.1, forward strand.
ACGACCCGATCCGGATTCCTGGCCCGAGGTTCGACCTCAATGGGCCGTGTGGGAAGCTGTGACGTCGATGCCGCAAGAGAGCGAGCTGCCATCAGAGGAAGCTGTGCACTTGAGGATGTGGTGGGCGACGCCGGTGTCGTTGGGCTGTTTTGAGAACCTCCCTGGGATGATCGCTTTAAAGCGGATATGATTTCGGACACTCTCAGAGGCTTCTGCTCAGTGGGCTGTTCCAGCGTTGCGTCATTGGCTGAGGACGAAACTTGAACATCGTTGGCGACAGCAGAGGGCGCGTCGGTGAAAGCAGTAGACGGCGGAGGGGGCTGTGAGGCTGAGTTGATCTGTCTTTTGCGGGTCAGCTGGGTGGCTGAGTCGCCAGGGCTGACCGCTGACACGTAAGGGACTGCAGCCGACGGCGTTGAAGAGGGCGCTGCAGTCGTTAAGGGCGTTTGCGCCGCAGACTTAATCCGACTAGATCCCGTGTTCTGAGTGGCGCTACTTTGCCCCTGAAGCGATGGGTGTGACTGAGATGATGAGTATTTTGTTGAAGATAAATAAAAAAAGAAGAAAGAGTTATATAAGACTTGATATGTAAACATGTTTCAATTCCTAGTCATATCATAACAATAAATAACAGACCATCGTTAACACTTTATATATTTGTGTGAAATACAACATAGTTAAAAACACTAACAGTCAGGCAGTAGTTTTGTACATATGATATATATAAAAGCGATTTGGGCTCTGCGTTAAATCGAAAGTAAAGAATTAATACGACAGTATTCCAGTTTAAAATACATTCATGAAAAAATCGGATCTGCCCGAAACCAAAACATAACCTAGCCCACCGATTAAGTCTAAGGGGATATAACCCTATGCAAATGTTTTGTGGGGTACAGCTAGTCTGTAATATTGTGCGACTAGATGAAGGAGGTAAATACGAAAAATGATGAATAGATATGACATGACCTGCGCCTTCCATAGATCTTCATGGACCCTAAGCCGAAATTTATATGGTATATATATGGACCTTTTTGGGGCCATCTATGTATTAGTGTGAAAACTTGACAAAAACAACAACAATAAGATGTTGGGTGAACAAAACGTTTCTTGCACGAGGGTTGGCATGAGAGTAAATCCAATATGGAGGATATAAACGGTCACGATCATCTCCTTATAGCATACAGCCCCTACCCCCCCCCCCACTGCACTACGCCTATGTTTTTTTCAATAGTAAAATAAAATAAGCATTACCATGTTTGAATTATTGATATTAGCTTCCATTTGGTGACACCCTGTTGTACCTCAGCACATCTTGAACTTCAAAAAAAAAAAAAAAAGAAAGTTAAACAAATTATTCAACTATCATTCTGACCGTCTGTCTGATTGTAATACATCACACATACTTCAGGGCTATCATTATGTCCGTCTGTCTGATTGTAAAATATCACACATAATAAGTGTAGGACAAAACCCCCCCCCCAAGCGGACAAAACTCCCACTGGACTTCTCCCCTATTTTTATTATTAAATCTATTATTAGGCCCTTATTTTTATTAAAAAATATGTAATATATAATACCTGGATGAATATATATATATATAAAGTATGTATTTTTAAGGGAATTTTTTTTCAAAGTACCCCAATAAGCTACATTAGCCCGTCGAGCCATAGTGTTCAAAAGTCAATCTCTATGTAACATTACATCAACAGTCAGCTTATCTTACAAGGTAAAAACAAAACAAAATTAGAGGTTTTAGCCCAAGGTCAATACTGACCGTATCTTTATTCTATCTTTTGATTCTCGCGCCAGACACACATTTTGTAGCAGACGGTAAAACGAACAGCATAACAACCACTGTGATCGAAAGCCAATCCTTTAGTTGGGTAAAATAGCATAGAAACATGCCTATTGATAGACTGTGTTGACAGACATGATATCTTTTATATCGACAAACATTTCCCTTAGCCCATGGTCAACTTCGTATATGTAGAAGTATTAATGCTATTGACTTATATTCATTCTTAACATTTTGGGGGTTTTGTCCGCTGGGGGTTTAGTCCGCTGGGGGTTATGTCCGCTGGGGGTTTTGTCCTACACTCGTAATACATCACACATACTTCACGGCTATCATTCTGCCCGTCTTTCTGATTGTAATACATCACACATACTTCACGACTATCATTCTGCCCGTCTGTCTGATTGTAATACATCACACATACTTCACGGCTATCATTCTGCCCGTCTTTCTGATTGTAATACATCACACATACTTCACGGCTATCATTCTGCCCGTCTGTCTGATTGTAATACATCGGTATCCGAACAAAACCCCCCAGCGGACAAAAAACCCCACGGACAAAACCCCCACGAACAAAATACCCAGCGGACAAAACCCCCAGCGGATTTTCAAGTAACTCTATAACAGATTACCTTAAGCGACTTGAATTTGGGTTACACCATCTTACCGTGACACTGTTCCCTCATCCCCCCCCATATCACAGCTATGTTTCCCCTCATCCCCCCCCATATCACAGCTATGTTTCCCCTCATCCCCCCCCATATCACAGCTATGTTTCCCCTCATCCCCCCCATATCGCAGCTATGTTTCCCCTCATCCCCCCCCATATCGCAGCTATGTTTCCCCTAATCCCCCCCCCCATATCAAAGCTATGTTTCCCCTTATCCCCCCCATATCGCAGCTATGTTTCCCCTCATCCCCCCCATATCACAGCTATGTTTCCCCTCATCCCCCCCATATCGCAGCTATGTTTCCCCTCATCCCCCCCATATCACAGCTATGTTTCCCCTCATCCCCCCCATATCACAGCTATGTTTCCCCTCATCCCCCCCATATCACGGCTATGTTTCCCCTCATCCCCCCCATATCGCAGCTATGTTTCCCCTCATCCCCCCCCATATCACAGCTATGTTTCCCTCATCCCCCCCCATATCGCAGCTATGTTTCCCCTCATCCCCCCCATATCACAGCTATGTTTCCCCTCATCCCCCCATATCACAGCTATGTTTCCCCTCATCCCCCCCATATCGCAGCTATGTTTCCCCTCATCCCCCCTATATCACAGCTATGTTTCCCCTCATCCCCCCCCCATATCGCAGCTATGTTTCCCCTCATCCCCCCATATCACAGCTATGTTTCCCCTCATCCCCCCATATCGCAGCTATGTTTCCCCTCATCCCCCCCCCCATATCACAGTTATGTTTCCCCTCATCCCCCCATATCGCAGCTATGTTTCCCCTCATCCCCCCCCCCCATATCACAGCTATGTTTCCCCTCATCCCCCCATATCGCAGCTATGTTTCTTTCCCCTCATCCCCCCCATATCACAGCTATGTTTCCCCTCATCCCCCCCCATATCACAGCTATGTTTCCCTCATCCCCCCCCCATATCGCAGCTATGTTTCCCCTCATCCCCCCCATATCACAGCTATGTTTCCCCTCATCCCCCCATATCACAGCTATGTTTCCCCTCATCCCCCCCCATATCGCAGCTATGTTTCCCCTCATCCCCCCCCCATATCACAGCTATGTTTCCCCTCATCCCCCCCCATATCACAGCTATGTTTCCCCTCATCCCCCCCCATATCACAGCTATGTTTCCCCTCATCCCCCCCCCCCCCATATCGCAGCTATGTTTCCCTTCATCCCCACCCCCTCTAGATCTGTGGTCAGCGGAACGAGATCAAAGCCACCATGAGCCACTATGGAGCTTCTTGGCCACTGACCAAGATCAAAGCCCTACCGGACTCAGAGAAAACCCCTGAGCCAGGCTTTTGATGTCAGAAACTCCCATCCCCCCTCCTTTCCTCGACATTCGGGGGCGAGCAGTCGATCGAGACAGAAGTGTTCAGTTAGTTAGCAGTTGGTGTTGTATTAGAGTTTTGAGTGAGATAGTCGTGCAGTCACGAGTAGTTTAAATAAAGTTCAGTTATTTTTATACTTGACATTAATAAGTGTTGGCCTATCTGTTTATATATGACTGTACTTGGAAATCCAGCAATAATTTATGGAATATATATATAGAAAGAACCCTTAACAAGCATGTTAAATATATGTGTGTAGATAGGCTTATATGTTAATTACTAGTGGGCTACATGTATAAAGTATTCATGTATATCATGCTACCAAGAAAGAAAAAAATTGTATCACAGACAGATTTTATTGAATATCACTAATAGGTATTACATACACCAAAATTTATCTGTGCATAACAAGTACACATAGAATGTATCTGTGCATTGCCAGTGTACACATAGAATGTTATGTCACAGTTTTTCAGGGGGATAACTAGCGTGTTAAAGTCTTTGATAGATAACCGCATACCTACTTAAATCAACACTCGCGAATTAGCTGACGTAATATGCGATAGCTGCACTCCTCACTTAATACAACCAATCTCCTATCACTAAACATAGTGCAACTGAAACGTAACGTGTGGATTACTACACAGCTCGCTGTATAAATGGATCGTAGCTTACACACACCTTGCAATGTATAATAACTACACACCACACGTAATGCTTCATTTTATGTATCCAATGTCTGCCAGTGCCCAATCTACACGCCCTATGTGTGTAATACGTCAGAACAGACCAGGGACTACTGTGGGCCCTATCCGGCCCGCGATGCATGTTGGATCGTCCCGTGCTCTGCTTCTATCCTTCTGTCCACAGCAATAGAGGTTACCTTTAAATCAGTGCCGAATCTAGGAATTTCGGGGTCCTGGGGGGGGGGGAGCTTGGCGTCTTTGAGGGTCCCTGCATTTTGACATTCGACATCATGACATGATATAATGTACTTAATATTTAATGTAAAAGTAGTTTTCGGAGGCCGCCCCTCAAGCTGGGGCCCGGGGGGACTTTCGAATTCGGACCCTTCCCCCCCCCCCTACCCTAGGTAAGCCTCTGCTTTTAATTATATCACTTCATAAAAATAAACACTCCTTTCATTTTGTTCCACATCCAGACGGTCTGTCAAATTTAAGAGCCCGATGTGGCTCGAGGGCCAAATAGTTTACCCCTACCCAGAGGCGTACCTAGGGTGGGGGAGGGGGGTCCAAATTCGAAAGTGCCCCCGGGCCCCAGCTTGAGGGGGCCCCACAATTTTTTTACATTAAATATTAAGTGCATTAACTTATGTCATGGTGACAAAAGTCAAAATGCAGGGGCCCCCAAAGAGGCCAAGCCCTCCGGGCACCCCAATCCCTATGTTCGGCACTGCCCCTCCCCCCTTAGTCTGACACATCGTCGCACATGATCGAGGTCTCGGGCTTTCTTAAAGCAAGGCCGGCTTTAAAACCTTTAGGGACCGATTATGTCTATCTCAGCCCGTCTGTCTGATTGTAATACATTGTGTCTATCTCTGCCAATGTTCGACTTGTCAGGTGATCGATCACGCGACATATTATGAAATCAATGTGCAACACAGGGGCGCGGTTCGATTAATCCCGACCGAGCCACTCACCTGTCTGTGCCGGCCCTGCCACAACACAAGAAATATCACATTACCTTTTTTCGCGTATTGTAAGAACATACCGCTTTCATACATACCTTTTACTTTTAGTGCACTTTTCCCACACACACTGCAACGAATCTACCCCTCAATACGAAGTTTCACAAACAATAACGGTACGGAACGTGTGCGTGTCACTTGTAAATGGAACACTTGAACGAAAGAACAAAAGAAAATGTGTTCCGCCGACTGTCTTGCTGACCTGATCTATTATTTTTTTTTATGTCTCCATGTATCACTTCCTTGTTCGTCAATGATATTTATGAGAATGATGATGGTAAAAATAACTCGTAAATACGTGTTGAACATGTATTGAAAAGTACATGAAGATTAAAGAAATATGTGTTTGTAATATCTGATGTGATCTATATCATCGGCAATGTCAGCACAGAAAAATTCAAAGTAGAGACTATATAACACGATATGGCTCTCTGCAGCACACACACATCGTTGTTTCTCTTCAACACACCTGTTAGTAAGCCGCGGTGTACGGTCTGTGCTGGTGTCAAATTTCTGGAAGTTTCAATATGCGCCGCGATGTGCTATGGTTTTTTTTTAAATCTGTGTGTGTGTGTGTGTGTGTGTGTGTGTGTACAGGTCTCAGGACTGATACTTCATGAGATATCATGTGACGATGTCGGTACTCTGTGTGGTGCACCAGATCTACTGCAAATTAACGACGGAAAAAAAAAGCCAATTGGCAATTCACTATTTACGTCTAAGCTACACAAACTATAGCTTAGGACCCCCACTTTTTGGGGGGGGGGGGGACCAAAAAATTGTCCGAATGAGCAATTGTCTTATATACTTAATTATTTGGCACAGATTATATATATGATATCTGGACTTAAAAAAGGTCCCATATCTCAAATAGCTTAGGGTCTTATCAAGTCTAAATCCGGCGCTGCCCTTTGCCATTCGGGAGGGAGTGGGTGGGGGGGGGGTCTAAGCCAGGGTGGGGGTGTCGGCCGAATTATGTCCCGTGTAGGTATTCTATCAGCCGGTCGCGGTATTCTATCAGCCGGCCGCGGTATTCTATCAGCCGGTCGCGGTATTGTATCATCGGGTCGCGGTATTCTATCAGCAGGTCGCGGTATTCTATCATCGGGTCGCGGTATTCTATCAGCCGGACGAGGTATTCTATCAGCCGGTCGCGGTATTCTATCAGCCGGTCGCGGTATTCTATCGGTCATCTACACCGACAACATGAGCCAACGACACCAACATTTCGTTGGAAGCTCGAGGGGTTGTGAGAGGGTGGAAGGGGGGGGGCTAATAGAAATAGCTATGTTTTTTTTCCCTCGGCTTCTATCTCATAATATAAAAACATATGTACGTTTAAGTATATAATACAATGTACACAATTCAAATTATGTTTGTTTCTTTTTAGATATAACATGTATACCTTTGACACACAGTCCTTAAATACATAATCGTATGACCCGTGTGTCTCCTTCGGGTGGTTTTCATATCGCGCGGTGTATGCGTTGTAACACTGTGTCTCCCTCGCAGGTAGTTTTCATATCGTGCGGTGTATGAGTTGTATTTCATACATTTCTATGCTATTTCTGTTCTTATTGTATTCTGTTCATGACAATAAAGCCCACATGTTCTTTTCTATTGCCGTACATGTATTTCGTATATTTCTTTGTTATCCCTTCTGTCGGATTTCATTCAGCCAGCTTCAGCAGGGCTTTTCCCACTAGTATATTATACTTATGCACGTTGTAAATACATGGCGCAGTTTGCTTGTTTAATGGTATGAATATATTTAACTACTTTTGTTACAGACTCTTTATAAATACAATGTTTACTTTGATCAAAAAAAGGAAAACATAAATATTTTAACAATCATTTAATGGTCATTAATCAGTAAATATACATAATTAGGGTCAGGGGTCAGCATAATCACTTTTTGTGGCGCAGATGAAAAACGCATTTATTGCCGACCCTATTAATTTTACATTGCGAGAATCTTTAACCAAATCTACTATTTTTGCGCTACTAAAGTGAAAACAGATATACTTTCGCGTATGATCATGCTTGTCTTCAGTACCGTACCGTAAAGTTAATTAGAGACACACAAATGTGTTATGGTGTTATTGCTGTGGACTCTATGCTGCTGATAATGAAGAGTTGAAGCTTTTGATTGGTTTGTAGAGATCTTTGAGAGCCTACATGATCGATGTATTCTGTGAATTCTATTCTATGATTTACATTAGCTGTGACTTGATAAAATTTTAGATAAACTGAAATCATAAATTATGTCTTTGAAGTATTTACTGTGAAGTGTGATGATAAAAACTGATATACGACATATATACCCCCTCCCTCTCCCTATAACAGTCACCTCGCACATATACAAGGTGTTGAATCGGACCACATCTGTAGCAGTTATTTTTCCTGTGAAACTTCAAGCGGACCTGACTATCATATAGTATTTACCTGCCATGGTCAACATAGCGGTGGGAAAGTTTCAGTCGAGCGGGGGAAATATGAAGTGGAAGGGAAGGTTCGTTGAAATTCTAAAAGACCTGAATTGGTTTATGTGCGTTCCCTTTCCAGCATGGCTATAGATAGAGAGAAGAGAAACGCAAACTGAACATTTCTAACTAGATATTAAGCCCGGCGTTGCCCGGGAAATCTTGGTGTAATGTTAAACCCCTTCCTAATCAATTTAATTAATTTAATTAGGTGCTGATTTATGCCACCTTCCTAATGTGCAGAAATGAACTACATTTCATACGTCAAAAGATGTGGCTGCCATAACTAACAAACCATCATCAAAAAGTAATCCATCGAGGGGAAAAATAACCTTCAGTACACAATGTTAACAAACTATAATAACTGAGCATGATTATCAAATGCGCAGCCGATTTACGTGAAATGCGTAACCGATTTACGTGAAATCAAGTGCAGAATGATTATTATTTTTATTTGACGTCACAGAGGATTTTTATTTATAGCGTTTTGCCTTGAATTCTATTTCTAGTGAAAAATCAAAACAAAGCATTAAAAAATGAACTGAAAAGTAAAAAAATAACTACTTTACTATGTCATTTAGCAGTGCGAAGGCACAATACAGCACTCATCGGGAAATAACGTCATAGAGGATTTTTTTTTTATTTATAGCGACGGCGCTCTCATTCTGCAAAAAAAGAAATTGTACCATCGGGACGTCATGTGTTATTTACGAACGCGCTCGCTAGTGACCTAGTCTGATTAAAATGCTATCTGTTGTAATAAAAACTAAAATAATTTGAATGATATTATATATTATTATTATTATTTAATATTTAGGACATTTACATTTCATAATAAAAAACCACAGAAACTATTTAAAACTAGATTTTTGAAAAAGAAATATCGAATAGATTCGACGCAAGCGCCATTTTGAATTATGTTTCGTGACCTCGCTGGTCACGCGATTACTGTATCAAATACTATTGTTTTATTTATTTCTGGAGGTCTTTTATTTATAGAACGGATTCCCCACACACCGCCTGCCGCCGCCGCGTCCCGGACAAGCTTAGCTGCTTTATAAGTTGGATGATATACAATTATTGACAGAACGACAGAGTGAATGTAGCTGGGACTCTCCATATCTGCTTTCAATCATTATTCAGTTAATTTTGACTAGCCGTTGTACTGTAGATAATCTCGCAACGGAAAATTATTATATCTGCCAATGAACTGAATTGTAGAGTATTTATTTAAAAAGACAATAAATATCTTGATGAGGACTTGAAATAAAAAAATTGCCTAAGAATTGTCTGACGTTGTTACTGAACTACTTAATTCAAGTTGTAGCTGTTGTTTGTCTGACGTTGTTACTGAACTTCTTAATTCAAGTTGTTGTTGTTGTTTCCCTGACGTTGTTACTGAACTACTTAATTCAAGTTGTAGCTGTTGTTTGTCTGACGTTGTTACTGAACTTCTTAATTCAGGTTGTAGCTGTTGTTTGTCTGACGTTGTTACTGAACTTCTTAATTCAAGTTGTAGCTGTTGTTTCCCTGACGTTGTTACTGAACTTCTTAATTCAAGTTGTAGCTGTTGTTTGTCTGACGTTGTTACTGAACTTCTTAATTCAAGTTGTAGCTGTTGTTTGTCTGACGTTGTTACTGAACTTCTTAATTCAAGTTGTAGCTGTTGTTTGTCTGACGTTGTTACTGAACTACCTAATTCAAGTTGTAGCTGTTGTTTGTCTGACGTTGTTACTGAACTACTTAATTCAAGTTGTAGCTGTTGTTTGTCTGACGTTGTTACTGAACTACTTAATTCAAGTTGTAGCTGTTGTTTGTCTGACGTTGTTACTGAACTACTTAATTCAAGTTGTAGCTGTTGTTTGTCTGACGTTGTTACTGAACTACTTAATTCAAGTTGTAGCTGTTGTTTCCCTGACGTTGTTACTGAACTACTTAATTCAAGTTGTTGTTGTTGTTTCCCTGACGTTGTTACTGAACTTCTTAATTCAAGTTGTAGCTGTTGTTTGTCTGACGTTGTTACTGAACTTCTTAATTCAGGTTGTAGCTGTTGTTTGTCTGACGTTGTTACTGAACTACTTAATTCAAGTTGTAGCTGTTGTTTCCCTGACGTTGTTACTGAACTTCTTAATTCAAGTTGTAGCTGTTGTTTGTCTGACGTTGTAACTGAACTTCTTAATTCAAGTTGTAGCTGTTGTTTGTCTGACGTTGTTACTGAACTTCTTAATTCAAGTTGTAGCTGTTGTTTATCTGACGTTGTTACTGAACTACCTAATTCAAGTTGTAGCTGTTGTTTGTCTGACGTTGTTACTGAACTACTTAATTCAAGTTGTAGCTGTTGTTTGTCTGACGTTGTTACTGAACTACTTAATTCAAGTTGTAGCTGTTGTTTGTCTGACGTTGTTACTGAACTACTTAATTCAAGTTGTAGCTGTTGTTTGTCTGACGTTGTTACTGAACTACTTAATTCAAGTTGTAGTTGTTGTTTGTCTGACGTTGTTACTGAACTACTTAATTCAAGTTGTAGTTGTTGTTTTCTTAAAACCATCTTAAAAAAAAAAAGAAACAGTGTCGGAAGGTTTTATCGCTGACACCGACTCCGAACAAAGTACCGACACAGACTCCATACAAAGTACCGACACAGACTCCATACAAAGTACCGACACAGACTCCATACAAAGTACCGACACAGACTCCATACAAAGTACCAACACAGACTCCATACAAAGTACCGACACAGACTCCATACAAAGTACCGACACAGACTCCATATAAAGTACCGACACAGACTCCATACAAAGTATCGACACAGACTCCATACAAAGTACCGACACAGACTTCATATAAAGTACCGATACAGACTCCATACAAAGTATCGACACAGTCTCCATATAAAGTAATGACACAGAATCCATACAAAGCACCGACACAGACTCCATACAAAGTGCCGACACTGCTGCCTATGTCACGGTGGTCCGCCTAGTTCCCCTGTCTTGAATGTATGCATGTCTGTCAGTGTCTTTGTGTACGTGTCTATTGTCTGCGCCTCTCTGTGCATGCGTGTGTGCATTACTAACACACACTGCGCAGATAAGTGCATTTCGATTTCAAGCAAACAATTATTTTTTTTTTCAGGCTATCAAACATAATTTCTAAACCTGCATGATTTGTCGTTTAAAACACAGGTAAGTGACGTTCACCTGTCAGGGGTTCGAAGATATATTGCCTAGTAAAGAAACGAGCTTCACAGACGGCCTATAGTTTGCAGACAACTCAAAGGCAAACATATGCATGTTTGTATAGTGTGCGCTGATTATTTACTACGCAGCCAAGGCTTTTCAAACTGTTGAATTTTTTCTTTTACCACTACGATGTATATTATAAATGTTCTTCGTCCAACTTCAATGAAGAACCTTCATATTATAGAGTTGGAATGTTTCTAGTAGCTTGGTCAACACACCATCTCGAAAACTGTACAAATTAATGGGAGGAGGGGGTTGGATGTAAAGGGTTATTCGGTTCACGGCATGCTTCTCCACAATTTGTACATTGTATTGTGATAACATGCTTTTAACTGATGAAGAAATGAATAGATTTAATACAGGTTCTTCATTATCTCATAAAATATAATGTGTGTGTGTATATATATATATATATATATATATATATATATATACAGTGCTTTTTTTTGTAAAAAAAAAAAAATAGGTGCCGGTACTCAGTGATGGATTGCCTAACTTTTAACTACCAGTTCGCACCTCGATGCAAGCTAAATCACAACTGCGAAGATACTAAATGTCTAAAACAAATTAATAATATAATAAATTAATAATAAACGTTAAAATACAAGAAAAGTAATAATTTTTCCCCACATTGAAAAAGGTGCAGGTACGCAGTACCGGTGCGTACCGGCACAAAAAAAGCACTGTATATATATATATTATGAATCTCTTCCCTCACTAAATTTTAGAGCACCCCGACACTAATATAGATTTTACCTCCATCTCCCCTCCCTGAACTAAATTGTTGTAGGTTCACGTCTCGGGGTTGTTTGCGTGGAGCTCAGTGGTTATCAAAGTGTGAGATAGCCATCCAGCTAGTTTTATGTTTTCTCAACTTTAAAAAAAAAAAGATTATATTATATACAAATATTAGCAGTGATGTTTTATAAATGGAACCTTTTATTTTTTTGTTGAATAATCTCATGATTGAATTAGTCGACACCACGCTGAGGGATGAGAGAAATTCACCCATCTTGATCCTATTGGAAGGTGACTGCTTTTTATAGAAGCCTCTCGGAAACCGAGAAATGGAACCGTTTCCTTGTAGAGGCCGCGCTCTGAGAAAGTTTGGAATCCCTGGCAGGGCAGACCCGATCAGGGCCGCTTTATCCACTAGGCACAGTAGGCACTGTGCCTAGGGCCTACGGAATTTTCAAGGGCCTACGAAAGCCAGAACATAAAGTAAAAAATAGTTGAGAATGCCAGTAAAATGTAATAATGTTTGTATTAAAGTAACTATATATAACCGTGAGAGATGAGCACGTCAAGCTGCAGTGCTGTAAATTACAGTATGTTAACTTTTCGCCTCTTTGTCTTAGCAAAGTCACATATGACGTCCTCAAAGTTTATTTAGATTTCAAATAGCAAAGAAGTGCGGGTGCATTCTTGAAAAAAATATTAAAAATGAAGTAGGGGAGGGCCTACGACTTTGAAAGTGCCTATGGCCTACGATGACCTTAAAACGGCCCTGGACACAATATATATATATATATATATATATATATATATATATATATATATATTTGTATGGTAAAATATGTGTGTGTCTATATGCCAAGCAAGAAATAGGAATCAATCGATACACAGTAGTAGTCACAATTGTATTTATTTTACACAAAGACAGTATTAAATAACAGCACAGAAAAAAATATTATAACGCTAATTAAAAAAAAACAACAACAACTACTCTACCAATAATTAAAACATGCCACCATTTTCCTTATTAATAATGTAGCACCTAATTATTTATACACAATATAATCATACACAAATATGGCGGCTTTCTGAAATAGTAATTTTGATTGAAGATGCGCATACTGTATACATTTATAGTCTGTGAATGAAAGTATGTCGCGAAATACAATTTTTTTTAATCTAAATCAAGACTTTTTTTTTTCCAAGCCAACCCCCCCCCCCCCCAATCATCTAACATAAATTGTCTGGAAGATGTGTTTTCATGAAGAGCTAATAACAATGATGCAATCGCTGCACAGTGCAGCACAAGGTCATGGGGATCACCCAATACTTTACGTGGTGTTGATATCAAATCTCGGACAGAGAAAAGCGCCAGAATTGTTACAGAGCAGTGGTTCTTAAACTATCTTGCCTCGCGACCCGCCACTGAGAATGACCGTCTTAGTGAACACATTCAGAGGCAAAGCGGGACGGGACATTTTCTGGGAACGCAGAGGAAAGTTGGTACAAAAATAAATTGGTCATCTTATCTGAACATAACAATTGGCTTCGACCCCCCCCCCCCTCAGATAAAAATACATGATCAAAACATATATAGAAGATAAGCAAGTAAAATAAAAGTAGCGTATATATAGTGACTCAATGAATGGGCCGAATATCAGCTCTAGGTGAAGAACATACGTTGGCCACGATTTATGTGGTCATTTAGCGTAAGATGACTTGTTTTGTTTGTGTTGCTCGGTGTCCATATCTAATAACGTTTCAGCCAATCAAATTCATTCATATTTATTTACTCCCACCGGAAGTATAATAGTTCGAACACGTTTACAATGTCCGCCAATCAAGTTAAAAGGTCAATAACGAACGATAGCCTGATGTGCTTTCCTTGCAGCAAATAACCTTTCTTCTTCAGCTCATTGAAGTTCAAGTCGCCGACCGTCCATTGTTTCTCCTTGAAAAAATTCCCCACCACCTTCCCCACCACCCAGTCCATCATGTGCCCGGAGCGGTCAAGCACGCTGACCTTGCAATTGAATCTCCCGCACCTCGTCAACTCTCCCACCTCCTGCGGTCGAATGGACTCTCCGTAAAGATACACGGACATCGCACCCCCTTTCATAAAGTGGACTCCACCCAAGACCTTGTAATTGATGTTTCCAATGAGATACGACTGGCTGGACACTTGACCCTGCGACTTGACCAGGCTGTCCGCTGACTGAATCTCCCAGTCGAAAGAATGCCTCGTTTTCGGATCCGACCCTGACGATAACTGTCTCGAGACATCTGGAGCGCTCATCCTCCTTTCCGATGTATTTCTCATTTCTAAAATGCGCTCACCCAGGTAATGGGAAGTTTCAATATACTGTTTCTTCAAACTGTCCATGCTGGCTAGGGTCACGTCTGAAGATCCCACCAGGGATTTCTGTAGGTTAATGCTCAGGGTCATGACTTCCTCCACGGAATCCTGCAGCCTTCTGACCCCAGACAGCAAATTCAGGTGCGAGGCTCGCAACTCTTCAGAGAACCTCGCCTGACATTCTTCAATGGCCCTAAGTCTGGCGTTGACTTCTTTTGAATCCTGTAAATATAATATAAATAATATCAATTTGGGTTCTGCTTTAAATCGAAAGTAAAGAATTAATGCAACAGTATTCCAGTTTAAAATACAATCATTAGAAAATCGGATCTGCCCGAAACCAAAAAAAAAAAATAACCTAGCCTACCGATTAAGCGTAAGGGGATATAAATCTACGCAAAGGTTTTGCAGGGTACAGCTAGTATATAAATGAAAAGGATAAGAAATATGTCTACATGACAAAAGGAAATTCTCATAAACTTAAAGAAAAACATACTCTTAAAGTAAAACGTACATAAAAAAAAAAGACAAAAAAAAATTATTGACAGTTATAGTAGACTGGCGGCCCAAAGAAGGTCTTTTGAGAAGGAGATGAAAAGTTGCAACCAGACATTATGGGAATTGAAAAATGCCTCCCAAATCAGAGTGCACTGGAGAGTGGATGCAGAGGCGCTTTGCTCCGCAAGGAGTTCAAGGAATTAAGTCAAGTCAGTAGATACTATGGCGGGTTCAAGGAATTAAGTCAAGTCAGTAGATACTATGGCGGGTTCAAGGAATTAAGTCAAGTCAGTAGATACTATGGCGGGTTCAAGGAATTAAGTCAAGTCAGTAGATACTATGGCGGGTTCAAGGAATTAAGTCAAGTCAGTAGATACTAGGGCGGGTTCAAGGAATTAAGTCAAGTCAGTAGATACTAGGGCTGGTCTCCCCTGATGGCGTAACAAAGGTTAGTGGCCACCCGGCTGGAGCTCTGAAAAAATGTCACTTAATTTCTCCATTGCCGAAACATACAGCAGTACGGCTAATTAATCGCTCACACCCATACACAGCCTCCCCCCCCCAACCCTCTCTTAATACGCCTCTGACCATTTCGTTATAACCCATGAACTATAGTGTACAATTTATAGTGTATATGTACACACAAGAAACTTATTGTTTCACTGGTAACTACAATAGGTCAGTCCCCTTCCACCCCCCCCCCCCTTCGGCCACCAATATTCACGTCCAAATAGTCAGCCCTTTCATTAGTGTTGTATTAGTCCCAGGTCATATTTTAGTTTCAGTTTTTATTTCGTTTTTTCTGTAATAATTTTAGTTTTCGTCTAGTTTTAGTCTTGCTTCAAAATTTAGTTTTAGTTTTAGTTCTCGTTGACGAAAAGTCAACATTTTCGTTAACGAAGGTTTTAGTTTTAGTTTTCGTGAACGAAAGCAACACTATATTTTAGTTTCAGTTTTTATTTCGTTTTTTCTGTAATAATTTCAGTTTTCGTCTAGTTTTAGTCTTGCTGCGTATTTTAGTTTTAGTTTTAGTTCTCGTTGACGAAAAGTCAACATTTTCGTCAACGAAGGTTTTAGTTTTAGTTTTCGTCAACGAAAGCAACACTACCTTTCATTTTCCCTCCGAAATTCAAATCTTACCGTCTGTTCAGCTCTTCTTTTCTCTCCCTTTCCACCTCTTCCCCTAACTCTCTCTCTCTCTCTCTCTCTTTATTTGACTATCAATCACTCTTTATTAATAGCTATAATCCTACACAAATACGTCATCTCCAAATTAATCAGGTCAATAAATGTATGTTAAACAACACCAAAAGCAGCAAAAAAAAAAAAAATAGTCCAGTAGCTGGACAGATAAAGTAAGTCAGTCTGACGTGATGTCCCTGTCATGAATATGACTTGCAGATATTGCATCAATACTGTTAAAATTATCATCACTAGCTTTGATATCGTCCTATTACAAATTTATAATGCACACAACACACACACACATAATACACACACACACACACATAATAGACACACACACACATATATATATATATATATATATATATATATATATATATATATATGACTGATGAGCTAAATTTAAACCAAAACAATATGATATCCCGACACAGAGACAGCTGGTCAGTCTTTTTCAGCTGGTCAGTCTATTTCTGGTGGTCAGTCTATTTCCGCTGGCCAGTCTATTTCAGTGTTTCCCAAAATATTTCGCCTCCGCGTACCTTTTTCATATTTTTTTAAATAATAAGTACAAACAAAAACATTTCCCCCTTATTTTTAACCTTAATTAATAATAATAAATGAATATTAAATTCATTTATAACCAATTAAATTCATTAAAGGCCAAATGTATCTCAGGACTTTCTCTGTTAAAACCTGATACAAATGTTCAGTTTGTAAACAGAATGATATTAATATACACTCCATGCGTTCATTTTTTAAGAAACCGTATAATTCTTGTACTAAGAGTTGTCGCTCTTCTTCGGCAAGAGATAAACCTTAAGGCGTATGTGATATATGATGTATGTTATATGTTGTATGTTGAAAGTTTTTAAGTTGTATGTTATATGTTGTATGTTATATGTACTATGGTTATGTTGTATGCTATATGTTGTAAGTTGTATGTTGTATGTTATATGTTCTATGTTATAAGTTGTAAGTTGCAAGTTATATATTGTATGTTGTAAGTTGTATGTTATAAGTTGTAAGTTGTATGTTGTATGTTATAAGTTGTAAGTTGTATGGTGTATGTTGTACCGTATGTTGTATTTATTTTGGAACGTCTACCTTTTCCATAAAACATTTTTTTTTTCAATTGGGTCCTCTATCTATTTTTCTAAATGTTGTGGTAAACATTTCAGAGTATCAACATTAATCACGCTTTTATCCAGGACTTTCTGTGGGTCATGGGAATGTTTCCTGTTGTCAAAGTAATTCAGAGTATGCAACAAGGAGTGAATATGACACATGGTGTCATAGTGTAGTTGCTTGTGTTACGCGCACAGATGTGTGTGTGTGTGTGTGTAGGTGTGTGTGTGTGTGTGTCGAAGTCAAGCTAACGGCCATGAAGTCAGAATCCTTGGGATGATCTTGGAAGTAAAGTGTTTGTTAGAAATGAGAAGTGTCATAGGGAATTCCCTGTGACGGAGCACCACATGTAATGATTATTGAAAGGAAGTTTGAAAAAAAAAAAAGGATACGGACTGTTAATAAAAAGGAATACTTTATTATCGATACCCCTAACAATTGTTGGTGTTTATATTGTTTATATTTTGATAAGAAGTAATATTGTTTATACGATAACATAGATTAGTTTCAATAATTAATACATAATCGTCTAGCCTGGCGAGCGTGCGAGCGAGCGTGTGTAGAACTTCCGCGGCTAAAAATAGACTGGGGAATTCTAAAATTTTAGTCTCACTCAAGGGGAGTGAACTCTTGCTTGGCTAAAAATAGTCTTGGGAATTCCAAGTAGTGCGCAAATTATGTAAAGTTGTAAAGATGGTCAATTATAAGGAGTCAATTGCCGGTCCGGGTACCGGCCTTTGATCTAGTCTAATACATAATCGTCTAACCTAGGCGTACGTTCGACCGTGTGTATAACTTCCGCGGCTAAAAATAGTCTGGGGGGAATTAAAAAAAAACCGTGTTTTATTTATGTGGGAAAGGGGAGTTAACTCTTGCTCGGCTAAAAATAGTCTGGGGAATTCCAAAACTGGAAATCTAAACACAACGAGGATTTCTTATTATATCACAGGTAGCACAGCCAGCTTCAGCAGGCTTTTCGACTAGTATGTTATAATTCATCTCGAGATGATTAGATTGTTGTCTGCATATGAGTTTTATTTTGGCACATCGGATTAACTACTTAAATATTTACTTCATCATATTTCATACTGTGTTATTCGTTACATGTTAAAATAAGTTATATGATTAAACATGTTATGAACCATGAGGCACCACAGTTGCTCTTCTTTATTATAACGTAATCGTTACAGGCAACTATGTGTGTATATGACATTAGGGGTAACAATGTGTGTATATGACATTATGGGCAACAATGTGTGTATGTGACATTATGTGCAACAATGTGTGTATATGACATTATGTACAACAATGTGTGTATATGACATTATGGGCAACAGTGTGTGTATATGACATTATGGGCAACACTGTGTGTATATGACATTATGGGCAACAATGTGTGTATATGACATTATGTGCAACAATGTGTGTATATGACATTATGTACAACAATGTGTGTATATGACATTATGGGCAACAGTGTGTGTATATGACATTATGGGCAACAATGTGTGTATATGACATTATGGGCAACAATGTGTGTATATGACATTATGGGCAACAATGTGTGTATATGACATTAGGGGTAACAATGTGTGTACATGACATTAGGGGCAACAATGTGTGTATATGACATTAGGGGTAACAATATGTGTACATGACATTATGGACAACAATGTGTGTATATGACATTATGTGCAACAATGTGTGTATATGACATTATGGGCAACAATGTGTGTATATGACATTATGGGCAACAATGTGTGTATATGACATTATGGGCAACAATGTGTGTATATGACATTATGGGCAACAATGTGTGTATATGACATTAGGGGCAACAATGTGTGTATATGACATTATGGGCAACAATGTGTGTATATGACATTATGGGCAACAATGTGTGTATATGACATTATGGGCAACAATGTGTGTATATGACATTATGGGCAACAATGTGTGTATATGACATTATGGGCAACAATGTGTGTATATGACATTATGGGCAACAATATGAATTTTTACAAATAATCTTTTATTAATTCCGACCATACTTTTTGCCCCGTCAGTGCCCTATCCAACACATCAATAGCAATAAATATTGCATACACGTATTCTTGCATAAACGTATTTTTGCATAAACGTATTCTTGCATAAACGTATTCTTGAATAAAAACGTATTCATTAAATTTAAAACATCTTCTCCACTTGTATGACCTGATAAAAAGTCGTCAGGAATTTCTCTGTCTTGTACATCTTTCAGACGTTTTCAGCCACCGCCATTTTGTTTATACATAGCCAATGTTCGCGCCAATAATTAATGTACGCAAGTATATTTTTTTCCAGTTAT
This sequence comes from Bulinus truncatus, assembly GCA_021962125.1. NCBI lineage: Eukaryota > Metazoa > Mollusca > Gastropoda > Planorbidae > Bulinus > Bulinus truncatus. The sequence continues at coordinate 7,605,697 of JAGDYQ010000019.1, forward strand.
TTCCTGTTTTTTTTTCCACGGTTTTGTTTTCCCCACAGCACGTACCCCCAACGAACTCTTCGCGCACCCCCAGGGGTACGTGTACCACGCCTTGGGAAACACTGGTCTATTCGACTAGTTCAATCAACTGGACACCTTGAAGATCGTAGTACAACACACAATGGATGTAAAGGGCAATTATAAATGTTCATCTCGTAATGTTTGAAAAACTAAAATTTGTGTAAATTGTAATGTTCAAATGTTCAGGCTGTTACCTTCAAGTTTTCTGGTTATTAAATTAAAGTGTTCAATCTGCTGTTATACAAAAAAAAAATGTTCTAACTGTAAACGTAAAATCTTAGTGCAGTAAATGTAAAATGCTCATTCTGTAAGTGTAAAATGTTCATTCTGTAAATGTAAAATGTTCATTCTGTAAATGTAAAATGTTCATTCCGAAAATGTAACATGCTCATTAATTTGTGTCTGTTGCTACGTTTGTGTGTTGCATACTTCGTTTTTGTTAAAATATTCACTCTGTAATGTGGTAGCTGTAAAGGAACAATGTTCATGCTGTAATGTTCAAATGTTCATAATCTACTTACATCAACCTCAGCCAGTTTGTCATACACACAGTCATCTGGTGTTTCTACATCCTCCAGCTTTGAATAGCCTTCTTTTAGAATGATCCCATCTTTGTCCGGTAAATCTAAGACATGAAAATGAATAGAAAAATATTTAGGCAATATCAGTAGTACAAAGTGAGCATTTAGGCATATCAGTAGTACAAAGTGAGCATTTAGGCATATCAGTAGTACAAGGTGGGCGTTTAGGCATATCAGTGGTACAAGGTGGGCATTTAGGCATATCAGTAGTACAAGGTGGGCATTTAGGTATATCAGTAGTACAAGATGTGCATTTAGGTATATCAGTAGTACAAGATGGGAATTTAGGCATATCAGTAGTACAAGATGGGAATTTAGGCATATCAGTAGTACAAGATGTGCATTTAGGCATATCAGTAGTACAAGATATGCATTTAGGCACATCAGCAGTACAAGATATGCATTTAGGCATATCAGTAGTACAAGATATGCATTTAGGCCTACCAGAAGTACAAGGTGGGCATTTAGTCCTTGTAGTTTCAACCCCTCACTGGACGATTATAAACTTGTTTGACATCTTCCTGCACTGGATACAGACAAACTTGTTGAACTTTACATACTGTTTACATACTTGAACACACACAAACCTGCTGAGCTCCTTGCACTGGATACATACAAACTTATTCGATATCCTTCCATGGATACATACAAACATTCGTGTCGGATACACTCTACTGGACACATACAAACATGTTGAACATTCTGCAGTGGACTAATATAGACTTGTTGAGCTCCTTTCGGTTGACACATTCAAACATACTGTACTCAACATGGCTCCATTCAGTAGACACATTCAAACATACTATACTCAACATGGCTCCATTCAGTGGACATATTCAAACATACTATACTCAACATGGCTCCATTCAGTGGACACATTCAAACATACTGTACTCAACATGGCTCCATTCAGTGGACATATTCCAACATACTGTACTCAACATGGCTCCATTCAGTGGACACATTCAAACATACTGTACTCAGCATGGCTCCATTCAGTGGACACATTCAAACATACTGTACTCAACATGGCTCCATTTAGTGGACACATTCAAACATACTGTACTCAACATGGCTCCATTCAGTGGACACATTCCAACATACTGTACTCAACATGGCTCCATTCAGTAGACACATTCCAACATACTGTACTCAACATGGCTCCATTCAGTGGACACATTCAAACATACTGTACTCAACATGGCTCCATTCAGTGGACACATTCAAACATACTGTACTCAACATGGCTCCATTCAGTGGACACATTCAAACATACTGAACTCAACATGGCTCCATTCAGTGGACACATTCAAACATACTGTACCCAACATGGCTCCATTCAGTGGACACATTCAAACATACTGTACCCAACATGGCTCCATTCAGTAGACACATTCAAACATACTGTACTCAGCATGCCTCCATTCAGTGGACATATTCAAACACACTGTACTCAACATGGCTCCATTCAGTGGACATATTCAAACACACTGTACTCAACATGGCTCCATTCAGTGGACACATTCAAACATACTGTACCCAACATGGCTCCATTCAGTGGACACATTCAAACATACTGTACCCAACATGGCTCCATTCAGTAGACACATTCAAACATACTGTACTCAGCATGCCTCCATTCAGTGGACATATTCAAACACACTGTACTCAACATGGCTCCATTCAGTGGACATATTCAAACACACTGTACTCAACATGGCTCTATTCAGTGGACACATTCAAACATACTGTACTCAGCATGGCTCCATTCAGTGGACACATTCAAACATACTGTACTCAGCATGGCTCCATTCAGTGGACACATTCAAACACACTGTACTCAACATGGCTTCATTCAGTGGACACATTCAAACATACTGTACTCAACATGGCTCCATTCAGTAGACACATTCCAACATACTGTACTCAACATGGCTCCATTCAGTAGACACATTCAAACATACTGTACTCAACATGGGTCCATTCAGTAGACACATTCCAACATAATGTACTCAACATGGGTCCATTCAGTAGACACATTCCAACATACTGTACTCAACATGGGTCCATTCAGTAGACACATTCCAACATACTGTACTCAACATGGCTCCATTAAGTGGACACATTCAAACATACTGTACTCAACATGGCTCCATTCAGTGGACACATTCAAACATACTGTACTCAACATGGCTCTATTCAGCGGACACATTCCAACATACTGTACTCAACATGGCTCCATTCAGTGGACACATTCCAACATACTGTACTCAACATGCTATAAAGATTACAGAAAACTCAATGAAATTTTTTTTAACAAATAAGTCAACTATAGGAACCAGAAAACGTCATATTTACCTATTGTCTCAGGGGTTGGTGGTAGTTCTCGTTTGGCTGGCTTCATGTTGGAACACAGAATATCAACTTACATGTACACAACGAGATGAGCTGAAAAGTAAAGTCGTTGGAAAGTTAAGTTTTCTGTTGTATTGTTTTTTTTTTATCAAAGCATCCCCCCCCCACACACACACCCACAGACTTCCCTATTTTCAAATCAAAATGTCATGAAACTTAAACTCTACACCCGAGGGTGGGTTAAATTTTTTAATCGAGGGCCGAATTGTATCTAAGTTTGACGGTCAGGCCGAACCAAGTAAAGAAATGCAGCAAATCAACCGGAAAGATAACAGAAAGAAGGCAGAATGACCGGAACAATAAAAAAGAAATCAAAAGGGTCGTATTAAGAGCAGTTTTAAGATGAATGCGGGATAGAAATCAAACCGTATATAAATAAGAAAGTGAATCATGTTGAATGGCACCACAACGTTTACTGAGCTGAGGTTGACTTGGCAAGGAAACGTAAACAATGCAGCCGCATATGACCTACTTTATTTCTGCAAGACCCCACGTGAGGTCTATACTAGTCTATAGCATATTATACACACACATACAACCAACACATGTGCAATACAAGAAAAATTCTTCCTGACCGGTGAAGTAGTCAACAACTTCCTATTTCCTCCCACCTCCCCCCCCCCTCCCCAAAATCTTCCATCGATCAGAATCAATTTTTGTATTAATTTTGCTGTAGGTAGTAAGTCCGTTACCCTCACACGTATGCCGTGCATTTCTCGTGCTAATGAATCAATAGGGTTGATAATCTGCGCGTCACTTATTGCGCACTGACGCCGACGACGCAGCAGTGGCTAGCGGTCAGTTCGGTGCGAACCTGAGTCCTGTTCATCAATACAGTATTATAAGGATATCATCTAGAGACGCACGCCCCCATTGGTCAGCTTAACGGGGTTTTAGTTAAAATGTATAAATGTAACAAAGTAATGAAAACAATGAAATCTGATTCAATGGGAGCTACTATAGACTCAACAGGGAGAGCCATATGATGCTCCAAGGGCCACATTTTGTGTCAAAAAGAGAATTCATACGCGTGAAATGCTTGTAGTGAATTTATTCGTATATATCAAGGCATAAACACTTAAAACAGCTACATCGGCCAAATAACACACACACACATACACAAACACACACACACACACAACTCTACGTGCGGCCCATACATGTGTGTCACACATATCTGTGAGGGAGATAAACAGATACGCTCAGAACATAACTTCGAGAAAAGAAAATGAAAGTTGTTTTGAGAAATTGTAAATTACACAAAAGAATATGTTCAGAAAGAAGTCTGTAATAAATCAAAAGACGTTAAGGCATACACATCATCAATACTTACTGTAGTTGGAAATAAAAATGTATAATTCGAACAAGTAAATACTCAAAGTATTCACAGAAACTGCAGATATCCAAATAATTTTTATTTTTTATTTTCGGTCATTTACGCGCAGCTTTCTTCCGTTAAACACTTGCTGAGGGGGAAAAACCTGGCACTTCATAAATTATTAATGTCAACACACACACACATACAGACACCGTTACTAAAAAAAACCCACCCCAAAAACGTATGTAATACCGCACAGAACAATGTAAATCATAAAGAACGTCTTGACACACCAGGGTGTACTCAGACAGTGGCGGTGTGTTATCTGGTCCAGGGTGTTCGTTAGTAGGTCATATACCCTGACAGCAGTCATCGACTTATTCTACTACCTGGTGATAGGTTGACACGTGAGGACAGGGCGTGGCTCATATCAGCTTGACGACTTATTATCATTTTATTGTTTTACTTTCATATAAATGTGAACGTTTTCACGTCATTTAAAAGTCATCCTCAACTATGTAAACATTCAAGTGTCATTCAAATTGATTGACCTACTTACATACTGAGTGGTAACTGTCCCACATAAATCTTAAATGGCCGAGTGGTGTAGATACTCGACTGTCGACCTGAGAGTCCTGGCTTCGATCCTCGGTGAGGCCCATGGAATTTTTTCCAGGTGAATTTTGGTACAAAGTCGTCCCACAAGTCCACCCAGCTTAAAATAATGGGTACCTGACTTAAGTTGGGGAAGTAAAGGCGGCTGGGCGTTGTGCTAACCACCACAATCCCTTCATATGCCGAGGTTATGGAAACAGATGAATTCTACACTTCATCTGCCCCGATGGCCCGTTAGGGCTAAGGGATCTTTACTTTTATACTGAGTGGTAACTATCCCACATTCATCTTGAATGAAACATAGTTGATATTTTTTTTTCTTCAAAAATCCATCTTTCTTCTTTGCGTCCAGTGCCAGTGGTGTAATTTTAATCAGATATAAAAAAAGCGGCGGAATTCGGGGGTGGGGACCAGAATCACCCCGCCCACAGCCCACTTGACGGGTGAAGGGGCGCCATACGAGCATTGTTACCCGTTAGTTCAGTATTGAGTCTATACTGACGGCTCTAAACCTTTACATTATATCTACCTAAGGTCAACTCTATTGGGCGCAATCTGCTAATTCCGTCCAGTGGGCGCACACTGCTAATTCCGTCCAGTGGGCGCGCACTGCTAATTCCGTCCAGTGGGCGCACACTGCTAATTCCGTCCAGTGGGTGCGCAATGCTAATTCCGTCCAGTGGGCGCGCACTGCTAATTCCGTCCAGTGGACGCGCACTGCTAATTCCGTCCAGTGGACGCGCACTGCTAATTCCGTCCAGTGGGCGCGCACTGCTAATTCCATCCAGTGGGCGCATTCTGCTTATCCCGTTCAGTGGGCGCGCACTGCTAATTCCGTCCAGTGGGCGCGCACTGCTAATTCCGTCCATTGGACGCGCACTGCTAATTCCGTCCAGTGGACGCGCACGGCTAATTCCATCCAGTGGGTGCATTCTGCTTATCCCGTTCAGTGGGCGCATACTGCTAAATCAGACCGCGCTATATATAACAAAATTTTGGACAGTGAAATTTACAGCAGACTCAGGTTTAGTTTAGTTTAATTGTTTTATAAAAGTTTTATTGGGGGGGGGGGAGGGGAGATTTAATTTTAATTCAGTACCTAGTGTTAATAAAACTGTCAAACGAAAGCATTGTAAACAAAAAAAATTGCAGAATATTCTCTGACCAATTTAATGACACTTGAATATTATACTTGGTGAAACTGCAGTGAACAATGATTCGACTGTTTCATTGATCGCACAGTGGAAGCAGTGTATTGCGCTGGGTTAACTTTGATATCTTCTTTATGGCAGTATGACTAACACTATTGTATTACGGCAGTCTGTCTAACATAATTGTATCATGGAAGTCGGTCTTACAGTATTGAATCACGGCAGTCTGTATAAAACAATTGTATCACGGCAGTCTGTATAAAACAATTGTATCATGGCAGTCTAACACTATTTCAAACTCTCAGCACTCAGCCGACAAAGTCCATATGATGTTAAGATTTGTCTTTTTTTTTTTTGGTCTTTACTGCATGACCCAGTGACGGTGATTGGGGCAACCCACCCGGGGGGCCCACGATGTTAGATTATTATTTGGAGTAGCTGGAACAAAACTAAACTCGTGTATCTAGCATATGAAACATGCCCAACCCCTCAATGATTCCCCCCCTCCCTCACCCCCCCAAAGGAACGCCGCAGGAAAAAAAAATCTCGAAACCCTGACAAAATGGCGGGAACTGAGCCGCCCACCCCAGGCCAAAGTAGGTCATTAGTTGAAATAAACATGGCGGCTGTGTGATGGCTGTTGTGATGCCCCCCTGTGAGGTTGATATGTTTATTTCCTTGATGATATATATATATATATATATATATATATATATATATATATATATATATATATATATATAGTCGATTCCGCTTAATTGGGATACATCGGGACCGACGCTTTTTGTCCCAATTAATCGGCTGTCCCAATCAAACATACACATTTACTATTTGCTTCTTGGTTTGGTTTCTTTAAGATTTGTCCCAAATAAGCGGCTGTTCCAATTAAACATACAAATTTACTATTGGCTTCTTGGTTTGGTTTCTTTAAGATTTGTCCCAAATAAGCGGCTGTTCCAATTAAACATACAAATTTACTATTGGCTTCTTGGTTTGGTTTCTTTAAGATTTGTCCCAAATAAGCGGCTGTCCCAATTAAACATACAAATTTACTATTGGCTTCTTGGTTTGGTTTCTTTAAGATTTGTCCCAAATAAGCGGCTGTCCCAATTAAACATACAAATTTACTATTGGCTTCTTGGTTTGGTTTCTTTAAGATTTGTCCCAAATAAGCGGCTGTCCCAATTAAGCGGTGTCCCAATTAAGCGGAATCCACTGTATTTTATATATATATATATATATATATATATATATATATATATATATATATATATATATATATATATGTGCCACTAATGAAATGGTTTAAATATGACGCTCTTCTTTCATGCCCACCCTAACCTAGAGTGTAATGGTCGCCGAATGAGAAATACTTTGGGTGAGGACAAACGTTCATTTCTTCCCCCTCCCCACTTCCCCCAAAAAAAAAAACCGCCAGGGAATTTACGCTAGGATCTGAAAAATGAATCTCGATTCTTTAAGAGAGGATCCGAACCCGGGACGTTCATGTCGACAGTCAAGCTCCTATACTATTAGACTATGCGACCCCCCCCCCTGGCTTCAGGATTTGAGACTTTGACCTGCGAACTCAGTTGGACTAAAAAAAAATAGAATCAGCCTTAGCCCCCATACTCACTCACACACCAGCTGGTCCTAACGGGTTCGCCTGACGAGACACACTAAAACACTCACACACCAGCTCGTCATAACGGGTTCGCCTGACGAGACTCACTAAAACACTCACACACCAGCTCGTCTTAACGGGTTCACCAGACGAGACACACTAAAACACTCACACACCAGCTCGTCATAACGGGTTCGCCTGACGAGACACACTAAAACACTCACACACCAGCTCGTCTTAACGGGTTCGCCTGACGAGACACACTAAAACACTCACACACCAGCTCGTCTTAACGGGTTCGCCTGACGAGACACACTAAAACACTCAGAACTCACCCAGGAACCTATTAGGATTTCATTTATCTGAGTGGTTGTTGTAGGGGCCCCGATACACCCCCCACTACAAATATTGCTATTATCCGACCCTGAACCGGTTCACTCACACATATAAATAGCAGCTCCAAGTACAATGGTTTGCAAACTTTTTTGTGTGTAGCCACATTGGGTTTCGTAGATTTAACCGGCGGGCCGGGACAAAAAGACGGTGAGATGGAATGTTGACATGAACAAATATAAACTACAGGTAAAACGTTATAGCGTGCAAGGCTAGTGCCGGGCCTCACTTTGAAACGAGTGGCGGGCCGCATTCAACAGTCCGGCGGGCCTGATTTGACCCGAGGGCCAAAGTTTGCCCATAGCTGTACTAGTACATTGTAGATAACAATTTTTTTTCTGCACTAGTTGCTACATTTTTCCAAAAATAGATTTACCGTAAAGAATTTCACGTGAAGGCGACTACATTTGCTTTACCGTATGTTTCCGGTATACATAGGGAAAAAAATCTAATATTTACAATGAATTAATTTTTTTTTAATTTTTAGTTTATTTTACTAACACCATTCTAGTTACGCTTAAAAAAATAGGTTTACAAAATATAATTTTATACAACGTGGCATGACTTATTAATACTCAAATATGGAGGACCTACCAGACATGGGTGAATGTTGACTTAGGGAATTTATTTGAAGTTCTATTTGATTTCAATGTGAATGACGTAAAGACGTCTTGAAAAAACAATCTCCACACAATGTGGAATTCGCTAATGACGTTTCAGGCAAAGGTTTCATCATTCATACTCAGTGCCGTTGTGGAGAAAGGATGAATAATGTCAACATACTTTGACATTATTGTGGTACGGTTGAGTTATTTGACATTTGTGAAGGTTTTTTTTTTTTAAATTAGGCGTTTACTTTGAGATGAAAAACGACCTGCACCACAGTTTACTTTGAGGTATCATTAGGTGTACAACGCACTGTACCACAGTTTTACTTTGAGGTAGCATTAGGTGTACAACGCACTGTACCACAGTTTTACTTTGAGGTAGCATTAGGTGTACAACGCACTGTACCACAGTTTTACTTTGAGGTAGCATTAGGTGTACAACGCACTGTACCACAGTTTTACTTTGAGGTAGCATTAGGTGTACAACGCACTGTACCACAGTTTTACTTTGAGGTAGCATTAGGTGTACAACGCACTGTACCACAGTTTACTTTGAGGTAGCATTAGGTGTACAACGCACTGTACCACAGTTTATTTTGAGGTAGCATTAGGTGTACAACGGACTGTACCACAGTTTTACTTTGAGGTAGCATTAGGTGTACAACGCACTGTACCACAGTTTACTTTGAGGTAGCATTAGGTGTACAACGGACTGTACCACAGTTTACTTTAACTAGTATTAGTTGGAATCAGGTAATCTATTTCTTAATATTAAGAAATATACAGACAGACAGACAGTATGGCAGAAACATTTGCTTAATTGATCTATCTATCTATCTATCTATCTATCTATCTATCTATCTATCTATCTATCTATCTCTCTCTCTCTCTCTCTCTATATATATATATATATATATATATATATATATATATATATATTGGCCTAAATAGATCTAAAAAAAGCTGATTTCTAGACAAATTGTTAAAATATACACAGATGGGTAAATGGGTAGTTGATAGATAGATAGATAGATAGATAGATAGATAGATAGATAGATAGATAGATAGATAGATAGATAGATAGATAGATAGATAGATGGATGGATGGATGGATGGATGGATGGATGGATGGATGGATGGATGGATGGATGGATGGATAGATAGATAGATAGATAGATAGATAGATAGATAGATAGATAGATAGATAGATAGATAGATAGATAGATAGATAGATAGATAGATAGATAGATAGATAGATAGATAGATAGATAGATGGATGGATGGATGGATGGATGGATGGATGGATGGATGGATAGATAGATAGATAGATAGATAGATAGATAGATAGATAGATAGATAGATAGATAGATAGATAGATAGATAGATAGATAAATAGATAGATAGATAGATAGATAGATAGATAGATAGATAGATAGATAGATAGATAGATAGATAGATAGATAGATAGATAGATAGATAGATAGATAGATAGATAGACTTGAATCTAGAATGGCTAGGACTAAGCCCTTCGAGGGCCTTATTTAAAAAGTACATTATGGGAACCAAGATAAAGGGAGACCATGACAAAATGCCGTTGATTAGGCCGTTGATTGCGAATTTTGGGCCCCCAAAATTTAATTTTAAAAAGCCCCACCCCACCACCACCACCACCTCTCCTTTACTACTCCTTGACTAATATAAACATGAGGGTCCCCCTTTATGAGCTCTCAGTAGCCGCCTATTCAGCCTAACCCACAAGAACGTCTCTGAGTTCGTTGTATCAGTATTTCTAGTGCAGACAGTAACAATCAAGAATCGTGTTTCTCTATAACAGTCTTTGACAAAACGGTATACTAGATTCATTGCAGGGTGTACTCGGGTGTCTTAGAAGACAATAAGTCAAAATGGCTGGATCGAGGTACGGGGAAATATTTCAAGTCTTTCCTTGACCACTTGAAACGATATCACATCTACACCAAGCACACAAAGGCATATCACACATGACACACACGCGTTATACATTTATATACAAACAGAAAAGCATAGTTTAAATATGACTAGTAATTAGTAAAACTGATGACGCAATCAGAAAACGCATTCAAAAACGATACATACTAACCACCAAAAAACACAAAATGTGTAGAGACGGACTTAAAATAGAGAAGGCCCTAGCGCACTAGGTATGACTGGGCCCTGAAATATACTGACAAACAAAAACGTTTTTTCTTCTATTCTGTTTTGAACAGAGGCTTCTGGGGCCACTAACAAGTCCGCACAAACTGCAATACTATAACACGTTCAATGTAATATAACATGTTCAATGTAATATAACACGTTCAATGTAATATAACATGTTCAATGTAATATAACACGTTCGATGTAATATAACACGTTGGGTGTAACTTAACACGTTGGATGTAATATAACATGTTGAATGCAATATAACACGTTGAATGTAATATAACATGTTGGATGTAATATAACACGTTGGAAATAATATAACACGTTGGATATAACATAACACGTTGAATGTAATATAACACGTTGGATGTAATATAACACGTTGAATGTAACATAACACGTTAGATGTAAGATAACACGTTCGATGTAATATAACACGTTGAATGTAATATAACACGCTGAATGTAATATAACACGTTGAATGTAATATAATACGTAGGATGTAATATAACACGCTGAATGTAATATAACACGCTGAATGTAATATAACACGCTGAATGTAATATAACACACTGAATGTAATATAACACGTTGAATGTAATATAACACGTTGAATGTAATATAACACGTTGGATGTGATATAACACGTTGAATGTAATATAACACGTTGAATGTAATATAACACGTTGGATGTGATATAACACGTTGAATGTAATATAACACGTTGGATGTGATATAACACGTTGAATGTAATATAACACGTTGGATGTAATATAACACGTTGGATGTGATATAACACGTTGAATGTAATATAACACGTTTGATGTGATATAACACGTTGAATGTAATATAACACGTTGGATGTTATATAACACGTTGAATGTAATATAACACGTTTGATGTAATATAACACGTTGAAGCTGCCAGAAGGCACCCAACCAGCCAGTGAGTTGTAATTCCCGTCACTGTTTGAAAAACCTGGCAACACTATCACCTCAAATTCACCAGGGTCACTTATACAGCAATACGAGTATGTCAACCGGGTAAGTTGAGGCTGCAAATAAAAATCCTCTCAAATTATTGAATCGTCCATTTATTAAGGAGCCCCCCCCCCCTTTACTCGACCCCCGCTCCCCCTCAGCGCAAGTGTTCAGGCGAACCCGTTTCGTTAAGACACCCCTGCATCACACATAAAACACACACACACACAACTAATGACTTACACGTAAACAAACACACACACCTTAGAATATTTATCATACAGAAACAGGCCCGTAGCGTGCGGGGGGGGCCGGGCCCCCCTGCGTTTTTTCTGGCCCCCTCTACTTATTGGCTCTACTTATTAACATGCATTACCTGCCCCCCCCCTTTGCTATTGCTTGGCCCCTGCTGTAGAATGCCTGGCCCCTGCTGTAGAATGCCTGGCCCCTGCTGTGGAATTTTCACGCTACGGGGCTATACAGAAAGCGCACGACTATTTTAAAAAGTCACCTGATAATGACTTAAAAAAAATGAAAACTGAAATACATTCCAGATGAATTGTTGTACTAAAAATAAACAACCCAAGAACACAAACTCAATGAAACATTTTGGGGCCAATACAGTCAACTACATGCAGCGTCATTCGTTTTATTTTTGCCCCCCCCCTCCCAGGCAGAGACTTTAAAACTTGGTGGGGAGGAGGTGGAAGGAAGGGGTTTAAAAAATTAAAGGCTCTGCTACAAATTCTTCTATCGTTAATTTGATTAAAATACTTCTATTAAACATTGTCTACATAATTCTCAGGCATGCGAATATTTGATATATGTTTCTTATTGATATTATTACTATTCTTCTTCGTTAGTTTTACTAGCTACTTTTGTTATTTTTTTTACATGATATATTATGATTTGATCACTGGCGGTCCCTCGTGGATACGGCATAGGAAATGTGTGTCTGTGTGTATGTGTGTGTGAAGTCCCTGTAATGATGAGATGATAGATCCTATAAACCACTAATGGGATGTTATTATGGTGCCTTTCTTCCATCCCCACCATAGCTGATGGTGCAATGGCCATGGAGGCGCCATAGCGGGGAACTTTAGACATCACCTGAAATATCCATTGGTTCACACCGGAGATCGAGCCAGGGACCGTCTGGTTATCAATCGAGCGCTTTAACGCACGACAAGGAAAGGTGTTAGGTTTCATTTCTTTATGCCCAATTCCAGTGGCGTAGTGAGGGGTAGGGAAAGGGGGGAGGGGGCATCACGCCCCGGGCGCTACTCACAAAAAGTATAAAACTGTATATTTTACATATAAATATTAAATGGTTTTCGAATTAGGGGGGGGGGCGGGGGAGGCGCTAAAAAGGTTTTGTGTCCCGGGCGCGAGTTAAGCTCGCTACGCCACTGCCCAATTCTAGACGGGTCAACATAGCTCTGTATTTGTAATCCTAGTCATACACCTGTTACTTTCTAGGCCTAGAGATGGGAGAACACAAGGAAGTGAAACATATACCCTTACCATTGTTTTTCAAAATTTACGGTTGTATATTATGTCTTGAAGAACCTAACGATTGATTTAAGACATTTTTTTTTCTTCTTCTCATCTAACAACCGAACTCTTGGGGCCTAAATGTCTATGCTATTAATCCGGCATTGCTTCATACAAAACCCTTTATTACAAATGAGCTAATTCTAGCTTTTTCTTTTACACACACACACAGGAAGTAGGATGAGTCCTTTTTACGTATATTATATTGCAGTGCCGATCCTATGAATTTGGGGGCCCCCTACATTTTGACAATCGACACAATGACATGAGATAATGTACTTAATATTTAATGTAAAAAATAATTTGGGGGCCCCTTCTCAAGCTGGGGCCCGGGGGGACTTTCGAATTTGGACCCCCCCCTTCCCCTCAACCTAGGTACGCCTCTGTTATGTTGCGCACAAAAAAAACAACAAAGTAAATTTGTACCCAAAGCTGCGCTCAGCCAACACTTTTTGACCAAAACACAAGACTTCAGGAACTTAACGGTCCCATCGCGTACGGGCTCAACTTCGACTATATCTCATTCTGTCACACTCATGTCATTGAGAGTGTAACATGCTGATTTTTTTTTTCTGGAACCAAAATACTCAGAAGTTGACTCTAGTTGTAAAATCAAAAATCTCTTTAAAAGGGAATCCTAGTAAATAATTTTCGAATTAACCCAGATGAATATTTTTTTAGAATGGTTCCAGTTGAATATTTTTCAAAGGGATCAAGTTGAATATTTTTCGAAGGGATCCAGTTGAATACTTTTCAAAGGGATCCCATTGAATAACTTTCTAAAGGGTTCCAGGGGAATCATTTTCAATGGGATACAGTTAAATAAATTTCAAACACTGTCTTACTAAAATATAGTTTTAATTACAGCATACTATTATCGAGGATTATTAAGTATCGAAATTGAAATACAATTCAATTTCTTTATTATAAACCATTAGTCGCAATATTGTTTCTTATTAAAACACAATTTACGAGAATCACGAAATTTAAAAACATTTTAAAACCAAACTTGACTCAAAAATAATGTGTGAGGATGTAAATATGTTTGTGTGCTTAGTGTGTCGAAATCTATCAGCCGTCATGTCAGACACTTTCAATGTTCGAGACAAACTTCATTGCACCGAAATGCACATGTTGCAAAGTGCGAACCAAAAATCTGACGTCTTTCTTCCTCTATATAATATTCTATATATATTTTCGCATAATTCCATTAAATCTGGCCAGCAGTGTTACAAGTTCTTATTTAAAAGCGGCGTCGGGAATCGGGATTACCCGCTATATTTTATCAAATTAGCAAAAGTAGTTTTGTACTTCCAGTATCCTCACTTAAACACATCAATGGCGAATTTCAGTTTGAATGTTTTCCCTTGCACCAGGTAACCTTTCTTCTTCAGGTCATTCACGTTTACGTTACCCACATTCCATAGTTTCTCTTTGAAAAAGTTGCCCACGACTTTCCCTATCACCCAGTCCACCATGTTGCCCGTGCGGTCGGTCACGGTGACCTTGCACTCGAAGCGTCCGGATTTGGTCAAGTGGTCATTGCCCGAGGGGTGTGTGGACTCCCCGTATATCCTGACCGACATCAGCCCGTCCTTGCTGAACTCTGCCCCTCCTAGGATCTTGTAGTTCAGGTCGCCGATGTGGTACGAGTGGCTGGACACCTGGCCGTGGGTCTTGACCAGATTGTCCACGCTCTGTATGTCCCACTCGAAGGTGTGCTTGACCCTGGAGTCCGCCTGCCCGTGAGCGTGCCCGGACGGTTCGAACCCGACCCCTGGCGTGGTCATCGAAGACGGGTCTCTCTTGGAGATGGCGATGATGTCCTTCCGCACCTGCAGGACGTGCTGTCCGAGGTGGTCAGAAGTCTCCAGGAACTGTCTCTTCAGAGATTCGATGCTCTCTTGCATGATGGTGGAGGATTCCACCAGCGACTTCTGGAGGTTGATGTTGATTGTCTTGACATGCTCTAGAGACTCATGAAGTTTTCTGATCTCCGACTGAAGGGTCTGGTGGCTGGTTTTAAACTCTTCAGAAATCTTCTCCTGAGTCTCTTCAATGGCCTTCAGTCTGTCATTTATGTCTTTAGAATCCTGAAAAAGTCATAAATACAGTGGAAATAGAAAGTCAACAAAATACAGTGGAAATAGAAAGCCAACAAAATACAGAGGAAATAGAAAGCCAACCAAATACAGAGGAAATAAAAAGTCAACAAAATACAGAGGAAATAAAAAGTCAACCATAGAGGCTAACACCCTCCTAACATATCTTATCCAAGCAATGGCCATGCACGTATCATCCAGAGCTGTGCATAGCCCAGTCATGCCCTTCAGATACACCGACAGTATTATGTCCACCATGTTCTTCTTATTTTTTTTTTAATTTATTTTCTGTCTCCCTTGAAAGGCATATCCGTTTTTCCTCAACTAGTGTTGGTGGCGCCCGTGGGGGTGGGGGTGGGGGGCAGACTCTTAAAAATGCCGCCCACTTAGCAGAAAAAAATATAATAAAATGGTGAGGATTCCGCCCCCTTGCTGGTAACAAAGTAAATGCCGCCCCTTCGTCCCCACAGCTGTGACATTAGGCAATGTAACATGTAACTAATATTTTTTTTTACTATAAAATCTGATTATTTTCGTTCTACTTCTAATATCAGGATCTGGTGTTTTATGTTCCCTTTGTCTGATATCCTCAAATTCCCTTCAATGATAAGTTTAACAGTGTTATAACTCTCTCATTGCCTCCAGTAGTATCTGGGAATTCCCTATATCAGAACACCATAGAATTTGTAATTGAAAGCTGTGACGGTATGAGCGGTATGACGTAGTAACAGCAGGAAGAGAGAAGAGGAAGTAACGAAGCCGGCAAGAACAGTGGCCATTGTTGTTGTTTACTGTTTATAATCGTTAAATGCTCTTTTATGGAACCCATGCCTGTGTGTGTCAGTTATTGAACAGTTACAGCATTTAAAAATAGTCTGAAATTGATTTTTTTTTAAAGCGCGGCAGAATACACACCCCACCCCCTTTTCCTCCCGTAGTTACTTACGTCTTGGTACACCAGGCGGTCGTAATGGTTCTCGTCTTGTTGACCAATGGTCATTTCTTCATAACTGTGCTTTTCTGGATAGGTCAAAGACAAATAATTAATAGCTAGCCAATACCTCATTTGATTAAAAACAGAGAAATACGCCAGGTAAACACTTTGAAGAACAAAATCTGCTAAACATAAACTACAACATTCTCCCCCCCCCCCCCCCACATCTAGACGCAGCTGGGAAATCAAACCCCGGTTCATTAATTAATCTGGAAACTGGCTTTTCTCTATCTTCCATAGATGTAAAAGAGGCGTGGCCGTATGCCCTGGCAGCACTATATCTGCTGCCTAAGGGGGTGGGGGATCTTGGGTAATCATTACCGAGATACCTCAATTTACGAACTCAACACGTATGAATTGTTTGAGTTCGAAACCGTTTAGGTTTCGAATCATTTTTTTTAATCCTCATAAATGAGGATCATATCTGTATATATGAACAATTACAACAATTTGTATTTGCCGGTCAGATGCAGCATCTGCAGTTCTTACATATAGAATACAAGTATCAGTTGTGAAAAAAAAAGTTCGAATTCTAAATTGTTAAATTTCCGAATCAAATATTTCATTTTATTAAAGTTGATAGATGAATGGACCTTTTGCCGGGATCTCAAAACAAAGTAAATTCTATAAAAATCGTTAGAAAATAAAGTAGTAGTTCAATTGAGCCTCGATGGGATTCATTTGGGAAGAAGCGCCGTAACAGAGATCTTAAAGCGTGTATTCAGTGTCGGCCATAACAGTAAGCGAGGCCTATCGCGCAGTAATTTGAGAGTCAATGGGGAGCCCAATATGCCACACCTGAAACAGGCATTTAGTTTTCCTTCTGTAGGCAACAATAAACAAAAAAAAAAATCATCAAACGCAAGAACCACTTTAGGACGCCGGGTTCCCTTCAGCCTGGGGGTAGGGGATAGGGAGGGGGCTGTCGATTCAGTTGCCACTCACTAACGCCGTTAGAATAGTTGTTTACGCCAATGTCAACATACCCTCCCCCCCCCAACCCCACTATAAACAGTATAGCGTAATTGAAGAGGTACAGATAAATAAATAAAAACGTCTACCCGACTGTATACCTACATTACAAATCTACCCTCCTAATACCTACCCACCGTACCACCCGCCTACCCACCCATCAATCCCCCCCTCTCTCTCTCTCTCTCTCTCTCTCTCTCTCTCTCTCTCTCTCTCTCTCTCTCTCTATCTATCTATCTATCTATCTATCTATTTATCTATCTATCTATCTATCTATCTATCTATCTATCTATCTATCTATCTATCTATCTATCTATCTATCTATCTATCTATCTATCTATCTATCTATCTATCTATCTATGTATCTATCTATCAATCTATATATATATATATATATATATACAATATACACATATATATATCCCTATTACATATAATGCAGCATATGAAAGATATATCTATATTTATCTTCGGAACACGGAAGTTGAAAAGATATTCTAAGTGTAAAAGAGAAGCATAAACACAAAAAGGTTAAATGTCAAGGTCATCAAATTTTATCCAATGAAAAAAAAAAGGGTAACGCTTTACTCAAGAGACTGTTGAACACATATTTTGTTGCAATGTTTACCTTTTGGGGTCACTTGGGAGTCAGGTGGTGGCGGGGGGTCCTTTCTTGGTGTCTTCAGCTGTGACGACATAAAAGTTATTTTCTTATCTTTTATGAATTATGTTTATCATATCAGTTTACTATATCACTTTATTATTCTGTGATTTGTAAAATGTTTTTTTTAAGATATTGTCATATTATATATATATATATATATATATATATATATATATATATATATATATATATTGAAAAACAAAAAGCAATGTTTGTGATTGTTGTCTGTCTCTATCAGTCCGTCAGTCTATCCTTTAGTAAAAATGTACGTGTAAGTACTCTGGTATTTAGAGAATTCATGTAACCGTCAATAGTGTTTTAGTAAGAGTTATAGTCGGATATATCGGGTATGTCTATCTATCTATCTATCTATCTATCTATCTATCTATCTATCTATCTATCTATCTATCTATCTATCTATCTATCTATCTATCTATCTATCTATGTATTCTGTCTGTCTGTCTGTCTGTCTGTCTGTCTGTCTGTCTGTATGTATGTATGTATGTATGTATGTATGTATGTTTGTATGTATGTATGTATGTATGTATGTATCTATCTATCTATCTATCTATCTATCTATCTATCTATCTATCTATATATCTATCTATCTATCTATCTATCTATCTATCTATCTATCTATCTATCTATCTAACTAACTATCTGTTTGTGTGTCTTTCATCTGTCTATATATCACTACATCTCTCTTAATGTCCAAATATTCTCCAGATTCTTATGTCTTCATCTTATTTCTTGTATGTGTTGTATAACAACTGTGCATAATATAAAAGAAATATGTCAAAAGCTACTCACTGTACTAATGTCTTTGGTCAAATACTTCAATTGTGACATCTGTGAAAAGAACGTGGAAAAAAAGAATAACAAGGTGGAATAGTAAACACTAAAAGCTCCAATATATTCTGAGAAGGTTTCAAAGTACATTCGTACACAGTTTCACAAAAAGCATTCATTTTATCAGCAAACTGTATTGTTAATTGGTCATTTCTGAATTCAGCCTAACATTCTGAATTCAGCCCAACATTTTTGAATTCAGCCCAACTTTTTGAATTCAGCCCAACTTTCTGAATTCAGCCAAACCGTGATTAATATTGATTACTGTGGGATTGTTCAGCTCCCCGTCATGTGTGTGTGTGGAGGGGAGGGGGGAGTGAAATTGGCTTAGGAAGTGAGGAGTGACATGTGTTTTTAAGTTGTTTTTTTTTTGGCTCTGGAAGGGGGCGCCATATTCAGGGTCCGCCTTTAACGTAATTTACATTACCGCCCCTGTAAGCTTGAATTGTATTTCGAGTATCGAGTACCCACCTGCACAATTCAATTTCCCTGACGCGGAAATGTATGTTTTTTTTTTGTTGGAGTTTCAAGCCACTGTTCACCATGTCGCAGTGAAGGAGACTATTTTGATATAAGTGGGTAAAAAAACAAGCAATTTAAGTCTTTTCCGTTTCGGACAAAGGACATTTTAGAGCATTTTCACCGGACGAAATCCGTATTTTTTTTTCCGGGTTACAGCCATAAATATTGCTCTACGCGCATAAATTTTGATAAATTTAGAGATGGAAGTAATCATGTTGAATAACTATTACAAAAATAAATAATGATTACGCCCCTTTGATTAGCTTTTATTATTTATATTTAAAATATAAGCAAAAACGGTACATAAGAAACTCTTATATTTTGGCTCTGAGAGGTCAGATTGCGAAATGGACTTTTGATGTACACTTGGCAGGCCAAGACCTACAAAATGATATATACATCATGGGTCTAGGACTTATGGTTGCTGAGATATAGGGCGGTCCATTGTTAATATAGCTTATATAGTAAAAAACGGTACATTATAAGCCCCCTTTTACGGCCCTCATAGGTCAGATCGCGAAATGAACTTTTGCTGCACACATGGCAGGCCAAGACCTACAAAATGATAAATACATCATGGGTCTAGGACTTATGGTTGTTGAGATCTAGGGTGATGACGGACAGACAGACAGACAGACAAACAAAACGGGGACAATAGAGCATTTTTTTTAAATGCTCTAAAAATAACCCACTATAATACACTACTATTCAAAGTTATTTTTGTTGCGATGTTAGAACAAACCGTGTTTACCAGAAAATACAATCTAAACAATAGGGAGCGACCGATAATCGGATCGGTATCGGGCTATCGGTAAAAAGACATATCGGTCGCTCACTTCTAAACAACGCCAATGATCTTGATTGCCCAGGATTCTTCCAATGTAAGACGTAACCTCTATAAAAAAAATAAACCCTAGTATAGATCTCGATACTGCTTGCTGAGGTGGACGGATGGTTGTGCGGTAAAGTGCTCGACTGTTGACTTGAGGGTCCCTGGTTCGATCTCCGGTGAGGACCAATGAAATTTTTCAGATCATGGCTAAAATCCCGCTATATCACCCGTGGTGCCCCCTTAGCCATTGCTCTATCGGCTGTGATAGGGATGAAAGAAGGGCGTCATAAAAACCGTCCCATTTGTGGTTCATAGGATCTAAGAGATTTAATCCTTACAGGGACTTCACAGGCACTGCTTTTTTTTAGCGCAAACAATCTCATACTCATAAAATGCGCGATATGAACGCTCTTATAAATGCTGCTCTAATAAAAACTGCGAGGAATCTTTAAGAAAAGAACAGCCGCTTATAGCAGCTGTGGTTACAGAGCCCGAAGGGATTTCAATTTGAATAAAATCTAGAATAAGCATTTTATTTTTGCACTGATAAATATATGTGATCCTAAATCATGAACACATTGATGAAAAACAAGACATCCATTGAAAATGAAAATGTACAACGACGGTTTAATGAAAATAATTCCGGGACTTATTTTCGTGGAAACACGATAACTGGACATTGCTGTTTATACTTGACATGTAACAAGTTCTCATGGCCCTAGTGGTCAGATGAAGTGTGGAATTCATCTGTTCATGTAAAGCCCACGGGACGTAGTTTGTTCATTGCTAAGCTAGAAAGTTGAACGTGTCATTGAATCTGAAGAAATGTACAAACTAATCGATCACGGCTTCTTTATCTTTCTTCTGAACGCGCAAGAAAGAAAAAAAAAGGACCATATGCGGCCCGCGGGCACGTTGTTATCAGCGTAGCTGACAAAAGCTAAACTTAGTATTTTCATAAATAACCAGCTAGCTCTAAAGAGCTTTCTTACACTAGTACTTGCTTACTGTTTGACAAACCTTTAAGTCAAAAGTAGCCCATCCACGCCTATTGACAAAAAAATGTATAACCCTTGACATAACGGAATCAAATAACTTTACAGAAACACTATTCGCGTGATAGCAGCCCCTTTCCTGTGCCCAAAATATAACTATAGTGATTTTACGCCCACCACCTTGGCATAGGTAAAGTGCTATCAGGTGTGTGTGTGCTGGGTGGGGGGAGGGCACCCCCAGCCCACTCTCCGTTCCTTCCTAGTTAAGCCGCTGCAAGCACCGAAAAAAAAATGGCTCATATATATGTGGGTGTGTATATTCTTGACACCTACTGTTTGCAATGACCTTCGTTCGGTATATCGGAATACAAGAGTATGAGATCGTATACATATAGAGTTTAGATTTCCGTTAGAACCAAGTAACCTCCCCTCAAACAGGAAGTTTGTTTTAGTGTGACGCCATGAAATCTGTTCTGCATTCATTAATCTTTTCATTCACACATGTCTTTTTCAATAGCCTTTAGAGAGTCGTTTGAACTAAATAAACTCAAGGACTCATTGACTAGCCATTTTGTTGTTGAGAGGTTGTCGTCACAGCCTTCCTCACTTTTTTTTTGGAGCCCCAGAGCAGAAGTAGATTTCGGGGCCCTCTATGTCGAGTTGCATATGGCGGTAGGGGGCCTGGGGCAAAATAGCTGTCAGGGATGCAAATATTGCCCCCCCCTATAAATCAATGACAGCCGAGGGCTTCTCTTTCAACCGTTAAGTGTTTTCATGTAATGGCGATAAAAAAACACAATAGTCGCCCTCCTTGCAGTGGGCATAGTAATGGGGCGGCATTTTTAGATTTCTTCCCGGGCCTCTATTTGGTTCTATTTACGCTTTACAAAATGCGCATCGATATATATATATATATATATATATATATGTATATATATATATATATATATATATATATATATACATATATTGTAAAGGATGTAAATTGTATGAACTGGTTTATAATGAGAAACTCGATTCATGTCCATGGTTCATATAATTTATTGACGACACAATAAAATATAAACAGAATAAATCCAATATAATTCACAATGACTGATCTTCTCCTCCACTCAATGAACAAATACTTATTGACAATAAACTCAACTGATTAACTAAAACTTCTAAACTGTACTCGAATACTATCTCACTCACTGTACTCAACTGAACTTAACTTCTGAACTCAACTGACTTGACTGACTCGATTGACTGACTGAACTAACTTCTCAACTAAACATCGTTTTTATATAATTAACTTACATCATCCTCGAACATTCTAGTCTCTCTCTCTCTCTCACTCTCAGACAATGCTATTTACAATAAACATCTTATTTATATTCTCTAAATATCTAGAATCTTGACCCCGTAATCTGGTTGGCCAAGCTCCAAACATACACACACACCTGTGTGCGTAGTACCACAAATATATCATGACACCTCCCCCCTTTTCCTTAAAAAATGTTATACATTTTTTTTTCTTAACATAATTTAGGTAAATACATAGTGTCAATAGTATGTACATATACAATGTATACAATATTGTGATTCAACTTCAAAATAAGAAGTACATGCAATCATAGATTAGATTGATATAAAAATAAACGATGTCATATTTTACGATAGTCATTTTAACTTAGGTCAATCTAGATAAAATATCTGGTATGTGGTTATTTGCCCCTTTTATGGATTTAATCTGAAAGGAAAAGTCCTGCAATAACAGTGATCATCTAGTCAACTTTGAATTTTTTATACTTTTATGATTAAATTCCAATAATGGTTTATGGTCCACTAATACCACAAATTCTTGACCAAGCAGGTATTTGCTTAGTTTTGTGATGGCCCAAACCAATGCCAAACATTCCAATTCAATAATTGAGTATTTCTTCTCAGTTTCACTTAATTTCCTGCTTAAGTACAACACAGGTTTATTGATATTGTGGTAACTTTGCATCAAACACGCAGCCAATGCATATCGAGATGCATCTGTTGCCAACACGAATTGTCTCTTTGAATCAAACGTGATGCTAATTATTTTTCTTTTGAGTTTTTGTGTTTAAGAGTTTAAATGATCTGTTGACATTCTATTTCTTTCCCATATATCGAAAGCGCGCAAATCATAGTTCTGAAATTCCCTTCTGTTTATTTTGTGCTGCCTTTAAGATTCTCTGCTTTCTCGTTGGCACCGATTTGTATATGATTATATCAAGATTGTCTACAACTGTTCCAGGAATATTCTAATAATAGGGCGACTAGATATTTTCAGGAACATAGATCTCTGGCAGGTGGATCGGCCACTTGCTAAGGAAGCCTCCAGAAGACATCACAAAAATGGCTCTGCAATGGAACCCCCAAGGCCAGAGAAAGGTTGGCCGCTCAAAGACCACTTGGAGAAGGTCTTGCGAGCAGGAGATGAAAAGCTACAAACAGACATGGGGAGAATTGAAAAAGGCCTCCAAAAACTAAATTCGCTGGAGAGTGGTTGCAGAGGCCCTTTGCGCCGCAAGGAGTTCAAGGGAATAAGTCAAGTCAAGTTTATAACTGTTCACTATTTGAATGGTTTCTGAAAACATCCTCCCTACACAATCTGACAAAACTGATAGTGAAAGATTACAGTAAATTTGAGACTGAATTGATTTCAAATAAAATTCCATGCCGTAAAATTAATTATTCCGCAAAAAAAAACTTGCACTTTTTAATAAAACTCTAGTTTACAACTTTATTTAAAGAATTAAATGCACAAGGCAAACTATATGACCTTGAATATTTTTTCAAGTATTCTATTGTTCACGACCTTCATCCTTTCATATTAGTTACGTAGTCGTAGTAGATCAAGTTCTACCCAGCACCAACCTATAAAATATTCTTCGTTTTTCCTAATTCATTTTGATCTGAGCTAAAAGCGACAGAGTTGGTCAAAATGACTTACTTGCGGGATACAAACGGTCATTATCGACATATATATATATATATATATATATATATATATATATATATATATATATACAAGGTCGTAGCCGGGGGGGGGGTAGGAAGCTGCAGCCCCCCCCCCCCCCAAAGAATTCAAAAATCAAATTCTATTATAAAATATACTTCTTTATCATTGCGTTCCAATTTTTTCTTATATAAAACTCTCCGCACAGCCCCCCCCCCAAACAAAATCCTGGCTACTGCCTTGTATATATATATATATATATATATATATGGATCATTCACTCATTCCGTAACATGGGGGGGGGGGGAGGGGCTGAAGTGAGACACATACAATGGTAGGAACGTTAAAAAAGCTACTGTCGTAAGATTCTCAAGTTCTTGTTTTAGAGATCTCAGAGTTAACATGATTGTAAAGCCCAGTGGTTGATTGATTGTAAAGCCCAGTGGTTGATTGAGTGTAAAGCCCAGTAGTTGTTAAGGCTGCTACTATCGTGGGAGGAATCAAGAAACAAAAAGCGTTACGTAATAAGTGAATGGTCCTTAAGGTTTTGTTATTTTTTGGTTATTTCGACAATTTTACTTAAAATTACGTTCTGGTAGGCTCAAATGAATATCACTGACCAATATGAAAAGCGAAAAATAAAAATTCGTTCCTACAGGTCA
This sequence comes from Bulinus truncatus, assembly GCA_021962125.1. Classification (NCBI taxonomy): domain Eukaryota; kingdom Metazoa; phylum Mollusca; class Gastropoda; family Planorbidae; genus Bulinus; species Bulinus truncatus. The sequence continues at coordinate 7,630,740 of JAGDYQ010000019.1, forward strand.
TTAAATTAGTGAAAGATTTTTTTTTGGTTGTTGTTTTTGTGATATGACCTCCCCCTTCTGGTGCCATCCTGATAGGGCCGACGCTTTACATCTTAGCATCCTAAGGCCCTATTGGAGAGGTTGGAGGGGGAGGGGTTGGGATCAACCAGTCAGCCTAAGAACGGCCCTGCAAAACTTATCATGATAAGCCTAATCGAAAAAAAAAACCTAATTGCATGAAATAAGTGTATCACATTGTCAGACAGAGCATTATGTCTGGAAACATTAAAACTGTCCAAGCGAAACACACATCTAATAAATACATCGCTTATATTTTACCTTACCTTTTTCTTTTTTTTCCAGCGTCACCTAAAATAGCTGTCAGCGAAAACAAGACGCTTACAACATGTGTTGACTTTTTATTTTTTTTTGAGTCTCTCTCTCTCTCTCTCTCTCTCTCTCTCTAACACTACGTCGGTAGAATCAAAACATTAACGAACTACTGAATTATTTCGATAAGATAAAGTGATTCATGTTTTCACGACAATGTATATACAGAGAAATAATGTTAAGTGTTGTACATAAAACGCTTAAAACAAATATCCTTGGAAAAAAAAAAGTTCCAAGTAAAACTAAAATGAACTTTACGAGGGCGTAACTTTATAAATAACTTCGGCAGTAAATAGCGCGCGTAAGGATTCCCAGGTCACGGATAGGTAGAAGCCTGTACATGTGACCGGATTACACTTCCTCTTTGATTATAAAAAAAAAAAAGCGAACTGTCGACATGTATAGTGTGTGATTGTGTCACTTTGTGCGTGCGTGCGACTACTTGTTTATCATATGTGCTATGTTTGGTCGTGATATGAACAAGTGCGATACACCCCACCGCCCGCCGCCCCCCCCCTCTCTCTCACACACACGTATTAAAAAATATATATATTTGTATGCAACTGCATCATACGTTCTCTTTTATTGCCCCCACTATCGCAATGCTTTATTTAAAAAAAAAAATGTCAGGGTTGGCTTGATTTAAAGCCCGCAACCCCCGATAAGGCTGCGGTTCTCGAGTTGTCCTTTGTTTTTGTTTTTTTTCAATCCAAATTTTGATTGTTGGGATCTGATCCTTGAAGTTCAAAGTTCATTTCCCGTCCCCCGGGGGGAGGTCTTCTTGGTGTATTAAAAAAAAACCTGAATAATAAATGCTCCCCCCCCCTCCCTAACTCACCCGCATCGTAAATGACATTGATGCAGGCCCGTATCATGCGGGGGGGGGGGGCTAGCGGGCCGGCCTCCGCATTTTGTCTGGCCCTCCTCTGCTTGTTTGCTCTACTTAGTAACATTTTTTTCCTGCCCCCTCCCCAACGTGCTATTGGCCTGGCCCCTGCTGTAGAATGCCTGGTCCCTGCTGTAGAATACCTGGCCCCTGCTGTAGAATGTTCACGTTACGGGCTGCATTGATGAAATATGGTCTTTCTAGACAAAGAGACAGACTTATGAGAATCGGCCGATAGACTAGCGAGATCATAGAGGGTGCTCGATAGACCGACAGACTTTTAAAGAATATAAACAGAAGTTAATTTACAAAATTCAACTTTTTTGTCTTATATATTGGCCCCAGAAAAAAATATCTATATAAATTATATCAGTCTCGCATCTGCGTTAAATCGAAAGTAGAAATCTAGAATTCAAAATGGCGTCTTGCTGGCGTCTCGATTCGATAAATGTTTTTGAATAGTTTCTGCGTTTTTCTGCGTTTTTTTTTAAATTCCCCGTAAAAATGAGATGTCCATCCATTTGGAGCCTACATTCAACCAATGAAATTTTTTATTGTTGCGCCCTTTTTTTAATCATGCCTCCCATATAATATGGTTTAACGGCTCTGGAGGGTAGCGATGTCCATCCATTTGGAGCCTACATTCAACCAATGAAATTTTTTATTGTTGCGCCCTTTTTTTAATCATGCCCCCCCATATAATATGGTTTAACGGCTCTGGAGGGTAGCGAAAGTGAGGCAGATGCCGTAGGTACTCCTTTTTTTTTTAGCTTCGAGGATTTGAGCGGGAACTTTCACGGGTCCCGGATCTCCACTGTCTCGTTCGAACCTTCGACTTCCGATTCGACATTGGCGCGTCTACCCGGGCAGTGCCATTTGGTCCGCTGACTGTTTCAGTTAATTTTGTTCATGTAAATTCTTAGCTATTTATTTGTTCAAAACATGTTATTGCGATAAGAAATGTTTTGAGTTTCTTACTTAACGACTATAAAAGGAGGAAGAAAATTGAAAATTTTATTTTTTTTTTAAATAGTAGGGAGGGGAGGTGTTGGGAGATAATATAGTCAGCGGTTTGAGATAATAAAAAAAAATTGAACAAAGTAGGCGGGGGGGGGGGGGGTGGAGATGGAAGGTGGGGGGGGGGGGGGGGTAATCCATTGAAGTAGTGGTAGTGTTTCAAAATGCACTTAAGAAAATACAATGCAGTTTTTAGAACATTTTCGAAAAAAAAAATGCTCTATTGTCCCCGTTTTGTCTGTCCGTCCGTCCGTCCGTCATCACCCTAGATCTCAACAACCATAAGTCCTAGACCCATGATGTATATATCATTTTGTAGGTCTTGGCCTGCCAAGAAATGACTTTTTTCCATTTCGCGATCTGACCTCTCAGGGCCGTAAAAGGGGCCTTAGTACCGTTTTTTACTATATAAGCTATATTAATAAAGGAGCGCTATATCTCAGCAACTATAAGTCCTAGACCCATGATGTATATATCATTTTGTAGGTCTTGGCCTGCCATGTGTACATCAAAAGTTCATTTCGCGATAGGACCTCTGAGGGCCGGGCTTCAGGGCTCCTAAGGGGCTTATATATTATATATACACCTTGTACGTTCAATAGCCCGTTCATTTGGTGCGAAATACTGCAGCACGTAGTTTCACCAAGATTTATTAAGAATCTCATCAAATGAAATAGTAAGCTTGTGTTCTGAGTTTAATTGAAAGTATCAGAGCTATGCAACAATTGACGGAGTTTTCGGACGATTAAATGACTATAATTTAGAATGTTTTCAATTATGAGTCCTATTTCAGTAACCACAAACCACTTGTAGTTAGATTTAAGAGACAATAATTTTTTTTTCAAATATAAAGAAACGTCTTTATAATTTTTTTTTTACAGATATATGCATTACACAATTGAATTTATAAACATTTCCAAAATTTACAAATATTTACTGAAAGATAGCATACGTACTGATACATAACATGAAAATGCGCTAACACGTCCTGTGTCCAGAATGGAACAGGCTTAATTGCTTGTTTTTATTATTAACTTAAGTTGCTGGACATTTCTTGGTACATAATGTTTGAGTAAAAAAAAATGTAAAATTTTTCATGAAGTAAGAAAAACAATGTAAGATAAATAGCTATACAAAGAGATATAATAATTATATAAGTATAGATAGGTAGATAGAAAACATGAAAACTGTCTATGGTATAGGTGTAAATAGGTATGTAGCATAGTTAGGGTATTGAATGATAAATAGTTGACAGGCAGATAGATAAATAGAGAGAGAGAGAGAGAGAGAGAGAGAGAGAGAGAGAGAGAGAGAGAGAGAGAGAGAGAAATTATTTAGATACATTTATAGATAGATATCTAGTTGATAGATAAGTCATTGGTGGAAATATTGTTAAATGGTCTAGGAATTCACTAAAAACTCGTCGTGGGTTCAAAAAAACACAGCATTTAATAATTTATTTACAATTAACAAGTACAATGGTCACTGTTCACAACTCTGCTGCTCTTACGTCACAAAGTCACTGCTTTAAATAGTAAATTATACGGTGCGCTGGTCTACGGGAATTCCATATTCAAAGCGCATTACCGAGGGCGGGGAGAGTTATACCACTACCCCCTTTCAAACCTCTCCGTCCCAGACAAGTCATTTCTGACAGAGCTGTGTACAGAATATCCCGTTCTCTTTATCTTGGCATAATTCACACGTTCAGTCCACTCTTCCCATCACGTTCAGTCTACTCTTCCCATCACGTTAGAAGCCTGGTGTCACCGTCTGCTTCACGCTCATGTCTTACCTGTCTAATACCCTCCAGTGATATGTGTGTCTCAAAGATTTCAGAGTTCCAGATAATGCAGATACAGTAGAAGTCCGATAATCCGGCACGTTCGGGATCGGCTCGGTGCCGGACTACCGAAAATTCCGGTCTATCGGACGGTAATTATAAGAACAATTAAGTTAATAATTAAACTACAAATACATACAACAAAGTTTATTTTACAATTCATATAATGTATGTACACGTACTGTAAAACATATTTCACTTGGATTTTAAAAAGTCACGAATGTCTTTTTGTTTTCTTGACTTTTGGCGTATAGTATAAAATTTATTTCTAATGATATGGAAATCAATAATTTCTAAAGCCCTGTAGCTAGTACTAGCCTCAGCAAAAGAGATAAACTTATTTAGTGATTCTGCAGCTTCTGCCCAGCTGATTTTTTCCTTTTCTTTTGTTTCGGCATCTAAGTCACTTTCTTCAAGATTTTGAGTAGGCTGCAGAGGTGTGCGGATCTTGAAATTTAGCGTCCGCGTCCGTCCGCGGATTTCTATCAATGATCCGCGTCCGCTTCCGCGTCCGCAGAATCTTACAACATTGGTCTGCGGACCAGTCCGCGCGTCCGCATAGCTGAAATTTAGCTGTTTAAATGACTTGAATTGTTTTGTATGGTAACGCTAAAGAAGATCCGCGTCAGTCCGCAAGTCCGCAACTTAACCATACAATGCGTCCGCTGTCAGTCCGCGGATTCGGAAAAGTCTGCGGATCTGCGTCCGCAAGAGGACGCGTCCGTTGTCCGCTCATCTCTGGTAGGCTGGGGGTTTACTACAATGTTGATAATGTCCTCATCTGTTAGTTCTTGTTCAACAGGCTCGTTCTCGTCGATTAGAAGCGCTTCCAGATGATCCCGAACTATCCCGAAAACTTTCGAAAAGCTATCGAGTGTTTTTATTTGTTTTAAAGACACACTTTTGAAGAAAACCAAAATTTTTACAATTTTCTGGAGTGATGCCGGACTATCGGGCATTCCGGAATGTTGGATGCTGGACTAATGGACTTCTACTGTAATGATATAACCGCCTTCAGACGTGACGAGGACATGTCATCTTCATGTTGTGCACGAAACTGAGTCTGATCAAGTTAATAGACATAAGAATCGCTCAGGATGGTTAAATCATGCTTGACATGTATCAAGGGCTATAACCCAATTTATAAAAACAGAGTTATATGGGCAGTCCACGTTAAAAATTGAATAAATTGGTGTTCTTAAGTCACAACGAGTGCCTTGTGGCGCATAGTGATCGCGCCCAAGGCACCGTACATGAGTGGAGCCCAGCTTACGTGGTACTTTTTCTAAAAATGGAGGCCAGATATCCCTCTTCGATCCACTTCCAATTAACAAACAATTTTTTTTTTATTTTCTATTATGTAATATGATTTTTTTGTGGTCAATAATTCCTAATTATTTCCCCATCGAGTCCAGACGTCTTTAGTCTACTTATGGTCGATATACACAAAGAGACATCATTTCGTCCTTCCAGAAATTTAGACGGTCGAGTCTCGGCACTACGGGCTTCAACTGAAGCGGCTTCACCCTCGGGCGATTTTTTTTTTTTTGTGTACAGGCTGTGAGAGAGAGTGTGTAATAGAACTAATTAAAGTTGATTTAAAAAATTAATTTACAATTAAAAGTTGGATGTGGTTGAACTTCTACTATGAACTACATTCTCTCAGTTTTATAAAATATATAGCGTCAGTGAATGCCAGGATGATTGGAAGACGTCAATTTATCACTGGTTCTAAAAATAAAAAAAATAAAAAAAATAAAAACACAGCATTTATAAAAATTCCATTTTCGCGGTTATTTACCAAAATAGGGTTAGAGTTTGAATATTAAAAAGCCGTGATACATTTGGATCAATTGTAAACCTGTTAACTGACAATATCTATTGAACATCAGACTTTACCTGCTTAATCCATAAACATACATTCATTAAAAAAAAAACATTCAGGAAAAAAAGCGTTTTTGAAAAATTCCTTTTATACATACATAAAACGCCAATCCAACTTTATGTTTTCTGTTCTCAACGTTAACAAAATAAATCGATGGAGACAGCACAGAAAAATAAATTATACAGCATGCGCATCATCAATTTAGATTGGGTTTATTGAAATCCGCCATATTTGTGTATTGTGTGTATCAATATTAAAGCGCTACACTATTAAAAAGGAAAATAACAAAAATGGCTGCATATTTGAATTTATCATCAAAGGATTGTATAAATAGCAATGTGCCTCCTGTATGATTTATATTATGTGGGTAATAATAGGTTTATAAATAATATAAAAAATGTAAATTTTCAGTAATTTGAATTACTCTTGTTTTGGTCTGTTTTGGTTATATCGCCTGTTGTGCAGACTCCGGCTCCGGCTCCGGCTCCCACAAATTTTGACGGCTCCGGCTCCCTATTAAGATAGTATCACACGAGACAAAAAATTGTGTAATTGCTCCACGCTAACATCCCGCTGATAAAAAGTTATGCAAATTTTGCCGCGTTCACCCCCAGAGTCAGGAACTTGAAAAATATACGCATTGTTCATTGTCGGTTTTACTAAAAACAAACCATTTCAGTGCATCCAGAAACGTATCATTATTTTCGATGGAGGTTTCACTAGTCGCCATTTTCATAAGTAATAAAAAGTTATTTCAATGATCAAATTAGCAAATAGTAAAATGATACATTATTTAAAATATTTTAAAGACTTCAGTATTTATATTTATTATTGATTAATTCGAAGTGACTATTCGGACCCGGGCAGGCCCGTTGTCAGGATTATTGCATTGGGGGGGGGGAGAATTTTTTTTCGGCCGGGGGGGGGCATGCCGAAGAACTTATTCTGGGGTACAGCGGCTGATCTTAACAACTTTGACGGGGGGGGGGCAAAACTTTGACCCCGGGGGGCGGGGCGAAACTGTTTTCAGTGTTGAAAATTGGTCTTTGAACAAAAAATATTTCGATAATTTAATGATGCATTACCTAAACTTGCGATAACCGGTGGGGTAGAAGAAATGTTTGGGGGGGGGGGGCGAAGATGGAGGTGCGAAGCGCCGAAAGCTTGCGAACGGAGAGGAGGGGTTTTGGGAGGGGACCTCAGTGAGTCCCTTCCCCAAGACATTTTTGCAGTTCCATATCTGGAATGGTGCATTTTAGTACCGATTGCTTAGCTATTAATTAGAAATATATAATTTTAACTACGTTTCAATAGTGCATGCATGTTGCAGTTTTGTTAAAAATAATTTAAATAGTAAAGAGTTTTAATGACAAAAATTTATTGAGGCTGAGCAATTTCTGATTCCTGTTATAAATATATTGACTATTTGTTCTGCTACACAATTGTTACATAATAGATACCTGATTTATATCATTATACTGTTGGTTAAACGTACAACCCGGGAAGAACGACAAAGATGCACGAATATAGCTTAGCTATTTGTGTGATATTTCTTATAAAATATTGAAAACAAAGAACAGATCGATCAACAACAAATTGACCAGTCGCAATTATTCAATTTAAAATAAAATTAATTCTGCTAAAAAGTAAATTTGCAAATTAAATAACATCACTCAGAAATCACGGAGTTTGTACTTTATTATTTTATTATACATATGTATAAAAGTGAAGTCAGAAGTCAATATTATTTTATTAACTTATTTAAATTGCTAGTTGTCCTCAGAAGATATCAATATATAAAACTATTACAAGGTTACGAAAAGGGCCCACCGACAGACATTTCGGGTCACTGGGCAGGGGTGACACGGCCCCCGTGCTGATATTAATATTTTCAAAAGTTGATTGGCCAGCTCAGTCCGGGCCCCTAAAACAAAATTGAACAAAATGATTGATGTTTTATAGCCTTTATTATTAAAATTTTGTCAAAAAGCTCAAATCATGCACGGGGGGAGGGGGTGGGGACTCAGGTCATGAACGGGGGGGGGTCAGCCCTCTAGCCCCCCTCTGGCTACGGGCCTGGACCCGGGTACCAATAAACTCCGATTTTTATTCGGACCCCGTTCCAATAAAGTCTGATTGTTATTCGGACCCGTGGCAAATATGCACTTAGCTTAGCTATACATAAACTTTATTATTGTTTTTTTGTTTATTTTTTTTATAATTGTTTGAATTGTATGATTTAATCGTTACTCAGTGTCTAGGGTTTCACTAAGCGGACTCTGTATTATTATTTTTTCGGGTTCCGTCTAATAAAGTTTAAATATAGCTAAGCTTAGTGCATATTTGCCACGGGTCCGAAAAACAATCGAATTTTATTGGGACCCGGGTCCGAATAGCCACAGCCTTATAAATTTATCTGCTCTGTTTCAGATATTCTGTTTATAATAAAATTGTTAAATACAGAAAGCTACCATTTTGTTTTTAGTCTATTACAAATTGTAGGAGGCAAACAATCAAAAAAATTTGTAATTTTAAAGCTAAAAAAAAAATTCTGCTGTAAAAAAAAAAACATTTGGGAGCCGTGGAGCCGCCAGATTTTTTCGGCTCCGGCTCCGGCTCCAGCAAAAAGTAGCGGCTCCCGGCTCCTCGGCTCCGGCTCCGGCTCCGCAAGCCTGGTGCAGACTAGCGTGATACTAATTTCTGTCAATATCATTGTTTGTTGGTTCAAGCAAAATATTTACTAATTATAAAAACCAAAGTTGTTATGCATGATTTAAAGCCGTTAAAATGTCAGGTCATGGGAATGATATGTCTAGCATGGATTACATCATCATCATAGCGAAACGGAGTCGTCATCATTCGACGGTGGTTTTGCTTTTGGCTCTGTGTTTTTTGGCCGACTTCTCGCCCTGGGCGGACGGGCACACGTAGCTGCTGACGATGAGGGACAGGGAAGTGACCATGTGCTTGTGGTGGTTGCTGACCTCCTGTAGCTCCTTCATCACCCCCATCAGCTGACCGCCCAGGTGGTCTGAGGTCTCGGTGAACTGGTCGTGCACGCTGAGGGCGAACTTCTCCTGCTGGTCAATGGACGCCTGGACGCACTGCTGCAGGCTACACGTGACCTCCTGCAGGGAGCTTAACTCTCTCTGAACCTGCTGACGAAACTCGGCAAAGTCTGAGCAGAGTCTGGACTGGCTCTGCTCCAGCGCAGTCATCCTTTGGCTGATTTCGTCCAGAATTCTAGGCTAAAGAGAAAAATATTTTATTGGCTTTTTTTTTTTATGAAGTGTTTACATTGGTTTGGTGATCTTTTTTGGCTGATTTCAGCCACATTTCTGGGCTAAATAGAACAAAAATATTATGGGCTTCTTTTTATTAAGTGTTTACATTGATTTGGTGATATTTGTTTGACTGATTTCAGCCACATTTCCACCCAAAAAGACATTGAAGGGATGAGAGAAGGTTATCTACCCGCCCTTCCGAAAATATTTCTGCAGTAGCCATTCAGTAGTCGGGGCCCAGAGTGTGCGCCCAGGTGATACTAACAAACTAAATCGGCATCTAGTGTTGATCCAACTAACTGTGATATTGATTTCAGCCGATAATGTATTCTATTTTATATTTTAGAAATATATTTACACTTCCTGAATGCTGCAAGATAAGATTTTTTGTTTGCAATTTTTTTTTTAAAAAAAAAGCAAACAATATATAACAACCTACAGTATTACATCATGGCGTCACGTATAAATTATATTGGTATAATTAGATAGAACTACAATATTATTTGCAAAATATGCGACCCCCATTTTTCGGGAAACGTTCCACTCGACTGATCTTTCCCCTAATGGGAAAATAATTGACGCATGAAATGAAGAAAAAAAAAAGACACGCGCTTACCCTCCTTGATTTAACAGGTAGGACGAGTTATTTAATTTTCCGAGTTAAATTATTTCAATTGTCTCTAGTCTAGAGGGAAGCAATGTCAGACTACTTGGTAAAGGGAGACCATCAACTCAGTTATTTAATTTTCAGAGTTAAATTATTTCAATTGTCTCTAGTCTAGAGGGAAGCAATGTCAGGCTACCTAGTAAAGGGAGGCCATCGACTCAGTTATTTAATTTTCCGAGTTAAATTATTTCAATTGTCTCTAGTCTAGAGGGAAACAATGTCAGGCTACTTGGTAAAGGGAGACCATCAACTCAGTTATTTAATTTTCCGAGTTAAATTATTTCAAATGTCTCTAGTCTAGAGGGAAGCAATGTCAGGCTACCTAGTAAAGGGAGGTCATCGACTCAGTTATTTAATTTTCCGAGTTAAATTATTTCAATTGTCTCTAGTCTAGAGGGAAACAATGTCAGGCTACTTGGTAAAGGGAGACCATCAACTCAGTTATTTAATTTTCAGAGTTAAATTATTTCAATTGTCTCTAGTCTAGAGGGAAGCAATGTCAGGCTACCTAGTAAAGGGAGGTCATCGACTCAGTTATTTAATTTTCCGAGTTAAATTATTTCAATTGTCTCTAGTCTAGAGGGAAGCAATGTCAGGCTACCTAGTAAAGGGAGGTCATCGACTCAGTTATTTAATTTTCCGAGTTAAATTATTTCAATTGTCTCTAGTCTAGAGGGAAGCAATGTCAGACTACTTGGTAAAGGGAGACCATCAACTCAGTTATTTAATTTTCCGAGTTAAATTATTTCAATTGTCTCTAGTCTAGAGGGAAGCAATGTCAGACTACTTGGTAAAGGGAGACCATCAACTCAGTTATTTAATTTTCCGAGTTAAATTATTTCAATTGTCTCTAGTCTAGAGGGAAGCAATGTCAGACTACTTGGTAAAGGGAGACCATCAACTCAGTTATTTAATTTTCCGAGTTAAATTATTTCAATTGTCTCTAGTCTAGAGGGAAGCAATGTCAGACTACTTGGTAAAGGGAGACCATCAACTCAGTTATTTAATTTTCCGAGTTAAATTATTTCAATTGTCTCTAGTCTAGAGGGAAGCAATGTCAGGCTACCTAGTAAAGGGAGGTCATCGACTCAGTTATTTAATTTTCCGAGTTAAATTATTTCAATTGTCTCTAGTCTAGAGGGAAGCAATGTCAGACTACTTGGTAAAGGGAGACCATCAACTCAGTTATTTAATTTTCCGAGTTAAATTATTTCAATTGTCTCTAGTCTAGAGGGAAGCAATGTCAGACTACTTGGTAAAGGGAGACCATCAACTCAGTTATTTAATTTTCCGAGTTAAATTATTTCAATTGTCTCTAGTCTAGAGGGAAGCAATGTCAGACTACTTGGTAAAGGGAGACCATCAACTCAGTTATATAATTTTCCGAGTTAAATTATTTCAATTGTCTCTAGTCTAGAAATGTTAGTTATCTCTAGTCTAGAAATGTTGAACTATATGTAGCAAATTAATGTTGAATAGGCATTTGTTTTCATACGCAAAAAGTCGATTACCCACAATCTATGACCGTTACTGTCACGTGGGGGGACGGATGGTCGTCTGGTAAAGCACTCGACTGTTGACCTGGGGGGGGGGGGTCCGTGGTTCTATCTTCCGTGAGTACCAATGAATATTTCAGGTCATGGTTAAACTCTCCGCTATATCTCTCGTGGTGCCTCCATGGCCATTGCACTATCGGCTATGGTGAGGGATGAAGGATAGGCACCGCAAAAACCGTCCCATTTTGTGGTTTGAAGGATCTAACAGATTTCTTTTCATCTTTACAGGGACTTCACACACACACACACAGTGTCACATGTCGTATGGTATATTCAACTAGTTTGGATATTATCCATTTTCTTACCAAAATATTAAAGACGTAGTAATGAAGTTTCTTTTACCTGTGAAGACATGAACTTTTTATAGCCTCCATCCACAAATTTAAAAATAGAATCTTTCACGAAATTTCCTGTGGGATGGACGTCACCATTGTCATCTCAGGAGAAAAAAAAACAACACTTGTATAATTACATATACAAAAGTAAAGACATTTCAAAATAAAAAATATATATAAAAAAAACAGCGAGAATGCTGTAGGTAAAGAAATGAATAAAACAAGAATGTTGTAGGTAAAGAAATGAATAAAACAAGAATGTTGTAGGTAAAGAAATGAATAAAACAAGAATGTTGTAGGTACAGAAATGAATAAAACAAGAATGTTGTAGGTAAAGAAATGAATAAACCAAAAATGTTGTAAGTAAGGAAATGAATAAAACAAGAATGTTGTGGGTAAAGAAATGAATAAAACAAGAATGTTATTTGTAAGGAAATAAATAAAACAAGAATGTTATACTGTGCAGGCTTGCGGAGCCGAGGAGCCGGGAGCCGCTACTTTTTGCTGGAGCCGGAGCCGGAGCCGAAAAAAATATGGCGGCTCCAAGGCTCCCAAATGTTGTTTTTTTTTTTTGCAGCAGAATTTTTTTTTTTTTAGCTTTAAAATTCCAAATTTGTTTGATTGTTTGCCTACTACAATTTGAAATGTTGTTATTTTTACGAACAGTAACAGCGTTTAAATGATAGCGTGCACGCACATCACCACAAGAAATCTTTTATGGGGAATCGTTTTGTGTTCGTTTTATATCTTGTTTACCCTCCGAAATTTTTTTTTAATGGCATGTTATTTTGTTATATATATATATATATAAAGTTAAAACAGTTTTTTTTTCATAGAATAATTGTATCAATCATTTAAAACAAATTTTTACTTCGACGCCAAATAGAACGCGTCATTTAATTTGACCGCGAATTTGTAATAGACTAAAAAAACAAAATGGTCGCTTTCTGTATTTAACAATTTTATTATAAACAGAACATCTGAAATAGAGTAGATAAATTTATAAGGCTGTGGCTATACGGACCCGGGTCCCTATAAAATCCGATTGTTATTCGGACCCATCACGTGGCGAATATGCACTAAGCTTAGCTATATTTAAACTTCATTAGACGGAACCCGAAAAAAAAAATAATAATACGGAGTCCGCTTAGTGGAACCCTAGACACTGAGTAACGATTAAATCATACAATTCAAACAATTATAAAAAAAAAAACAATAATAAAGTTTATGTATAGCTAAACTAAGTGTATATTTACCACGGGTCCGAATAACAATCAGACTTTATTGGGACGGGGTCCGAATAAAAATCGGAGTTTATTGGTACCCGGGTCCGAATAGTCACTTGGAATTAATCAATAATAAATATAAATACTGAAGTCTTTAAAATATTTTAAATAATGTATCATTTTAGTATTTGCCTAATTTGATCATTGAAATAACTTTTTATTACTTATGAAATTGGCGACTAGTGAAACCTCGGTCGAAAATAATGATATGATTCTGGATGCACTGAAATGGTTTGTTTTTAGTAAAACCGACAATGCGTATATTTTTCAAGTTCCTGACTATGGGGGTGAACGCGGCAAAATTTGCATAACTTTTTATCAGCGGCATGTTTACGTGGCGCAATTACAAAAAATTTTGTCTCGTGTGATACTATCTTAATAGGGAGCCGGAGCCGTCAAATTTGTGGGAGCCGGAAAAAAAATTGGCGGCTCCGTAAGCCCTGATACTGTGGTTATTATTTCAGATCTACTAAATACAGCGGTTCTAAACTTGTTGAATTACAATACCCGTTTTCAAATGTGGGAACAATGACGATGATCTTTCTAATTATGTGTCCACAGGTTTCGTAAATTCTTTTCTTTTTAACCCCACCCCAACCATTAAATCTTGTTGAAGTTTTTTTTCACGCGAGATACAGGGGTAGAGGTTTGTGTGTGGGGGGGGGAGAGGGGCGCTTCACCAGGGTTTAAAACCCTTCGTTACAATTTTTTTCTTTATTAAAAAATTGGAATAAATGTTAATTTGATTTCGATTGAACTCGTCAAACATTTTTTTTTCCTTTCATTCCAGTGGTATACTTTTAGCGTCACCTTGTGGTGAACTCTTCTGTACTAGAAAGTACATTCTTTTCACAGATAACTAAATCGATGTTTTTTTTTTTTTGTTGTGTTAAATTCTTTAGGCAGTCATGAAACTTGAGTGTATGTTTTCATTGTTATCAAAGTTGTATATCTAGTTATCTATATGTGACGTAATCCCATTTAAATGTATTGATTTTCTTACTTTAAGACTGACAGTTTTCAGGCTTCAAATATCTTGGGGCCATTCTACAATAATGGTAAACAAGATCAGTCTTTAGGTGTTCCTACTGAGGTCATCACCATAGACGCCGCACGGTATGATTTCAATGGATATTATGTAGGGTTAGGGTTTTCATGGGATATTATGAAGGGTTAGGGTTTTCATGGGATATTATGTAGGGTTAGGGTTTTCATGGGATATTATGTAGGGTTAGGGTTTTCATGGGATATTATGTAGGGTTAGGGCTTTCATGGGATATTATGAAGGGTTAGGGTTTTCATGGGATATTATGTTTGGTTAGGGTTTTCATGGGATATTATGTAGGTTAAGGTTTCCATGGGATATTATTTAGGTTAAGGTTTTCATGGGATATTATGTAGGGTTAGGGTTTTTATGGGATATTATGTAGGTTAAGGTTTCCATGGGATATTATTTAGGTTAAGGTTTTCATGGGATATTATGTAGGGTTAGGGTTTTTATGGGATTATCTTTATGTCTGGGAAGTCACAGGCATGGAGCTGACCGGGGGTGGGGGGGGTGGGTGGGGGGGAATGTTCTGAGCTCCAGAAACCAGTTAACTGATTTAAATAAGGAAGTGAAATTTTAGAATAGGAGTTTCTTGGTTGAGTCATTAGTAATTGCAGTTGTTCTATTGGTGTTTAGCAGTGAACCCAATGTGGGGCGCGGGTCAAAAAGTTTGCTCACCCCCCTTTGGTCTTGTGTATGTCCAGTTCACCACACGGTTTAGCAGTGACTATCTAGTCGTATTTGTATGTGTGACAGGCTTGTTAAACAGGCAATATCGATTACTGCCGATAAGGATTATTTTATAAACTAATTATGGGTTGGTATTTCTTTCCCCCTCCCCCCCCCACACACACACCCACAATCCCCATGACACGATAGAGTTGGCCATGGCTATTGGAGCAACCACGGAAGGCCTAGGTAGGTGATTGTACGCGACCGGGGTTTGAGCCCTTATTTCAGCAGCACGCCTATCGTGGGGAAGACAGATCCAAGCGCCACCGTGTCACACACGTGATGACGGTAACGATTTCCTTACTCTTGGATTTGAGACAACAACACTTGGACTTATACGTCAATGTAGACGAAGAACATTGCACACATACAATGTAGTGAACTACTGAACATGCACTTGACACAGGCGATTTGGCGAGCTTGGACGTATGTCGGGCACATATAGTGTGGTAGTCTGAATATACACTGGACACACACCTGACACATATAGTGTGGTGGTCTGGACATACACTGGACACACACACACACCTGACACGTATAGTGTGGTGGTCTGGACATACACTGGACACACACACACACCTGACACGTATAGTGTGGTGGTCTGGACATACACTGGACACACACACCTGACACATATAGTGTGGTGGTCTGCACATACACTGAACACACACACCTGACACATATAATGTGGTGATTCTGAACAAACACTTGGCACATATACTAGACCAAGGGTGGGCAAGCTTTTTTTGAGTCTCGGGCCACATTGTGTTCATAAATTTGACCAGCGGGCCGGTGTTGACATGATTTAATATAGGCCCATATCGCAACCAGACCTTATAACATAAAAGTATTGTGCCATGAACAGACGGAGAGCCGGATATGACAGTCTGGCTAGCCGGATATGACTTTCCGGCGTTGCGCAATAGGCCCGTGGGACGTAGATTGCCCATGGCTGCACTAGACACATATAATGTTAATCGGCAGGTGAACAATGGCAACAGATAAACACACAAAAAAAAAATATGCGTTAAGGCTTTTAAACCAATCTTAGAACTACACGACAATTTAATAGCACTCAGGCAACTGACAACCCCCGTAGCCTGACAATGTAGTGTTTTCTATATACATGTAATTGGAGAAGATTCATATCAAGAGAACATCTCAATTAAGTGAACATTTCTATTAAGTGAACATTCCTATTAAGTGGTAATTTTTATTAAGTGAAAATGTGCATTAAGTGGACATTGCATTTCAATTGAAGTCTTTATTTACTGAATATCTCTATAAGGTGGAAACATATACTAAGTGGACACACTAACTAAGTGGACATTTCTGTTAAGTGGACAACTGGATGTTTTTTATTAAACGGAAATGTTATTAGCTTAACATTTCTCTTAAAGTGGACATACCTCGTCTGTCTTGAGAGATAGAGTCGTCTGTCTTTGCTGTAGCTTTGGGTTTCTTCTTCTCAACCTTAGCATACACTGGCTCAACCGTTTTGACCTCAACAGGCTTTTCTTGGATTGATCCCTCGGTAACCTTTGAACTTTTGTGTAAATCATTTTAATTGGCCACTTATCAAACAAATTTGTATTAAAAAAAAACATAATTTAATACAAGTTTTGGTTTAATAAATATAAAAACATAATTTAATACAAGTTTTGGTTTAATAAATATAAAAACATAATTTAATACAAGTTTTGGTTTAATAAATATAAAAACATAATTTAATACAAGTTTTGGTTTAATAAAAATAAAAACATAATTTACTACACGTTTTCAACATTCTCATTTGGAACATGACCATCTTAACTAATGCATGTGCCCAATTCTAACCATACGCCCATCCGGCTTAGTGACGCCCAGTATCGTATGAAGGGTACTGCCGGTTGTGAGGCAGCACGGGGTTCCGAACTAGGAATGGACGCCGAAATAGCGCTGTGAGCGCCTCCCCCCCCCCATTCGAAAACCATATAATATTATATGTAAAATATACCTTTTGGCGCCCCTTTGTGAGGAGCGTCCGGTGATATGATGCCCCTTGCCCCCTCACTACGCCACTGGACGAATTATTAATTATTTTTTTTATAAATTATGAGTTCTGTGGATCTTCATATAGCTTCAAATACTTCATATAGCTTCAAATACTTCATACAGCTTCAAATACTTCATATAGCTTCAAATACTTCATATAGCTTTAAATACTTCATATAGCTTCAAATATTTCATATAGCTTCAAATACTACATATAGCTTCAAATATTTCATATAGCTTCAAATATTTCATATAGCTTCAAATACTACATGTAGCTTAAAATGCTCCATATGGCTTCAAAAACTTTATATAGCTACAAATACTTCATATAGCTTTGAATACTTCAGATATATATATATATATATATATATATATATATATATATATATATATATATATATATATATATTCAGGATGGGGGGGTTGGCGGAGGGAATGTTTGAACTATGTTGACAATGTATTGTACAAATCAGAAAAACAAAAATCTTAATTCAAGTCAACACACTCAACACTTGATGTGGGAAATGTTCACTTGATGTTGGGAAGTGACTCTCAAGATTATTTGACGTTTTAAATATTTTTTTTTGCATTCAATTTGGTTGAATTTAATAAATTTATTCGTGCGCAAAGCCAAGAGACTGCGTTCGCCTCGACATGTTTTAATGGGTTTTTTTTAATGTGTATATGTCATAAATTTTGTCATTTCATAAATTGAAACATCAAGAGGTAGATAAATAATTTATTTTATATTTTTTTAATGAAAAAAAAATTAAATTCTTGTTTGTTTTTTTTTGTTTTTTTTTTTTACTGTACCCGTACCGATGTTGTACTTCCGCGGCTGTTTTCACATTCTAATCTCGATCTAAAACAAAAACATCACTACAAAAATACGAAAATGAAAAGTTTGACTGTCTTGCAGAATCTACACGTGTTTGAATTTCGAGAGTTCCTACTAAACGAGAGGCGGATCCAAAATTGAGCTACAGCATTTACAGACAAACACACAGAAAGTGAAGTTAAATAAAAGCCTTTAAAATATATCCTGTTAGTCAAAGTTCAATAAACCACCCAGATTTTTTTTTCAGACTTTTAAGAAATAATGAACTATTTAATGAACCAAAGATGGTGCAATAATGGCTATTTAATATTTCAATGGTATTTATCGTTTACTTTTAATTTTTCTTTCGATAAATAAATAATTATCAAATGATCTGTGTTTGTTTTTTACAAAAACTAAGTTTTATCGGAAAGATGTAAATGTCTAAATCCAAAGAAATTGTACAATTGACTCTATCCGTTCTGAGAATTGTTAAGAGTTCCTAGAACCAGTTAAAAAAAAATTAATTAATTTCTAATTAGAACAAAAACAAAGATGAAATGATAAACTACTTAGAAATCTCACCTCATTTTTTTTTCATAAGGAAACTTATTTCCTTAATGTCACATCACTTTCAATCGGATACTTTTACCAAAATACAAAAAATAAAATATTTTCTTAAGCCCCAAGAAATTTTCCGAAAACATTAAAAATAACAATCTTTATTTTCACTATGCTGTGGGTTGTTGTTTTTTCCCATTTCCTTATGTAAGAGTGATTATATTTTAATTATAACCATAATGACCTCTGTGAATTTTTTTTTTGTTTCGTTTTACGGTGAATGTGTCACACTTTTTAAGGAAATGAGCACTTGATAGACTAGTTGGCCCTTGACACTAGGGAGGAAAAAAAAAACAGTTTTGGTTTCAAATACTTTCTACTTAGAGAAACATGAAGGGGGGGGGGGGGAACGGATGGTCGTGTGGTAAACCGCGTGACTGTCACACGAAGGATCCCTGGTTCGATCACCGGTGAGGCTATTTCAGGTCTGAAAGAAAGGCACACACACACACACAAAAACCGTCCCATTAGTGGTTTATAGGATCTAAGTGATTTCTTCTCATCCTTGCAGGGGACGTCACACACACACATAGAGAAACAAACCTAGTAGCTGGCCAGTGATGCGAAACGGATTGGGAGGGAGTAAGGCAGCAGGACCATCACCAGATCAACAATCAGACACCCTTGGCACATTAAAATGTTAATAATTCATGTAATGACAGATTTTCGAACAACAAAATGGCGCTTAAAAAAAAAGATGAAGGCAAACATGGGCGTCGCTAGGAATTTTTCCAGGGGGGGGGGGCAAAATTTTCCAAGGGGGGGGGGGGCAAATAACAACTTTATGACATTTTTTTAAAATGTAAGGTGGGGAGCAAATGCCTCCCTCTTATATGACATTTTTTCAAAATGTAGGGGGGGGGGGGGCAAATGCCCGCCCCTTGCCTCCCCCCCATGAATACGCCCATGAAGGCCAACAATAAGAGTTGTACCCGCCTTGAAGGCTGTGCCGCAGAGGCGAATTTAAGTAAAAGCCCCACCTCCTCCCCCCCCCCTCCTCGGGACACCGACTTGGTGGTCGGCATAATCAAACCCCCGAATTCGTACATTTCATTTTCTTCTATGCCCTGATTCTCAGCCAAATTTTTATCAGCAATGTATCATGCTGAAAAGATAAATAAAATACAGTGTGCCAACAGAAAAAAAAAAAGTGGGAAAATATAAATAACGGAACAAATAAAAATAGCCAAGAGAGTAGTGAATTACGCTGTCGTCAATAAACTACTTCCTTCTCCAAACACTGCGCTATCTCTCTCTCTCTCTAGCCTCATAAACAAAGTATTACATTTAACAATGCGGTAGGTCGCTGTGATATTTTTGATAACACACTTGCTTCTTTTTTCGGTGTCATGGGCGTATTCATTCACTTAAGTTTGATCAATTTCCGATTTTATTTTTCGCATGATGAAATCTAAGCCTATTTTTTCTTTTTTTTTCTCTCGTATGGAAACTGGTGTTTATTTTTTTTTTACATTGCAGAAAAAGTTTCCCGAAGAGCTTTGATTCATTTAGCTTAGATAACTACATTGGCTATACATGAATGATACATACATATATACATGAATATATATACATAAGCGATTTGGGCTCTGCGTTAAATCGAAAGTAAAGAATTACTACAACAGTATTCCAGTTTAAAATACATTCAATGAAAAAATCGGTTCATTATGAATGTGAGTCATTAGATTGATTATTTGTAATCACGAGTAACTATCATATATAATAATACTCATTTCCAGTGTACGTTAAATCGAAAGTAAAGAATGAATACAACCATGAAAAAAAATAGGATCTGCCCGCAAAACGAATATAGCCTAGCCTACCGATCAAGCCTAAGGAGATATAACTCTATGCAAAGGTTTTTTGCAGGGTACGTTATATTTTCAATACAGTACAAGAAGATTACGTTCTAGCTTGGATGATTTGTTAGTTGTAACCCATTTGAAGGAGGGGATGGTAGAGCAAGGTAGGTCGCTCGACAATTTGATCCTATGGTGAAATTTTAAATTTAGTTGACTTTTAATCAATACTAGCTGTACCCTTCAGAACCTTTGCATAGAGGTATATCCCCTTAGGCTTGATCGGTGGGCTAGGTTATTTGTTGGTTTCGGGCAGATCCGAGGGGTGGGGGGGGGTAGAAAATGAAATTAACTAATAGTACATTTATTTAGGCCAATGGATGATTCTGGTTATAAATTCAAAATAATTTTATAATAAACAAAAAAAAAAAAAAAGAACATTCAACTGGCAGAGATTGGAAATAGTTGCTCGCCTAGCTGCTCACCTAGTTGCTCGCTTATTAGCTCGCCTAGTTTACTGAGTGATGCCTAAGAATGGATGTATGTACGGTGCAATGAAACCTCAACCAGCGACTGCGTGTTGAGAACTGAAAGATTTCAATATTACACATTTATTCCCCGTCTCTCCAGATATTGAAGTATTTCACAACCTACAGTTTGACCCCCCCCCCACACACACACCCACACACACACTGTGACCGGTAATAGTGTCTGTATCGATCACGGTTCCTTGTGTACTCCAGCCCAGCCCCGTAGCTAAGGAGGGGGGGTGGGCACTGTGGGGCCGTGCCCCCCCCCCGGCTAGGTGTGGAGTGCCCCCCCCCCCGCTTAAAAAAGAAAAGAGGAAAAATAAAGAAAAAGTAACTAAAATGAGAAAGTAACCCCTTGCTGGGTATTGGTGCCCCCCTGCTTACTTTGACCTGGCTACGGGCCTGCTCCAGCCCCTAATAAAATTTAAAAAAAAAAATCGTTCAACGGCATTAAAAAAAAAAAACCTTTATGAAAAGGCCTACAACCAGCAACTAACTGTAAATCAAAATCGTTTTAACAGTTATTTGCCCTTGGCTTAAATTATTTCTGCTGTTCTGTCATTCAATCAAAGTACGTTTAATGAATATTTTGACCTGGTGGCCAAGCAAGAATTGTGAGCCGGGTGATCCCGACGTGAGGCCGTTGTGAGCCCGATGTGAGGCCGATGTGAGCCCGTTGTGCGGCCGATGTGAGCCCGATGTAAGGCCGATGTGAGTCCGATGTGAGCCCGATGTGAGGCCGATGTGAGGCCGATGTCAGCCGCATGAGGCTGATTTGAGCCGCATGAAGTTTAAAAATATTTCACACTAACAATACTTTAGCAAGTAGCACCATATCAAAATTTCATTTTAAAAATTATAAAAATCCATAAATGGGAGCCGTACAAAACTCAACAGAGAGCGGCATGTACCCCCCCCCCCAACCCCCGTTAGAGACTAATGCTAGCCAATTGATTCTCTAAGAGCCGTATTCGTCTCTCTCTTGAATGGGTCTAACGTGGTTCCCATTGCATCTCTCATACTTAAATCACGCTGAGTTAGATAAACGGTGCTGAACTTTAAATGGGGCCCTGGCAGTGGATAGGAGTTTGTAGTTGTTGTTGTTGTTGTTGTTGTAGTTGTTGTTGTTGTTGTAGTTGTTGTTTTATGATGAATTCAAACAATTGATTTCAGTAACTTTATGAGCATTAGTTCCATTAGAATGAAATCCAGACAAAAAAATAAATTATTATTATTTTTGAAATTCAGGGTTCGGTCAATGGTTTTCTAATGCAAGGAAGCGTCATGTTTCTTATGCAAGGAAGCGTCATGTTTCTTATGCAAGGAAGCGTCATATTACTTATGCAAGGAAGTGTCATATTTCTTATGCAAGGAAGTGTCATATTTCTTATGCAAGGAAGTGTCAAATTTCTTATGCAAGGAAGTGTCATATTTCTTATGCAAGGAAGTGTCATATTTCTTATGCAAGGAAGCGTCATATTTCTTATGCAAGGAAGCGTCATATTTGTGTGGGAGATTGCGGGAATTAAAAGTATCATTAAACGTTCCATGTTGTGAGATATATATATATATAAACACACTATCATTAAACGTTCCATGTTGTGAGATATATATATATATATATATATATATATATATATATATATATATATATATATATGAACACACTATCATGAAACGTTCCATGTTGTGAGATATATATATTATATATATAAACACACTATCATTAAACGTTCCATGTTGTGAGATATATATATATATATATATATATATATATATATATATATATATATATATATATATAAACACACTATCATTAAACGTTCCATGTTGTGAGATATATATATATATATATATATATATATATATATATATATATATATATATAAACACACTATCATTATAACCAGCAAGCATCTTCAGTGGCCCTGATGTCTTCGTAAAAAAAAAAAAAATGAGAACCATCGCAAACTGGTATCACTATTTTGAAATTAATTTATCTACACAAATGTACCGGCAGCCCCGTAGCCAGGGGGGGCACTAGGGGGCCGTGCCCCCCCGCTAGGTGTGGAGTGCTCGCCCCCCCCCCCCCGCTTAAAAAGAAGAAAAAGAGGAAAAAATAAAGAAATAGTAACCAAAATGAGAAAGTACCCCTTTGCTGGGTATTGGTGCCCCCCTGCTTACTTTGACTTAGCTACGGGCCTGTGTACCGGTTTTGGTCCGCGGCGCGGGGGTTGGGGGACCCCTGCTCTAAAGTAGTCTAAAGCAACGATTCGGTGGTTGGTAAAGGTATAAAAGTAAATTCATTAATTGAGCTTGAAGGAATGATAGATTGTTAGTTAAGACGAATTATTTCATGCATGCACCGAGAACATCTTGCGTTCAAATCGAAACAGAAAGGATTATTTTTATTTTATTTACACCTGATTTTTAATACATTTTTTTTTTAATTTGTTTAATGGGCAGTCACAGAAAAAAAAACAAATGATTTTTTTTATAGAACAATACATTTCAAAAGCTTGGTTCCGATAGCTGCTAACTCCATTTTGATAATGACAGAGAACAACGCTCTATTCTGTGTTTTTCTGTGTTTAATTTTAATGGTAAATACAAGTTTTAAATCAAGGCTTTTAATATTACTATGAAAATTCAGAACTCTGGACCATTTCCTGACTATGTACTCGGGCGGTATTAAAACTCATTTTCAATTATTTTGAACTTCGCAGCTTTTGGAGCCAAGCTCTTCTTTTATGATGTGATTTAGATGAAACAAACAATATTTGGTGTGATTTAGATGAAACAAACAATCTCTGTTGTGATTTAGATGGAACAAACAATATCTAGTGTGATTTAGATGAAACAAACAATATTTGCTGTGATTTAGATAGAACAAACAATATCTAGCGTGTTTTATATGGAACAAACAATATCTATTGTGTTTTAGATGAAACAAGCAATATCTGTTGTAATTTAGATGAAACAAACAATCTCTGTTGTGATTTAGATGGAACAAACAATACCTGGTGTGATTTAGATGAATCAAACAATATCTGGTATGATTTAGATGAAGCAAACAATATCTGGTATGATTTAGATGAAACAAACAGTATCTGTTGTGATTTAGATGGAACTAATAATGTCTTGTGTGATTTAGATGAAACAAACACTATCTGGTATGATTTAGATGAAGCAAACAATATCTAGTGTGACAGAGATGAAAAATCAATATCTGTTGTGATTTAGATGGAACAACCAATCTCTGTTGTGGTTGAGATGAAACAAACAATATGTAGCGTGTTTTATAAAAAAAAACAATAAGTGATGTACATTGACATGAAAATGAACAATATTTCGTGTATTGTATAACAGATAAATTGAAAAATATGTTGGTGTTTTAGATGAAACTTACAGCACTTGATGTGTTTTAGATCAAACTAAACATTTAACTTTGCTCGTTGCACTAAAACTTTCGCAACGTGCGTCAGATCAATCAATCAATCAATTCGTTGTGGGTGGTTCATGAAAAATAAAAAGAAATACAAACGAATGTAAATAAACCACAAGAGTCATTTGTGTACATCGTCATTCATAAAGCCGGCAGATCGCTGGGACTTTTTTTCTTTGTTTTTACCGGTTTCTTTATAGCGCCGTCGTTCGCGGAACTACTTTCAGCCGCGGAGGTATACACAGGCTTGTTTAACATTAACGCTTTCAACTTTTTGTTGATGTTAATCAGTTTCTCATTCAGTCGGTCATCGATCTCCGCCAGCTGGTCATGGACGCTCAATGTGAACTTCTCCTGCTTGTCCAAGAAGCCGAACAGAGACACGTTCAGGGCCGTGTCCAGTTCTCTCCTCAGGGCGGCGAGCTGTCCATTCTGGTGGTCAGCGGCTTTCTGCATCTGATCCTGGACGCTGGACGCCATCCTGTCCTGCTGTTCCCTGTAGCTGGTCAGGGTCTCTCTGAGGAGATGGTTTTCTAGTCTCAATGACGTCATCTCGGCGAGAATTTGTTTCTGTGACTGAAGAATTTCTGCCAACGGATTTTGCGCTCCGACCCCAGAATCTCCAGCAGACCTGGAGATTGTCGGTTTCCCCTGACAAAAATTCAAGCTCAATTAAAAAAAAAATTAAACGAAATTTATTTTACTTTGAAACAAACATTTGTACATTAACAAATTAAAATAATCACATTACTATGTAATGTTAGGTCGGCGGATGAGTTTAATTGAAATTACCATGCTAATAAGGTGAACTTTAGATATTAATGGAGACAATAGCCTTCAACAACCATTTCCCCACACATCCGTTCCTCACACACCGATTTCCCGCACACCCATGCCCCCACACCCATTCACTACACAAACCACTTTCTCACAAACCCATTCCCCACACACCCATTCACTAAACACCCATTCCCTACACACCCTTGCCATACAAACCCATTCCCCACACACCCATTCCCCAACATAACCATTCCGCACACACCCATTCCCCAAACACACGTTCCTCACACATTCATTCCTCACACACCCATGCCACACACACACACACACACCCATTCCCTATATACCACACCCTCGATCATATCGATGAGAGAATGGTTCAGAAATCGATCGTGTCACTTACCTCTACAATATCAATCGTCTCATATCTTTGCTTCTCATCCTCAGCTTTACACAGAACATCGTAAATACTAATTTCATCTTTCAAGTTGTCTGACAGAAATACAAATAAAGAAAAAAAAACGTTGCAGCAATCAACTCAAAATGCAGCCAAAATACACACAATGTGCATGTACATGTATGTACATATACAAATATATATTAATTCCCACACAATCACTCACACACACACACAGAAGAGAGAGGTGTGAATAAATTTAGGCAGGTAGAAATTTTAGATAATTTTATACAAAGATTGACAAGATAGATAGATAGATAGATAGATAGATAGATAGATAGATAGATAGATAGATAGATAGATAGATAGATAGATAGATAGATAGATAGATAGATAGATAGATAGATAGATAGATAGATAGATAGATAGATAGATAGATAGATAGATAGATAGATAGATAGATAGATAGATAGATAGATAGATAGATAGATAGATAGATAGATAGATAGATAGATAGATAGATTTATTGATAGACACGTTGATTTATGGACTGATGGAGGGGGGGGAGTTTAGCAAGTGACAGAAAGATAGAAAGATAATTAACAGTTGGTTAATAGGTATTTAGACAGACAGAAGCACATAAAAGCTGACCGACAAACAGATAGACAGAAAGACATGTTGGCATACATATGTATATAGATAGTTTATTATATACAGTGGGTATTCGGTTAACGAACTTAATCCGTTCCACAATTATGTTCGCTATCCGAATCGTTCGTTAACCGATCATCGATTTACCATATATGTTCTGGAGATCCTAAAAATTAAATTTAAAAAAATTGTCATGTACAAGAATAATTTCTTAGTAAGTTTATTTATTACAAATATGATACATACATATAGTCTTGCTTATTAATCAGTTCTTTTTCTTTTTATTTGGGCGTTAAAGAACATGTCCAATGTCGGTTGTTTTTCTCTATCCTTCAGAACTTTCAGGAAATGATTGATAGCAATGTCGTTGTAGAGATCAGCAACCCTATTGACATCAGCTTGTTTAATGCCAGAGCTCCTTTTAAATTTTGTAAACCAGCCAGTGGTAGCCTTGAATTCTAGATTTTCGGAGAACGAGCCTGGAGTTTGTTCTTTCAATTTCTCAAAAATTTCTCCAGCCTTCTCTTGAATGATGGCCATTCTAGTTACATCTCTTTTCACCTCCCGTTCATCTTTCCGAACTAAAAGCAAACTCTCGATTTTATCATGGATGATACTTTTTTGCTTCTCAGATGTAATTTTCGTTACTCCTTTAGCGGCTTGAGTCTTCTTGATGATATCTTTTTTAGCTAGGGTTGTGCCTACAGTAGACCTGTTCAAGCCGTACTGCCTGGTAACATCAGTTAATATTTGTCAAATCTCTACTTTAGTTATAATCTCTTGCTTGGTTTTTATGGTGAACACAGTTCTTGACACTCCACTCTTTCAGGTCCCATAATATTGTCTAATTTTCAGGGTTTTTTATTAAGGCGTTTAGAGAAGCACATACGAAAACCACAAGGACATAAAACAACTACACATGTATGGTACACTATTGACGATGTGTCGTCGCACACTACCCTACGCGTCTTATGGTGCTGCCTCACTGCTACGTAGTATGAATGATGACGTGTCAGCGCACGCGCACATCCATTTTCAGGACGAATTGAGGACTGATGTCGGGTGTTCCGAGAGCCGAGACTTTTTTGTTAGAATTAGTTTTTGTTCGTTATCCGAATTTTGTTCGTTGTCCGAACACAAAAATCTATCCTGAAAGTGTTCGTTGTCCGATGTGTTCGCTGTCCGAACAGTTCGTTAACCGAATACCCACTGTATATATATGTATAGATAGATAGATAGATAGATAGATAGATAGATAGATAGATAGATAAATAGATAGACAGGCAGAAAGACAGATAGACAGAC
Organism: Bulinus truncatus; assembly: GCA_021962125.1. NCBI lineage: Eukaryota > Metazoa > Mollusca > Gastropoda > Planorbidae > Bulinus > Bulinus truncatus. Next base: position 7,658,027 of record JAGDYQ010000019.1, read on the forward strand.
AGATAGATAGATAGATAGATAGATAGATAGATAGATAGATAGATAGATAGATAGATAGATAGATAGATAGATAGATAGATAGATAGATAGATAGATAGATAGATAGATAGACAGACAGAGACAGACAGACAGACAGATAGATAGATAGATAGATAGATAGATAGATAGATAGATAGATAGATAGATAGATAGATAGATAGATAGATAGATAGATAGATAGATAGATAGATAGATAGATAGATAGATAGATAGATAGATAGATAGATAGATAGATAGATAGACAGACAGACAGACAGATAGATAGATAGATAGATAGGCCTCAATGACTGAGTGACTTAGGCCTCAATGACTGAGTGACTTAGGCCTCAATGACTGAGTGACTTAGGCCTCAATGACTGAGTGACTTAGGCCTAAATATCGCCCAGGTTTGGAGTTAAAGCATCCATTGATGTAAGTTGAATAGGTCATGGTTTATAATGAAAAGGTAAATGCTATGTAGGGTGAAGCGTTACATAGGTAACCTTGAAATGTGTAGTCATTTTAATAGCACAGCCCACATTCTACACACAGACACAATAGGTTGAACAACGCATTACGACAATGCAGTGCCGTTTCGTGCTGTGGCACGGATAGACTTAGGCATCCAGTAATACCTTATAGGGAGTGTGGTATAGACAGATAACTCTTTCAGTTATTTTAACAGGGGGGAGAAGTAAACAACATTCAGTGATCCGTAGTTTGAAGCCCTGGTTTTAGAATACTGGAAAACCAAATCTATTTTACCCCCAACCCCCCCCCTGCATCGGAATTCCGTCACATTTCAACCCCAGGGCAGGCCTTATGAATTGCGGGGCCCAATTTAACGGATGCTTGCGAGCCCCCCCCTCTTCTAATTTTTTTGTACAATAACAACTATTACTATTAATGATGAATGTAAATTGCAGGGCCCCTGCCAGGCGCAGGGCCCCGATCTGGATTAATCGGTCAAATCTGCCTATGGTCGGCCCTGTTTCAACCAACCGATAACCTGCAGATGAACGGCAAGGAAGAAAAAATATTCTGAGTGGACTTTTCAGGCCATAGCTTGTACTTGTGGACCCAAATGATACAGATGATATAGATGATATAGATTATATAGATGACATAGATGATATAGATGATATAGATGATATAAATGATATAAATGATATAGATGATATAGATGATATAGATGATATGGATGATATAGATGATATAGATGATATAGATGATATAGATGATATAGATGATATAAATGATATAGATGATATAAATGATTTAGTTGATATAAATGATTTAGATGATATAACTGATATAAACGATATAGATGATATAAATGATATAGATGATATAGATGAAATAAATGATATAGATGATATAAATGATTTAGATGATATAAAAGATATAGATGATATAGATGATATAAATGATATAGATGATATAAATGATTTAGATGATATAGATGATATAGATGATATAAATGATATAGATGATATAGATGATATAAATGATATAAATCATTCCGCCATAGCACACCTGCTGAATGAGCAGTGTTAGCGTTTATCTGCACTCGTTTCATGTCTGTATTTTCAAATGTCTTTTGTCTTCAAATTTTTGCTTGATTTTCTTTTTTTTTTCTCTATTGCGATATGTCGGGCCTTGATGTTGTAGACACGATCCAGGCGATATGTCGGTCCTTGATGTTCTAGACACGATCCAGGCGAAATGTCGGGCCTTGATGTTCTAGACACGATCCAGGAACCTGTTCTTGAAAGCCCAGATTTAGTCAGCCTTTGTTACACAACCTGTGAAAACGTGACACACACACACATAAAAATACAACTGACAATATCGTTTTTTTCTTTTACCAAAATAGTATTTAGTTTGATGGCCGACTTATCATTAACATTATTTTTTTTTTTCAAATTTCTACATTTTGTTATAATGGTATCGAAATTAAAATTGCAGTAATTGATCAATCTTTCTCGCCCATGTAAAAGATCTTTTCGAAACGATACTTGGCTGCCTTGATAAAAGTTAAATAAAAAATGTAACTGCGTGTGAATCATACATAACATGCTTCTTATCTATCACTCTCACACCCGACACCGGAATGTCTGGACCCGTGGCGCTAGTGACTATCATCTGAAAGCACTGTCCCCTCCCCCATGAAAAAAAGTACTGATACAGATGGCAGAAGAGTAAGCCGTCACAGGATTAACCAGAAATATTCATTAATTTAGGAGACTGTTTTAGCTGTGTCATGTAGGCCTATAGCGCTCACTTACCTATATATATAATTGAACTTTTTATGTTAAAAGCAATTTATTCAAATTTATATATTTTAAAAAAAATTACCCTTTATTTTACAATTTTATAATGGTTGATTTGGCAGTAGATATGGTCGTGTGATAAAGCACTTGACTGTGGACCTGAGTGTCCCTGGTTCAATCTCCGGTGAGGACCAATAGATATTTCAGGTCATAGCTAAAGTACCTACTATATTTCCCGTGGTGCCTCCATGGCCATCGCACTATTGTCTATGGTGGGGATGAAAGAAGGGGCACCGTAAAAACCATCTCATTAGTGGTTTATAGGATCTAAGAGAATTCATCTCATCCTTACAGGGACTTCACACACAAACACACAGTAGATAATGCGTCGCAGAAATGAGTAAAAAAATTTAGTGGGGTATTGCGAGCCCGTTTCTTCAAAAGTTCCACGTTTCATTTTGATAAAAATGCTTTCAGTTAAACCAAGTTTTATAAAGTTTAAACATATTCTGCGCCAGCCATAAAGAAGGGTAGCCTGAACATTTGAAAGGGGCCCCCCAGTTTGAAAGTTTACATACAACTGGGTTTTGTAAATAGGGGGGCCCGAGTTTGAAACTTTAAAACTGGGTTTTGTAAATAGGGGGGCCCGAGTTTGAAGCTTTAAAACTGGGTTTTGTAAATAGGGGGGCCCGAGTTTGAAACTTTAAAACTGGGTTTTGTAAATATGGGGCCCCAAGACTAAAAAGGCATCCTAACTTTTTGAAAGTGGCGGCCCAAAGTAAACAGCGTGCCTACCCCTATACCCACAAATAGCATTGCTGCACTAGTCATCGTGAATGTACATCTGCCTAGGACAGTGGCGTAGCGAGCTTAACTCGCACCCCCGGGGGCACAATACTTTTTTTTTAGTTAGTTAGCGCCCCCCCATTCGAAAACCATTAAATACTATAATGTAAAATATACCATTTGGCGCCACTTTGTGAGTAGCGCCCGGGACATGATGCCCCTTCTTGCCCACCCCTCGCTACGCCACAGGCCTAGGGCCACCGAAAAAAAAAAAGAAGCGCTCTGACTAAGCCTACGTCAAAGTATTAGTATTACTGGTCGGTTGGGTAAGGTTGTGTTAAGTCTCCTTGGAAATTAGGTTGCACAATTGATGCAGACACTTCTAATGCAATGAGACAGATTTACTAGAAATCTTCCTCAACACAATTGGGTTACTGTGTCCATCATTCTGGGCTTTCTGTGTTTTATTTACGACCAATGTTTTGTAATAACGATGAATTACTTATAAGCTAATAACTTAATTACCATTTTCTATGTGTTATAACATCACTTACCGCTATAATAAGTTTACAACAAATCAAAACACAAAAATTTATACACACACACATTAATATATCCATCTGGCTATCAACACGTCTTAAAAACATAACTTGTTAGTTCAATGTTCAGTTGGTCTATTTTTAGACCCTGACCTATTTCTTTTTTTTTTTGTGAAATCTAAGTCACAAATTCATAACTCTTGTAAATCTAGTTTGTATGAAGACTGCATTTGAATTATCTTTCCTTTAATATACCACATGACCTTTATCATCTAGTAGGAGAATAAAATTGTTTTTTAAGAAATGGCAGTCAATAGATTTATTTACACGGTATTCAAAATGTTCGAGCCCATATATATTTATAAATAACATCCCCACCCCACCCCACCTCCTTTCTTGACGTTTGTCTTCAAGGTTCTAAGTCATTCTTAGCGTTCATCTGTTTGTGTTACAATAATCTTCATAGGGAGCCAAGCCCGTAGCGTTTTGTCTGCCCCCCCCTCTTCTTGTTCGTTCTACTTTAGTAAAATTTATTTCCTGCCCCCCCCCTGCTATTGCCTGGCCCCTGCTGTAGAATGCCTGGCCCTTTCTGTAGAATGTCTACGGGGCTGTATGGAGCGTTCATTTATTAAAGTAACGTCTTTGAATGTATGATCTACCTATAACAACATAATTAAGATTAAAGATGATAACATGTCGGGGTAATCCACTTGATATCTTTATCATAATCATATCATATTATTGTAGGTCTAAGCCAATAATATTCAACCGTTAGCGTTATAAATAGTTCATAAGCAAAACTGAAATGCCAGTATTTCAATACTATTACTCAGTGGCGTAAGAAGGGTAGTGTGGGTTTTAAGTTTTCGTCCGCAAAGGGCGCCGAACAAGAAAGGGGCGACGAAAGAGTGCTGTTTAAAATGTTTTTTGCACTTTTCAGACTGGGAGGAGTTCGCCATAAAAATTTAACTCGCAAAGGGCACCACAATAGCTAGCTACGGCTCTGTTTGACGCCACAATAGCTAGCTACGGCTCTGTTTGACGCCACAATAGCTAGCTACGGCTCTGATTGACGCCACAATAGCTAGCTACGGCTCTGTTTGACGCCACAATAGCTAGCTACGGCTCTGTTTGACGCCACAATAGCTAGCTACGACTCTGATTGACGCCACAATAGCTAGCTACGGCTCTGTTTGACGCCACAATAGCTAGCTACGGCTCTGATTGACGCCACAATAGCTAGCTACGGCTCTGTTTGACGCCACAATAGCTAGCTACGGCTCTGTTTGACGCCACAATAGCTAGCTACGGCTCTGTTTGACGCCACAATAGCTAGCTACGGCTCTGTTTGACGCCACAATAGCTAGCTACGGCTCTGTTTGACGCCACAATAGCTAGCTACGGCTCTGCTATTAAAACAGTGTAACAGTACTGTTGCATTGTTGATGTTTTTAATGATGTTTCAGTGATGTTTCAGAGATGTTCCAATGATGTGTCAATGATGTTTCAATGATGATGTTTCAATGATGTTGTTTCAATGATGCTGTTTCAATGATGCAGTGATGTTTCAGTGATATTGTTTCAATGATGTTGTTTCAGTGATGTTGTTTCAATGATGATGTTTCAATGATTCAATGATGTTTCAGTGATGTTGTTTCAATGATGCTATTTCATTGTTTCAATGATGATTCAATGATGTTTCAATGATGTTGTTTCAATGATGTTTAAATTATTCAATGATGTTTCAATGATGTTGTTTCAATGATGTTTAAATTATTCAATGATGTTTCAATGATGTTGTTTCAATGATGTTTAAATTATTCAATGATGTTTCAATGATGTTGTTTCAATGATGTTTAAATTATTCAATGATGTTTCAATGATGTTGTTTCAATGATGTTTCAATGATGATGTTTCAGTGATGATGTTTCAATGATGTTGTTTCAGTAATGTTGTTTCAATGATGTTGTTTCAATGATGATGTTTCAATGATGATGTTTCAATGTCGAATCTACAGGAGGACATGCCCTGATGAAATTGACATCCTAATCTAAATTAGAAAAAAACAGAACCGTTCGTAAGGATAAGCAAACTGGGCCTGGGGGCCCTTACATCCAAAGGGCCCACCTACTTAATTCATCTCTATTCAATCTTGTGTGACTAGGGCATTGTCGGGCAGTTTTGGCAACGTATCCTCTGTACAGGGCCACGAAAGACCATAGAACGGCCCTGCTAGTAGGGTACCTTCTATTTCTATTATTCTCCGCCTCTGTTACACTTTGCATCCATTTTCACCATTTTTCGTAGTGTGTGTTAGTGTGTGTGTGTGTGTGTGTGTTAGTGTGTGTGTTAGTGTGTGTGTTAGTGTGTGTGTGTTAGTGTGTATGTGTGTGTGTGTGTGTGTGTGGAGTGTTGGAGTTGTGCTGAAATCCAATGATCTTTTCTTGTATAATATTCGTTGAATCCTAGGCCTATTTATCATAGAGTGACGTAGGGTGTATTATTTTGTTATCTTTCTTTAAGCGACATATGATTCGCTGCTCTGGGGGCCAATACACGGCAAGGGACTGTATCCCCCCCCCCCGGCCTGAAGTCATCACTTTGAAATAAACAACGTGCACTTCCTTGTACTCCAGTTACTGTTCATGCATGTGGTTGTTAATTTTCTCGCTCTGTATCTTACAGAAAGATGATTACATTTTGATTCCGTTTTCATTTTCTCACGCCGTATCTTACATAAAGATGATTATATTTTGATTCCGTTTCCATTTTCTCACACTGTATCTTACAGAAAGATGATTATATTTTGATTCCGTTTTCATTTTCTCACGCTGTATCTTACATAAAGATGATTATATTTTGATTCCGTTTCCATTTTCTCACACTGTATCTTACAGAAAGATGATTATATTTTGATTCCGTTTTCATTTTCTCACACTGTATCTTACAGAAAGATGATTATATTTTGATTCCGTTTTCATTTTCTCACGCTGTATCTTACATAAAGATGATTATATTTTGATTCCGTTTTCATTTTCTCACACTGTATCTTACAGAAAGATGATTATATTTTGATTCCGTTTTCATTTTCTCACGCTGTATCTTACAGAAAGATGACTATATTTTAATTCCTTTTTCAATTTTCTCGCGCTGTATCTTACAGAAAGATGATTTTATTTTGATTCCGTTTTCATTTTATTAAACTGTATCTTACAGAAAGATGATTATATTTTGATTCCGTTTTCATTTTCTCACGCTGCATCTTACAGAAAGATGATTATATTTTGTCTGTCTTTTTTTTTCAAGAATAGGAGAGGCGTGACTCGTCCAGTGTTTAGTGTCTTAGAGTGAAATATGTACAATGGACTCTAAAGTGTGCCATGTGTCATAGTAGCATATACAAGCCGGATAATCAGTCGAGAACAAAAAAAAAACTTCCGCATCCAAACTCACGGCCGTAGGAACAAGGCCGGATAATTGGGTGCATGCCGTATAGTTATGTAAATAAATTGATAGACAGATGAATAGACAGACAGACAGACTGATAGATAGATAGATAGATAGATAGATAGATAGATAGATAGATAGATAGATAGATAGATAGATAGATAGATAGATAGATAGATAGATAGATAGATAGATAGATAGATAGATAGATAGATAGATAGATAGATAGATAGATAGATAGATAGATAGATAGATAGATAGATAGATAGATAGATAGATAGATAGATAGATAGATAGATAGATAGATAGATAGATAGATAGATAGATAGATAGATAGATAGATAGATAGATAGATAGATAGATAGATAGATAGATAGATAGATGGCCGTTTTGATTTAATTAACAAGTCAAACTATTATGATAAGATCCGACTGGTCCGAATTACTTGTATCTAGAAACATTGAAAATTCCGTATCTGTTTTTTGCTGCAATGATATTCTAATACATTATTGTAATCGAATTTATGTTCAAATCGATGTCTCAAAGCAGCCGTTTTTTTGGTTTAAGAAAATTAGAACTGATATTTGACAAATGAAGGTATACACATGCAATAAGGAATAAAGCAATGGAGATAACTGAACAAATAATTTTTTTTATTCTTCTTTTCAATTTCAACGTTGCTGGCCTCCCCTTCTCTTTACATTTTTAATTTCTTCGACTTTTTTTTCTCGTGGATTTCCATGACGTCATTTTCCGAGCCTGGCCTCGTTAAAGCCCGGATCTCCTCTGCATTTCAAGAGTGGCTGGCAGCATTCTGGGTAATTCACTGCAAGGTTGAGCACTGTGTAACAGGTTGTTTGGTTGAACGCCATATTGATCACAGAACAACTGGAGATAACCAGAAAATAAAAGCATAAAGTGGGACGGATGGCCAAGTGTGGTGGATACTCGGCTGTCGACCCGAGAGTCCTGGGTTCGATCTTCGGGGAGAACCTAGGAATTTTTCCAGGGTGAAATTTGTTTCAAAGTGGTCCCAAAAGTCCACCCAGCTTTAAATGGGTACCTGACTAAACTTGGGGAAGTAAAGGCGGCTGGGCGTTGTGCTAACGACACAATCCCTTCATATGCCGAGGTTATAGAGACAGATGAATTCTACACGTCACCTTCCCCCGATCCAATGGCCCACTAGGGCTAAGAGAACTTTTATATATATATATATATATATATATATATATATATATATATATATATATATATATATATATATATATATATAAAGAAAGAGAGAGAGCGTAATAATTGTACCAAAAACTCGTTACGTAATAAACGAATGCTCGCCCAAAAGGTTGCCTGAGCCCTAGGGGCATAGGGTGGGTGGGTGGGGGAAGTGGCTGAAACACCGTTTAATTTGTTGTTGTTTTTACCTCCATTACTTCCCTTTTAAAAACAGAAGGTAATGAAAGAGAATTCAACAGTGCAGAACTCCTCAGATTTTTTGTTTTAACCAAAGCTGGTAAATTTATTTTTTTTCCATTGATATTTTTTGTGCTCAATACCCCGAGGTCATAACTATTATCTTTTGCTTCTAGCAGCCGTGCTGCTAGGTTGATTGCAGCGATACTTTTTTTTTTAATTGTTGGCTGCGATACTGTTTGTTGTTAGAAGTGATACTGTATGATATTAGCGGCGATACAGTTTATTAGCGGCGATACTGTATTTTAGCTGCGATACCTTTTTTTTGGCGTCGATACTTTTTTTTAGCGTCGATACTGTTGTTGGCGGTGATACTATTTATTGGTAGGGGCGATACTGTTTTGTTCTTTGCGGCGATACTTTTGTTGTTATTGGCGATACTTTTTTTTTTTTTGCTGCTTTATTCATAAGGATTGATCAATCACCTGTAAACAATGCCAGCTGTTCTCTCCCTCACAGAAACATTTCAGACAGCCGAATACGTACCACTCATCTCCAGGTCTTTTGTTGTCAGGACACGCCCCTGAAAATAAACAAGATTTCTATCACAACATACAAAACATCGCTATATTTCCATCACAACATACAAAACATCGTTATATTTCCATTACAACATACAAGACATTGCTATATTTCTCTCACAACATACAAATCATCGCTATATTTCCATCAAAACATACAAAACATCGCTATATTTCCATCACAACATACAAAACATCGCTATATTTCTATCACAACATACAAGACATTGCTATATTTCTATCACAACATACAAGACATCGCTATATTTCTATCACAACATACAAGACATTGCTATATTTCTATCACAACATACAAGACATCGCTATATTTCTATCACAACATGCAAAATATTGCTATATTTCCATCACAACATACAAAACATCGCTATATTTCCATCACAACATTCAAAACATCGCTATATTTCTATCACAACATACAAAACATCGCTATATGTATATTACTAATACTTACAGATTTATATTAAAAAAAAGACCCAAATTAAAATAAGGTCTAGCTGGATGTAACAGGATTCTCTCAATATAATTCAGGGCCTAAGGTTGGGATGATACAGGAGAGGCGGCATCAGGGCAGCACCGTACGTGGGGGGGGGGGGGCGACACTAGCAGAAAAATCTCAGGTTATTTTGAAGGCCGGAAGAAAAGACAATAAATGGGAGGGAGGCATTTCTTTTAGATTTAGATTGATTTCTAATCATTCTGAGAAAACTGGGCGTAAGCTGGGATTCGAACCCTTCTCTTACCACACAGGTCCCGTTGCTCTTGAAATAATTTTTTTTCCGTGTTGTATTGAATACTGCTGTGAAGAAATGTATCTTCCATTTAAATAACAACACGCATTTTTTTTTAACTATAGGACCTGGGACTTAAAAAATAAAAATAAACATCTAAACGTCTGGCCAGGGGGCAGAGAAGGGGAAACGGCGGACATCCTCTTCGTTTGGCGCTAATTTGGTCGATTCCTCCCACCCCCCTCCCCGGCCCCGATTCACTGTAACGTTGGGAAGAGGGCATTTCCGGGTTGGGTCCTAGGCTTTTTGCCTATATTGCCCTGTCATAACTGCCCGGAAGGCTCTAAATAGAGATTAAAATATATCTACAGGAAAGGGGGAAACAATCACCAGTACGCCGATAATCTCCATCTGGCGCACGTGTGTATAACTTCCGCGGCTCAAAATAGTCTCATTCAAGGGGAGTGAACTATTGCTTGGCTAAAAATAACTCTTTGGGAATTCCAAGTAGTGCGCAAATTATGTAAAGTTGTAAAGATGGTCAAAGGGATACAACTCAATTATGAGGAATCACTCGCCGGTCCGGGTACCGGGCCTTTGATCTAGTTACCGTATCTATAAAATGACTTTACTTGGTCTTTGTTGATGTTGTGGTTATTTTTTTTGGGCAGGGGGGGTGAGGAGAAAGGGGGGGGGGGGGGGCGGAGTTGATGAGATTTTAGAAAGGGGTCCAAGGATGAGAGGCTGTATTCTTCCCCAATTTGTTCTGACGACGGACCAGCAAATCATTCTTAACAGAATCATTCCCTCGTTGTCAACTTATCTTAACCACCGGGAAAGTGACGTTTTAGAAATGTACTTGACCAGACAACATGGACAGGCTCAGGGTCCAACTGTTGTTAACAAGGGTAACGCTAACTGTACGACATGTACGTTGGAATGCAGTTTCTCAACCGAAGCTACGGTTACCCCCAAGGGGCAGGGCCGCTTTATCAACTAGGCACTGTGCCTAGGGCCTACGGGCTTTTCTAGGGCCTACGAAAGCCGGAACATAAAGTGAAAAAAAGTTCAGAATGCCAATAAAATTTTAATAATGTTTGTATTAAAGTAACTATATATATAACCGTGTGAGATGAGCACTTCAAGCTGCAGTGCTGTAGGTCTGTAAATTACAGTATGTTAACTTTTCGGCTCTTTGTCTTAGCGCAGTCACATATGACGTCCTCAAAGTTTATCTAGATTTCAAATTGCAAAGAAGTACGGGTGCATTCTTGAAAAAAATATTAAAAATGAAGACGGGGAGGGCCTACGACTTTGAAAGTGCCTATGGCCTACGACTTTGAAAGTGCCTAGGGCCTAAGACTTTGAAAGTGCCTAGGGCCTACGATGCCTCAAAACGGCCCTACCAAGGGTTACGGGGAAAGTTATCCAGGAGCACGTTGCGACATATAATTTTCGTTTAAAACAACCAAGAGTTTTAAAGAAGGTCGCCGGTTTGCTGCGTGAATCAACACCAAAAAAACCACGTGCCCAAGTATCGTATTAGAAAGGTAAGCGAATTCCATCTTTGAATACATAATCGACTAACCTATGCGTGTATTCCCTCAGGTAGTTTTCATATCATGCGGTGTGCGTTGCAATACTGTAACAGAAAATAACATTTGGCTTTTATTGCTATGAACATCCATAAATACGACGCATACACCGCACGATATGAAAACTACCCTCACTCGGGGAATTCCAAAACTTTTCGCATCAATAACAGTATACGGAGACGACTAATCACTGTATTAGTTAACTCTTCGGGAAATTCCAAAACTGGAAATTTTCGTATCCTCATTCTAAACACAACAAGGATTTCTTATTTTATGTCTTTATTATTTCTGTTCATATCGTATTCTGTTCATGGCAATAAAGGCCACATGCTCAATTGCAGTAATTTCGTATATTTCTTTGTTATCCCTTCTGTCGGAAGTCGTTCAGCCAGCTTCAGCAGGCTTTACTAATAGTTATTAAAATAAGTAAATGTATTAGCGAATTTTGTGAGGGATACGCGAGGACGCGCCCTATGGGATACAGTCGCGAAAAAGGTTGAGAATCGCTGATTTAGTGGATAGATCAGGAATTATAAGTTGTCGCTCACCTTCACCTATGAGTACAGCAGACCATGACACGGCAAAGTATCCAAGTAACCAAGTCACCACAAGGAAATGAAATGACATCATTTTCTTAACGTGTCAGAACTCACAAAAATAGCCTCGAAGTAAAACGTAAAAAAAGATATATTTTTTTTACTATGCACAAATGGCCAAAAACAATAATTACTCATTGTTCATAGAAATATTTATATCAATTATTATTACTAAAATTAAACGCTTTTGAGATCATCTAGAAATATTATAATAGACTATTTTTTTATCCCTACTTTTCAGCTAAGATGAAGACATATTTAGATTATCATGGTTTGGACATGTGTCAAGGAATGATGACATGCCCAAAACGTTTCTCCAATGGACTGTAGGAGGAGGCCGTGTCGCTGGGGGTGGGGGGGCAGAGTAAATGTTGGTTTGACAATAATATAAATAATAACGGTGTGTGTTCTGCGTTAAATTGAAAGTAAAGAATTAATACAACAGTATTCCAGTTTAAAATACAGTCATGAAAAAATCGGATCTGCCCGAAACCAAAAATAACCTAGCCTGCCGATCAAGCCTAAGGGGATATAACTCTATGCAAAGGTTTTGCAAGGGTACTGCTAGCATTAAATAATGGACAGGGCTACCAATGAATGAACTAAAGACAGCCATGCAGGATGGGCAACTATAGAGAAATGTGTCAGTTGGGGTGTCAACGAGTTCCCCCAACGACCACACCGGTTAAAGGTACGATGATGATATTGAGATCAGTATATTGTAATCGCCAATGTTTATATCTTAGAAAAGACAAATTATGTAAATATATGTACGATATGGTAACTTTTCTGTTTACTTTTTAAATGCATTTTAATCAAAGTTTTTTTAAAAGTATTTTAACTTAATTAAATTCATTTGGACAGTCTATGTAAAACTAAACACAAACTTCACTTTTTTGGTACATTAATTCACCCGTGCTATTACTTCATATGTAATTAACTTCCTTATTCTAAATGATGATATAAATTATGTACTGACACAGAAGATAGAAAGTCTTTTATGAAGAAATGAAAATATGCAAAATAAAGATCTGAACGAATAACGACGCTGGTCGTGCACAGTAATGAAATCTATTTTGAGATCTAACTACACAACAGTGAAATCTATTGTGAGATCTAACTACACAGCAGTGAAATCTATTGTGAGATCTAACTACACAGCAGTGAAATCTATTGTGAGATCTAACTACACAGCAGTGAAATCTATTGTGAGATCTAACTACACAACAGTGAAATCTATTGTGAAATCTAACTACACAACAGTGAAATCTATTGTGAGGTCTAACTACACAGCAGTGAAATCTATTGTGAGATCTAACTATACAGCAATGAAATCTATTGTGAGAAATTACTACACAGCAGTGAAATCTATTATGAGATCTAACTACACAACAGTGAAATCTATTGTGATATCTAACTACACAGCAGTTAACTCTATTATGAGATAAAACTACACAGAAGTGAAATCTATTGTTAGATCTAACTACACAAAAGTGAAATCTATTGTGAGAGCTAACTACACACCATTGTAATCTATTGTGAGATCATACTATATAGCAGTGAAATATATTGTTTAATTTAAGTTGTTGTAACGAAAGTTTTTTTTTTCCTTCATAATAATAGTAATAATTAGGGAGCGACCGATATGCCTTTTTACCGATAGTCCGATACCGATATTTTTCCCCAGCATTTTTACCGATACAGATACCGATACCGATATTTTTTTTAATCAACAACAATGCCAAACACGTGTTTTTCTCGTGCTACAGCTAATGACGTATGTAAACCCATGCTCACCCCTTCCCTGTCATATTTCATAACACTTCGCCCACACGTAAGTCTTGTTTCCCCCCCTCCCCCCCCCCAACTTCCCATTCCAAAAAAAATACACACAGATGTTCACTAATTGTATCATTCAAGGTCATACATTAGAATCAAAAATGTTGTCTGATCTGGTTATAGAATTGGGTTATTTACGGATTTTTTTTTTCTGCAACTCTGTTGTGAAAAAAAAAAACAATGTATCAGCAGTCAAATAACGGCCGGTCCGATAGTTAACCCATGGTGCCAATATCGGTTCGACTATCGGTCGCTCCCTACAAAAATCGGTCGATCCAATATTAACCGATAGTGCCAATATCGGCCCGATACCGATCCGATTATCGGTCGCTTCCTAGTAATAATGTAATAATAAATGCCTTGGGGGAGGAGGGGGGGGGGGAGGGAGAGACTATATATGTTCTGAACTTCCTGTGTAGCGGATGTGAGTTCATGATTGTTTACTCGTTACGATGACACTATTGTGTCCCCCCCCACCCCCAGCCTTCTATTAGCTTCTTAATTATACCCCTTCAGCATCGATCATACCCCCCCTCTACTGCCTCAAATATTATACTCCCGTAGCTTCTGTGTTTTTCTTGAGCGTCCTACCTAATAACTGAATATAGTATATGATAAATAAACACATGTTCATCTATCATGACATTTATGTGCCTCAGTGGAGAACTTGTACCTTGGACTTTTAAAATTAGCTTTAATGTGTCTGCCATGGTGGGGGGGGGCGGGGGCCCCTTATTTGCAGTTTCTATCTAAGGCACCTAATAATTTTCTTTGCAGTATGTGTGTAGCCCGCTGAAATTTCGCTTTGCCTGAAACAACCATGTTTTAAATATTTTAACATTGTTAACTATCATGGCCTATTTTAGAATGTATACATTTTGTTTTAGAACTCTACTTCATTGGCCCGAAGACCATCAATTGCCTGAGGGAAATCTTCACTCGCTTTATTAATATCATCCCCCTCCTTCAAACACTCTGAAAATGCATCCAACTGTCAACTTTAAAGATGGTTTAACGTTGGTTCAACACTGTGCCATAGTGTGGCGTTTGATCGAGGATAGGGGTTGGGGGTCGGAGTATGCCATTTTGGGATAAAGATTATAAACATACTTTTTTGCTATCAAGTTGTTATGACGTGATTAGTCTGCAATTAATGCATGACGACATTTTAGAGTCGTGAGTCGTCTTGACCTAATGTAGCTGTAATAGATCGTGGTTTAACTTTTGTCTCATGTATGTCTCTGTTGAACTTTGCACTCTGTGTAATTAGATCGTGGTTTAACTTTGTCTCATGTATGTCTCTGTTGAACTTTGCACAATGTGTAATTAGATCGTGGTTTAACTTAGTCTCATGTATGCCTCTGTTGAACTTTGCACTCTGTGTAATTAGATCGTGATTTAATTTAGTCTCATGTATGCCTCTGTTGAACTTTGCACTCTGTGTAATTAGATCGTGGTTTAACTTTGTCTCATGTATCCCTCTGTTGAACTTTGCACTCTGTACAGCAGTAACAACCCCAACTGGCCCATACAAACAATGAAAACAAAGCTGTTTTTGCTGTGTATACAAAGAAGGTAACTTGAAAAAGAACACATACACATACCAACATACACAATACATTACTGACAGTGGGTGTGATATTGTGCAACAGCTGGTCCGTGTGGACTGTGTGTGCAGACGACCTCAGTGAACGATCAGAAATGTTTCAGGGTAAGCAGACACACTTGGGGTATATACATTCATTCATTCATGCTACGAAACGTCGCACTGTTAACAGCGCCCTCAATATCTCCTAGCTCTACCCCACACGCCAGAGAGTGGGCACGCAAGCAAGATGTCTTCTTAAAGTAAGGGGAGGGGGTGGCTCTGGAGATAAAGGGGATATAATCAGTGTGGGGCAACAAGGGTTAGCGGCACCTAGTGATGCCACAGGGCAGGCCCGTAGCGTGCGGGGGGCATAGGGGCCGGGCCCCTAAGTTTTGTCTGCCCCATGCTTGTTTTCTCTACTTAGTAACATTTATTTCCTACCCCCCCTTTAGCTATTGGCCTGGCCCCTGCTGTAGAATGCCTGGCCCCTGCTGTAGAATGCCTGGCCCCTGCTGTAGAATTTTTACGCGACGGGGCTGCCATAGGGTGCGATAAGAGATTCTTTTAGAATGTAGCAGTGTAATAATAATACATTTTAAGACACAAATATGATTCTCGACTGCAGCCTTCCACCCCCCCCCAACCCCAATCTACCCCACTCATACTAAAGTCGTATCTGATATTAAAAGATAACTAGTAATGTATTTTCTCTAACCCAGGGGTGGGCAAACTTTTTCTATGGAGTGCCACATTGAAAACGTGATAGTTATCGGCGGGCCGTATATATATTTTGTCGGCTTAATTACAATTTACAACGTATGAAAATATGAATTAATGATAATAACCCTGTAATTGTCATTTAATTCACATTCACACTCTATTACACATGCAAATTACATTTTAAAATACAAACTAAATTAGTTTCTAATTTGGTAATAACACTTTACTA
This sequence comes from Bulinus truncatus, assembly GCA_021962125.1. Lineage (NCBI taxonomy): Eukaryota > Metazoa > Mollusca > Gastropoda > Planorbidae > Bulinus > Bulinus truncatus. Next base: position 7,674,400 of record JAGDYQ010000019.1, read on the forward strand.
TTCATAATTATTTCAACTAAAGTTTATTATTATATGCCATAATAATTAATTTACACACAACCTGTCCCCAGAGTACAATTATAACTAATGAGAATGTAACTGTTCACAATTTTGGATGTTTTTGAACTGTGGAACCAGTTTACTGTTTGTGATTCGCAAGACTGCATTTAAATTTCAGTCAGCCAACATCGATCTGTTCTTAGACGTGTTTACTTTCATACAAGAAAACTTGCTCACAAATGTATGTGGACTCAAATAGCGACAAAACAAAAAAAAAAGACTTGGCAGCAGAGTGTTTTAGGTGTGGAAATGCCGCTGCTGGCAAACACCCTTAAAACTCCAGCAAAATAACTGACTTGAACTTCTCCTTAAGGTCATAATCTGCTTGTAGGTCAAGCAGCTTTAATATTCTGGAGCCATAAAACCGAATCAAATAGTCGGGATCTATTTTCAAAATATAGTGAAAATTGACATAGACATGATCACAGTATGTGCATGCAAAAGGGCCGCATATTATACTCTGACGGGCCGCATGCGGCCCGCGGGCCGTAGTTTGCCCACCCCTGCTCTAACCCGAAATGGCGTACTTTACAAAGTAACTCAATTTTAGTACAATGATAAACGTTTATGTGGTAACCATTTAAACATTGGTGTTGTAGTTGCTGATATGGTAGTTGTTACATATTGAAGACTCACGCAATATTACTTTAAAGTAAGCTCAGTTGTAGAATAAAAAAAGAGTATTGGTACTGGAGCCGCACTCGATGTAAAGGCTCATGCTGGGGTGGGGGGGGGCGGGCGGTCGAAGGCTGTTATATATATATATATATAGCTCACCTTGGTGATGCGTACGCAGTACCTAGACACATGTCACCTCACCCCAAGTCATTATAGGTTTCTGTGGTACAAGCGTTTAGAAGAATTAAAGTAATAATGCTGACTAAATAACTAAGAAGCATTGGCTATTTAGGCTTTCAAAATCTACCAACCACAGACGTGGGCGTCGCTAGGAATTTTTCCAGGGGGGGGGGGCAAAATTTTCCAGGGGGGGGGCGGCAAATAACAACTTTATGACATTTTTTTTTAAATGTAGGGGGGGGGAGCAAATGCCCCCTTCTTATATGACATGTTTTCAAAATGTAGGGGGGGCAATTCCCCCCCCTCATTGCCCGCCCCCCCCCCCATGAATACGCCTATGTTTACAGATATTTATGTCGTATGTTTTCCTCTTGCCAAAATAAAAAAAAAATGAATGTGTTGTCTTAATTTGTACGAGTACACGATAATCTTCCAGTGGTGTCGCTAATAACTTAAGTACATCCCCCCTTTCCCCCTTCTCTCCTTCTTTAACTGTTTAGAGTTTTTTTTTTTTTTTTTCAAAATAATAATCACACTATTGAGAGAGAGTGGGGTGGGGTGGGGGGGGCAGTGGCGTAGCGAGAAAGGGGGCAAAGGGGGGCATCATGCCCCGGGATCTACTCTCAAAGGGGCGCCAAATGGTATGTTTTACATATAATATTATATGGTTTTCGAATGATGGGGGGGCGCTAAAAAGGTATTGTGCCCCGGGCGCGAGTTAAGCTCGCCTCATGGGAGGTGGCAAGTTACCTAATCCTTATTACGGCCGTGCCGCCAGGGCTACTTTATTGTTTTATTGTAGCCCCTGACTGTTTTAGGGAGAGTGGAAGAGAGAGTGAGATATATATATATATATATATATATAGTGAGAGAGAGAGGGAGATAGTGAGAGAGAGAGAGAGAGATAGTGAGAGAGAGAGAGAGAGAGAAAGAAAGAAAGAGAGAGACTGTGATTAGAAGTTTAATTTTACATTTCATCATTTTACATAGGTCATAGTTCTACAGGTGTGAGAGGTTGAGCTGTATATTTCTCATTTTACATAGGTCATAGTTCTACAGGTGTGAGAGGTTGAGCTGTATATTTCTCATTTTACAGAGGTCATAGTTCTACAGGTGTGAGAGGTTGAGCTGTATATTTCTCATTTTACAGAGTTCACAGGTCAAACTACATATTTTATTATTTTACAGAAGGCAAATGTCTGTAGATGTTAGAAGCCAAACTATATATTGCATTATTTTACAGAGGGCAAATATCTATAGGTGTTCAAGTTAACACTCTACATTTCATGTGCGTTTATTCAAGACATATATTTCACGAGACAATCTGTTGTTAGATAAGTCCTGACATAAAGCAGAGATTATTGACTGTTTTATCGGAAAGGATGTTTTATACCTCTTGGGGGGATCTCAAACCTATCCCTACATGCACTATCACATCCGTCAATCGATTACTGCACGCCAACAGGCGCTCGACAGGAAAACTACGTCACTTCCTGTAGTTGCAACACAAACGTACATTGCCTTAAGATTTTTTACTTCATAAATGAATAAATAAATTTTAAAAATTATGAAAAGATATTATTTATTTATTTATATGTTTGTGTGTGTGTGTAATAATTAGGGCAATGATTTCTATGACGTAAAAGAAGTAAAATATGTTCATTAATTTTTGCCCTAAAAACGAACAAAACATGTAATTAAAAAAAAATCAAAAAATATGCTCAAAAGAATACACAGTATGCAATAAACTACCCCTTATGATGAAATATGACGAGATATAAGATTCGTTATGAAAAATAATTATCGTCGTGAAGTGACGATAGTAAAGGCAACCTAGCTTAAAATGCATGATAATCCGATTTTACAATTAAAAGGGGGAAAAAATTCATGAAAATCCGTGCTCCAGTCAATAAAGTAAAGTTCCCTTAAGCCTCTAATGGTCAACTCGGCATCTGAAGGGATTGTGTGGTTAGCACAACGCCCAGCCGCCTTCACTCTTCCAAGTTAAAGTCAGGTACCCATTTAAATATGGGTGGACTTAGGGGACTTTCACCGTGACCTGAAAAAAAATCCCAAGGTGTTCGTGTGTTCTAATAGCTGTAAGTATAATTAACACATCTGTGCATAGAAACGATTGAATATAATATGATTGTTCAATACTTTGCAAGGCTTTAAAAAAAATAAGATGTTTGTTAGTCGCAGTTGTAGCTTTCGACACTGCGGTTAAATAGTCTGGGGATACGTAATATGTCATACAATCATGGCTTTGGGCCACTGTTTACTCTAACTCATATGTCATACAATCACGGCTTTGGGCCACTGTTTACTCTAAGTCACATGTCTTACAATCACGGCTTTGGGCCACTGTTTACTCTAAGTCACATGTCATACAATCACGGCTTTTAGGCCACTGTTTACTCTAAGTCAAATGTCATACAATCACGGCTTTTAGGCCACTGTTTACTCCAAGTCATATGTCATACAATCACGGCTTTGGGCCACTGTTTACGCTATGATGTGCACGCAAACACGACTCGACGATAGCACGCGTGCGCACAGATTACAACAAAGTTGCACATTACCAATGTATTTCTTTTGTCGGAAAGAGCGGTCAGAAAATTAAGGGTGAACATTGCCCCCCGGCTGTCTTTGCCCTGCATATAACTCTCACCCTGGGGCCCCGCGTACCTCTGGTCACCGCCCCCCACTAATGTATTACTTGCCTCGTGGTGTCTATATGCAGGGCCGGCTTTAGGCAAAAATTTGACCGACTGCTTCAAATTGGGCCCCCGCCTGGCAGAAGGGGGGGGGGGCAAATTACATTTAATTAACAGTAATTGTTGTTATCGTAAAAAAAAATAGAAGAGGGGGCGTCGCAAGCATCCGTTAAATTGGGCCCCGCGATTCATAAAGACGGCCCTGACTATATTATATATATATATATATATATATATTTTGTGGTGATGTCAAGAGTTTTGGGACTCTCCCTTCCCCCCCCCTTTACACATGACACCTCCCAACCAATAAAAAAAAAGAAATGTATACAAAGTCAGCTCCTGTGTGTCCAGATAAATCATGCTGGTCAGACGTATTCCCAGATTTACACAGACCTTCATCTGTCTTCTCAGTTAAACCTTCATCTGTCTTCTCAGTTCAACCCAGTTAAACCCACGTATGTTGTTTGTTTGTTTTCCCACCACACAAGTTTTTATGTCATGGTTTTCTTTTTTTTAAACTTCTAAACTGAGCGCTTCATCTGTGTGTCAGGTGCGATTGGGTGAGCTGTGTTGACTCCAGGTTATCACTGATCTCTGTTATCAACGACACAACGGTAAATTGGTCTTTAGTGCTGTTGTTCATTACTGTGCTTGCTTTGTAATTTGGTCTTTAGTGCTGTTGTTTATTACTGTGCTTGCTTTGTAATTTGGTCTTTAGTGCTGTTGTTTATTACTGTGCTTGCTTTGTAATTTGGTCTTTAGTACAGTTGTTTATTACTGTATTTGCTTTGTAATTTGGTCTTTAGTACTGTTGTCTAATACTGTGCTTGCTTTGTAATTTGGTCTTTAGTGCTGTTGTTTATTACTGTGCTTGCTTTGTAATTTGGTCTTTAGTGCTGTTGTTTATTACTGTGCTTGCTTTGTAATTTGGTCTTTAGTACTGTTGTTTAATACTGTGCTTGCTTTGTAATTTGGTCTTTAGTACAGGTGTTTATTACTGTATTTGCTTTGTCTGTTTCTTTATTTTACTTTGTTCTATCGGTTTCACGGTTTCAGAGCATTATTTATGGATATGGTGGTTACGAGAGGCCCCGTTTGTTGTAGGTTTATTAGAAGCCCGGGATCAGCTGGCAATTACCCCGACCGCATTTTTTTTCCTCCAAAAAATGTTTAAGAGCCGCAGATTTAAAAAGTTAGACATGTTTCATTTTATATATAATTATCCGCTAGAAAATTGAGCATAAATATTTGTTTATTTATTTATTGGTATTGAATTGGCTGTTTTCAAAGGTAGTGTAGCGGGAAATGAATATTCATGATCCAGACCAGTGGTGCCCAGCCCCGTAGCGTGAAAATTCTACAGCAGGGTCCAGACATTCTACAGCAGGGTCCAGACATTCTACAGCAGGGTCCAGACATTCTACAGCAGGGACCAGGCAATTGAAAGGGGGGGGGGGCAGGAAATAGATTTTACTAAGTAGAGCAAACAAGCAGAGGGGGGCCAGACAAAATGCAGGGGCAGCCCGGCACCTCCCCCCCCCCGCACGCTACGGGCCTGGTGGTGCCGAATCTTTTTGGGGCCGAGTGTCCAAAATTAAACCAAAAGACCACTTTTTTTTTACAGCTAAGTACCAACACTCCAATTAAAATGAGTGATATTTTAGTCGCGTGCCGACTGATGAGGCTCTGCGTGCCGACTGTGGCACGCGTGGCATAGGTTCGCCACCACTGGTCTTAGACTCATCTGGCTTTAACAGTATCCAGCAAGCCCTATAGCCGATATTAGGCAGAAAGCTAAATCAAAGTACGCACCGACTTAAATGTTATTGTTAGACGTCATAAATTGTTATTAAATGTTATGAGGGGGTTAAAAACAGAGAATAATTTTGAGAAATCTATATCAATAAAAGCTATTTGGGTTCTGCGTTAAATTGCAAGTAAAAAATTAATACAACAGTATTCCAGTTTAAAATACAATCATGAAAAAATCGATCTGCCCGAAACCAACAAATAACCTAGCCTACCGATCAAGCCTAAGGGGATATAACTCTATGCAGAGGTTTTGCAGGGTACAGCTAGTTTTAATTAATGTCGTGTGTTCATTGGTTGGTCTAATCGGTCGTTTGACTTAAGGTTATAATCCAATCGTACATATTAATTTGTGTTGTTGACGCTAGCGCTTTATGAGCATTTAACAGTCCCCCCCCCCCAAGATTAGAGCGACTCAGCTTAAACAGTTTATGAAACACTTTTTGAGAAATGTATTTTCTTGATCCACTTCAAGGCCTCCATGTGATATAATCATGGAGGCACTACGGGGGACAATGGATCTTCTTTCTTTTATCTTTCTAAAGTATCACATCACTACTTTGTTGTTGATTTGGTCCTAAGTCATTTGAAATGGAGATAAAGAGGTACACGCATTTTAAATATTCATTTGTATTTATTTCCTTGCTTGCTGACTAGCTGATTAGCTGACTTGCTGACTTGCTGACTTGCTGACTTTCTCACTAGCTGACTAGCTGATTTGCTGACTTTCTGACTAGCTGACTTGTTGACTTGCTGACTTGCTGACTAGCTTACTTGCTGACTAGCTGAATTGCTGACTTTCTGACTAGCTGACTTTCTGACTTTCTGACTTTCTGACTTGCTGACTAGCTGACTTTCTTAATAGCTGACTTGCTGACTTGCTGACTTTCTGACTAGCTAACTTGCTGACTTTCTGACTAGCTGACTTTCTGACTAGCTGACTTGTTGACTTTCTGACTAGCTGACTTTCTGACTAGCTGACTTTCTGACTAGCTGACTTGTTGACTTTCTGACTTTCTGACTTTCTGACTAGCTGACTTGCTGACTTTCTGACTAGCTGACTTGCTGACTTTCTGACTTTCTGACTTGCTGACTTTCTAACTAGCTGACTTGTTGACTTTCTGACTTTCTGACTTGCTGACTAGCTGACTTTATGACTAGCTGACTAGCTGACTTGCTGACTTTCTGACTAGCTGACTTGCTGACTTGACTCAGAGCAAAGGGCCTTTGAAACATTTCTCCATTGCTTCTTTATACCGGCAGAGGTCGTAGGTCGGAGGTCGTAGGTCGACATGTACGAGTGTATAAAGGCGTGCACCGGTCTGGCACTGACTGTTGTAGTTCTGCACGTGACGTCGGCCGATGTCTTCTCGTCCACCTATAAACTGGAACAGATGGTCCTGGGGGAAGAGAATTTGCTGAAGGAGCTTGGGAACTTTGCAGACGACCAGTTCCAACTGCTCAGAAATATTTCAATGTAAGTCACTAGAGCTACAGGAGTGAGTAACATATGAGATGGTAGTACAAAAGAGAGCAGCACAAAAGATATTAGCATGGAAGATAGCAGCACATGAGACATTTGCATGAAAGATAGTAGCACATGAGATATTAGCATGGAAGATTGTAGCACATGGGATATTAGCATGAAAGAAAGCAGCATATGAGATATTAGCATGGAAGAAAGCAACACATGAGATATGAACATCGAAGATTGTAGCGCCTGAGATATTAGCATGAAAGAAAGCAGCACATGAGAAATTAGCATGAAAGAAAGTAGATTGAGATATAGTAGTTGAGGTGCACAACTGCGAAAAGCGTACCACGACTGTGCGTGGCCGGCACCCCGGCTTCCCAGTACAGGAACGCGAGGACTCTTGAGATGCGGCTTTGAGACCCTCTGCTCTTGGAGGGCCTTGTGCCGCCCTCGGACCATAACATGGCACTAAAAAATGATGGATACGTAAAAACGAGATCCGTACGGCGCGGAACCCTCGACTACTAGTCTCGAAAAACCCAAACCCCAGGAGTGGGTAAGGGCTTGCAAAACGAAATTTGGCGGCATCGTCTCTGACGTGGGTCAATCGCATCGGACCTCTACAGTACGCGTGGCTGGTCGGGGCTGTTCGTCTGGAGGATACTTCCTGAGACCCACACCCGACCGGCACTATGGGGGCCCAGGCCATCCCTAAGTGCTGGTCGGCCTCATGTCTGACAGAAGACAATAAAGACTGTCAAATTGACCGTTATTTGGTGATCCAAATAGAAAGTAACGTTGGGCCTCCCTGCTCTGGGAAGCACCCTGCTCTGGGAACAACGTGAAATCTGAAAGTGTCTCTTAGGTAATGCCGATACCTACGCCACCAGCCCACCCCGCTCTGGAGGGCACCTGAACGCTCTTAGGTGAATGGTGGTGGGAAACCCGCAAGGGAACTGCTAAACGCTCCCCCGCTGCAGGACGAGCGCGGGGAAGTGAACCCTGGTGTACTCGATACTGTGGCCGAACGCTGGTATTGCACGGAGCCAGCCCCTCGATGGCAGATCGGGGTTTCGAGGAAAAAGGTACGCCAACCCACTCTCATTCCGAGAGATCAGACATGTCCGGCGGTAGGCACGCCCGGCACTGGTTTAACCTGGGTCGAGGCAAGGGAGGCAACTGAGCTGCCCTGCTTACTTGTCAGACCACCCAACCCGCCCCTCCCTGGGGCACTCGAAAAGCAAATGGAAAAGGATAAGAAAAGGAATAAAGCGGGTCTGGGCAGCACCCAAACATGCCTCGATGGATGGTTAGGGGGCGGTAGGGCCGCCATCGTTAAAAGCTCGACTACTTGCCCCGGTGCCAGGATTTTAGCTGAAAGGTCTGGCATCGTAAAAAAAGCTACTTTCAGCCCAGCCCAAGAACCACTAAGGCGGATCGAAGGCACTGAGTGTCCACCGCCGGGCTTACCGGAAAAGCGTACAGGTGGGAGTCGCGTCCCACCACAGGTGAAGGCCAAGCTAGGTCAGGCAAGGCCCCTGAATACGGTTGACTGCTCTGTCAACCCGACTCAGGCACGAGTGACCGCAGAACGGCGCTACGAGGGATTTCGCACACCCTCACAAGAGGCTGCGGCAGGTCGAGCCCAGTCCCTGACTAGTGCTAATTGCTCTGTTGGCACGAAATCAGAACGTACGACCACGCGGAGACGAGGGGGAGGCAGACCCCCAAAAGTGGCTGTGGCAGGTCGAGCCCAGTCCTCGGGTAACGCTGGCAGCTCTTCCAGCGGAAAACCGATCGTGACGACCAGCAGGGTACCGAGAACGGGGCTGGAAAAGTGGCTGGCTCCGCCCTGCGCGACGAAAGAGACTGGGAACTGTCAAGCCCAGCCCTCGACGATAAACGCTGATTGCTCTGTCAGCGGGAAGTCGAAAGTCATGGACCGCAGGTCACTGTTACCGGGTGTAGCCGAAAGCTCCCCGCCTGAGGTGGCCGGCACCAAGACTGACATAGGCAGGGCACTGCCAACGGGTGTAGCCGAAAGCTCCCCGCCTATGGTGCCCGGCGAGACAAAAGAGACTGGGAACTGTCAAGCCCAGCCCTCGACGATAAACGCTGATTGCTCTGTCAGCGGGAAGTCGAAAGTCATGGACCGCAGGTCACTGTTACCGGGTGTAGCCGAAAGCTCCCCGCCTGAGGTGGCCGGCACCAAGACTGACATAGGCAGGGCACTGCCAACGGGTGTAGCCGAAAGCTCCCCGCCTATGGTGCCCGGCGAGACAAAAGAGACTGGGAACCGTCAAGCCCAGCCCTCGGTGATAAACGCTGATTGCTCTGTCGGCAGGAAGCCGAAAGTTGAGGAGAGCAGGTCACTGTTTCCGGGTGTAGCCGAAAGCTCCCCGCCTGAGGTGGCCGGCACCACAACTGACAAGCGAAGACTCGGGAAACGCTCTGGTAAGGCTCAATTCAGGATTGTCCACCTGAATGTCCGGGGTCTCATCCCCAAGAGCCTAGAAGTCGCAAAACTTTTGAACGAGAATGACGTGGATGTTGCAATGTTACAAGAGTGCATCCTTGGACTTAGGACAGTCCACTTCACTGGCTATTCGTGCTTCCGCTGTGGGTGCAAGAACTGCAGGGGATTGGTGACCCTGGTCAGAAATACGCTAAATGCTCAGCCGAGCAGCGCCCACGGCTCACGCGGGAAAACGGATACGCTTGCGGTGGATGTTTATAAGGATGGGAGGAAGTACCATTGTGTTAACGTGTACAATCCCCCCAAGACAGAGCTCAGTCTAATAACAGCTGAGGATACTCTGCTTGGCACCTTTGTATGTGGTGATTTCAACGCCATGTCTCCGGCATGGGGCTATGAGCGCACTGATGCGGCTGGCCAGAGGATTGAGGAAATTTGTAATATTACAAATTTAGTTAGGTTGCAGGACCATGAGTCTGTACCCACCTTGCTGCACGGTGCGAGTGGGAGCGAAACGAGACCCGACTTAACACTCGTCTCGGCTGACCTGGCCTGTAACACCTCTTTCCGCGTGCTAGATTGCGTCGGCAGTGACCATAAACCCGTTCTCGTCTCAGTGGACATTCCTCCACCTGAGAGAAACCCAGGAGCTAAGCACAGGTGCTGGGTTTATTCAAAAGCAAATTGGGACGCCTTCAGGGCAGCAGCTGACGCTGCCTTGGAGAGGGTAGATACCGAGCGTGGAACAGTCGACGTTGCTTACAAGGAGATCACTGAAGCGATCTTAGGTGCCGCACGTAGGACGATCCCAAAGAGCCTCCCGAAACGTAAGTTCAGACCATTTTGGACTACAGCCCTTGCAAGGTTAGTTCGGCAAAGACAAGCCGCTCGAAAGAAAGCTTGTCGATTGAAAACGGCTGAGGCGCGCCGTGAGTACAATAAACTAACTGAGCAAGTAAAAAGGGCGTCTGCTGAGGCCAAAAAGCAGAAATGGACTGATACTTGCGAGAAGTTGGACCTAAGGGATAGCCAAAAGACATGGAAATTGCTGAAAGACTTGACCCAGGCTGGGGCAGTTAGAACTGGTGCCCCGATGCAAACGGACTCAGGCCTGACGGCTAGCGATAGCAAGAAGGCCGAAGTGCTTAACAAGCACTTTGCAGAGGTCAGTAAGTCGAGTAAGAAGAGTACATTGTCCAAGGCACTGGATAAAGTCCGACGGGTCAAAGAGAAGGCTGAGTTTGGCACGGAAAATCGAGACACGTTCAGAGCCCCATTCTCTGTCAATGAATTGGCATACGCAGTCAGGAAGTGTCGCATGAGAAAGGCTCCAGGTAGTGACTTGATCAGTAATGAGATGATCACACACCTCGGGGCAGCGGGACAAGCAAAGCTTCTCCAGTTTGTCAACCGCACGTGGTTGACAGGAGAACTCCCTCAGAGGTGGAGGGAGGCTGTCATAGTGCCGGTACTTAAAAAAGGGAAAAAGACTGACCAAGCCGAAAGCTACCGTCCTATTTCCCTCACTTCATGTGTCGGGAAAGTAGCCGAACGCATGGTCAACCGAAGGTTGATGTGGTTCTTAGAGGAAAAAGGGCTCATTACCCCAAAGCAAGGAGGCTTTCGGCGGGGTAAGAGTGCGATGGACATGGTCACGCTCCTCGTCCAAGAAATAGCCGACGGCTTTCAGAGAGCTGAGTCAACGGCGGTAGTTTTCCTAGATCTCAAGCAGGCTTACGATCGAGTCTGGCGACCAGGACTATTGTTGAAGCTACAGCGGCTGGGTGTCGCCGCTGAGATGTACATTTGGTTACGCAGTTTCCTCAGTAATCGTACTATCATGACACGCGTTGGGAGCAGCGTGTCGAGGAAACGGACCCTCGAACAGGGTCTCCCACAGGGCTCCGCCCTCAGTTGTACATTGTTCCTAGCTTTCATCAATGACCTGCCTGAGTTTCTGGGATGTAAAAGCCTACTGTATGCCGACGACTTAGCGGTCTGGAAGACCGGAAAGAGTGCCTCAGTCCTTGAGAGAGCACTCCAGAAGGACCTGACAACGGTCGGCTGTTATACTAGGATGTGGGGGCTAGAGATTAACGTCTCGAAGACTGTCTACTCGCTGTTTACCATGGGCACGAGTATCCTCAAGGAGCCATTTAGACTGGAGGTAGAGGGTGAGGTTCTTGCTCTGGAACCTAAGCCCAAGTACCTGGGAGTAACACTTGACAGAAAGCTTACTCTCTGCACACATCTGTCGGAGGTTGCCCGCTGCGCCTCCAACAGACTGAATATTGTCAAGAAGCTGGCGAGCACGTCCTGGGGGGCTCGAGCAGATGTCCTGAGGTCACTGTACATGGGTGCAGTAAGGTCTCAGATAGATTATAGCCAGGTTGTGCAGGTCTATGGGTCTAAGTCCTCTTTAGAGGCCCTGGATGTTGTACAGAACCAGGCTCTCCGGCTGATCACAGGCACTTTTCGAACGGCACCCACAGCAGCGGTGGAAATCATGGCAAATGTGCCACCTCTGGGTATTCGAAGAGAGCAGGCCGTCTTGACCGCGTATGAGCGTTTCAAGCGGCAGGAGGAGACCTCTGTCCTAAGGGAGATGGTCGATGGCTGGGTGGAAAGAAAGCGGCTCTCGATGCAGTCTTTTATGCACCACGCAGTGAGACTTGCCTCCGAGATCAGGCTGCCGACAGACCGCCTAATGCTAGAAACTGTCTCAAGGCTCCCGCCTGGCAAGGCTCTCTACATGCCTGAGGTACGCACGACCCTGGTCGAAACCAATGCTGGGAACGCAAAGGATCGCCGAACCATCACGGATGTGGCTTTGGAGATGATTGAAAACTACTCGGGGAACGCTATACTGGCCTATACTGATGCTTCTGTATCCAGTAGAGACGGCCGGATAAGCGCCTCGTTTGGGGTTCATATCACTCTCCCACAAACTGGCTTTGTGAAAGACCATGCTGGCCTATGTGGGTCACTCTGTGCTTACGAGGCAGAGATGACAGCCATTACTGAGGCAGTGGACCACATAGGGGAGCTAATCGGTGAGGGTACTTTGCCTGCTCTGGACATTGTCATTCTCACTGACGCGCTCTCTGTTCTCCAAGCTGTAAAAGGGACAGGAGAATGGCCGCTTCTGCTGGAAGCCATGCTGATGGCAATACAGGGTCTTGTGTCCCAACATCGCGTGCATGTGACCCTTCAATGGGTTCCCGGGCATGCGGACGTGCCCGGAAATGAAAGGGCAGACGGCATTGCCAAGGCAATAGTCCAGTCGACAGATTCCCAAGTGCTGCCCGTGAGTGCAAGAAAGAGCTCATTTGAGGCAGCACGTTCCATGATCTGCCTCTTTGGACAATCGAAGTGGTTCTCGGGCTGGGCTCATGGGGTGAACGGACTTAAGATCCGGCAAGTCCTAGAGCGGCCGTCCAAAACTGACCCGTGGTGGAAGCTCAGGCGTGTCGAGCAGGCGCTAATTGCCCAGTTCCGAACTGGGCACTGTCCTATTGGCGCGTACTTTGGGAGGTTGAGGCCCAATGTCGACACCCTTTGCAGACACTGCAGGGAAGTGGAGGAAACCGTAGATCATTTGCTATTCGAGTGCCCCGGATTGGCGGACCACAGGGTGGACCAGTCCGGAAGCCTGCTGGCCATCGGGCTCTATGGCAGTCTCCAGATGTTGAGAGACACAGCAGGTCTGATCTCACGGGCTCTAAGAGACTAAGTCTCAGCCCGCAGATAAAACTGAGAGAGTTCAAAGAGAGAGAGAGATAGTAGTTGAGAGTTGTGGACGTGCGGTAGAATGTTCAGCTGTCGACCTGAAGGTTAATGGTTCGATCTCCGGTGATACCCAATGGATATTTCAGGTCATGGAGAAAGTCATCGCTATATCTCCCGTTGTGCTTCATTGCACTATCGGCTTTGGTGCGTATGAGAGAAGGGCACCATAAAATTCGCCCCATTAGTGGGATCTAAGGATCTCATAGATTTCATCTTATTCTTACAGGGATTCACACACAAAGTAGCTCAGAAGATAATAGCTCATGAGAATGTGAGAATGTAGCATAAAATAGTATAGAACAAATAATTTTAGCGCAAGAAATAATAACCCAAGAGATTGTAGCAAAAAAAGATCGTAAAATAAAATATGGCAGCTCAGAAGATAATAGCATAACGTAACATAAGATACTGTAGGACAAGAAATTATAGAGCTAGATATTGTAATTTGTAACTCAAGAGATAGTATCACAAGGTATAAAAGTTCATGGACTGATAACTCCCTCACCAGTTCTGATCACACACACTTATAAATCACTTAAACCATCTAATAAAAAACTACTGTATCAGACGGTGCACCAATAGGTAAAGGGCCACCTCATTAGTATTCAGCTTGCACCTCCTTTCCTTTTCTTAGCGGCATACAATAGATGCACATTCACTAGATGGACATTCAATAAATGGAACATTCACTAGATGGACATTCAATAGATGGACATTCAATAGATGGACATTCAATAGATGGACATTCAATAGATGGACATTCAATAGATGGACATTCACTAGATGGACATTCAATAGATGAACATTCACTAGATGGACATTCACTAGATGGACATTCAATAGATGGACATTCACTAGATGGACATTCAATAGATGGACATTCACTAGATGGACATTCAATAGATGAAAATTCAGTACATGAACATTCAATTGATGAACATTCACTAGATGAACATTCACTTGATGAACATATAATAGATGAACATTCAGTAGATGAACATTCAATACATGAACATTCACTAGATGGACATTCACTAGATTGACATTCCTTAGATGAACATTCAATAGCTGAACATTCACTAGATGAACAATCAATAGATGAACATTCAATAGATGAACATTCAATGCATGAACATTCAATACATGAACATTCAGTACATGAACATTAATGTAGTAGATCATGAGTACTTACTTTGGTAGCGCGCCTATGTAGACCCGCCCTTAACTGACCTCTCAATGACCCTAATTAACAAGGCGCCCACTGGATTTCAAAAAAAATAATTAAAAAACAAAACCAACATTTCCACTCCACCATTACAGTATTATTGAATTATGAAGATTAAAAACACTTTCTTGAAGAAATGTATTTTTTTAATAAGAATACAGACACATCACAATTTACTCCCCCCCCCCCAACCCTCCTCCTTATTCCCCATTGTAAAAAAAACTAGACTACACCTCTGCATTGTGACCTCGGAAATGATAAAACCTGCACTGGCGCACGTGCATACTTTAGAATGCGCGCGTCAAAGTCAGTGTATGCATGTGTGTGTGTGTGTGTGTGTGTGTGTGTGTGTGTATAAGTGTGTGTGTGTGTGCGTCTGTATGTTTGTGTGTGTAAACATCTAATACAAATATGATCAAAGTTAAAAAAAAAACAAGAAATTGTACATGTGTTACGGGGTGGTGGGGGGGGGGGGGAAAGGGGGGGGGGTATTTTTCAGCTAATAAAATTTTTTAAAATCTTTTTTTGTGTGTTCGGATTTAAACTAGTCCACAATTTAGCATATCGATTTTTGTTTAAAAGTCCAGTAAACTGACCGAGTACATTTAGTCTATATACATAAGACATTACAGAGTATCGATTATTACTGGTTTCCATTAGAGTCGTTTTGTATTGGAATGGGCCTGATGACAGAACCGTTGTAATGGATTCACATTTAATATTTTGCGTCCCAATATGCAAAGGGGGGGGGGGTGCGCATAAAGTCTTTGCAAAACAAACCAGTTTTTGTTTTTTTACACCATAATCAATTAAACGAGGTATTGTTATTCTGATTTGTAGAGGGAGGGCTTAGTTCCCACTGATTGATGACGCGATTTTGCCGGTCAAATCTAGTTCATTTTGGTGGCTCTTGGCTGTTGCTTTTCAAAAAGGAGGGGTATGACTTGTGACGAATAGACTATGACGTTGTATATGGTTACCTGCAAAAAGAGTTTTGGTTTAGAGATTAGTTTTAAGTAATTGACTTGCGGTAGTTGACATATGACTATGAAGATTAGCAGACATTTTTTAAAGTAGACATTTTTTAAAGTAGACATTTTTAAAGTAGACATTTTTAAAGTAGACATTTTTAAAGTAGATTTGAAGTTCCATGTAGTTCTATATAGTTGTATGTAGTTCTATATAGTTATTTGTAGTTCTATATAGTTCTATATAGTTGTTATACTTCTATATAGTTCTTTGTAGTTATATGTAGTTCTATATAGTTCTATGTAGTTCTATATAGTTCTTTGTAGTTATATGTAGTTCTATATAGTTCTATGTAGTTCTATATAGTTCTTTGTAGTTCTATGTAGTTCTATGTGCACGGTCCTTAAATCCTTTTAAAAACTAAAATTATTTCGTTATTTTTTTTTAACCTGCAAGGTTTTCTGCTATTCGCAAGCGTGAAGTTCGACAAAGAAACATCTCAAAGAGTCTGTCCGACATGAAACATCCGAACTTTGCGTATCAATTCATCACGTGGTCTGCATTAAAATATCGAGACGCTTTTGGCATGAACTCTGGTAAACGAGTGCGACACTGTTGTTGTTTTGTGTGTGTGTGTGTGTGTGTTCGTCGCATAGTCGATGAACTGTTGTGCTTTATCAATAATGTTGACTTGTGAGTACGTGTATTTGTCCACCATTAGCGGCCTTGTAGTATGGCAACAGGAGGTGACAGACACAGGCCCAGCTGTAACAAAGATAAACGTTTGTCCCAGACCCAGAATAGGACACACACTCTAGGCCCTGTGCACCATTAGCGGCCTTGTAGTATGGCAACAGGAGGTGACAGACACAGGCCCAGCTGTAACAAAGATAAACGTTTGTCCCAGACCCAGAATAGGACACACACTCTAGGCCCTGTCATGGAAATCTAGATATAGCATCAGGAAGGACAACCAATATTTTAAAAAATACGGTTTAGGCTGACACACAATCAAGTGTTTAGGGTCAGTCTTCATGTTTAATAGCAGTTTTGTATATTTGGTACTTATGTTTTTATGAAATAAACACAAACGCAATTAAAGTTTGAAAACTTTTAATAACAATTTTTTTAATTTAAAATCTTTATTTCGTCAATTTAATTATTTTTCGTTTTTTCATTGGTTTTTCATGAACGGTCTCATTCAATTGCTTAACATAATTTTTAGATGAACAATTAAAAAATTTAACATAAATAAGTTCTTTTAAATTATGATTGAAATAAAAAAAATAATTTCTTCAATCAGCAATGACTCATCAATTGTTACTCTATCAACAATTTAAACATTTTTTTTTTTTTGTTTGTTCTAGAAATAGTTTCAGACTACTTGCTGATCTTTTCAATGAATTGAATACTTTCCAATTTAGTAGGCAAGTAGAGAAGGTGTACTCAGATGGCTTCAATAGCCCTCCTCTGTTGACATTGTTAAAAAAAAGCATCCAGCTTTTTCAATCTTAATTCGTCAATGTCTTTAAAATATTTATCGACTAATATTTCTCTAAAGCTTTCATTTAAAAATTATGTTATTATAGTATATATATGAAAATGTAGTAAATTAAAAGGGCTTTTTAACAATATATGTTTCAAAGTGATATTATTATGCAAGTATTTTATTATTTTTAAAAAAGTTTAGATGAAAAAATAAACAAAAATAAATAAATTAAACAATTCACAGAGACAAAGAAGAAAAAAAATTCATTATGATTCATTTCAATAAAAGTTACTTTTTATTAAACTACATTCAATTCTCTGTGTGTAGGATATTTTTGAAAACATTATAATCAGATACAAAAGATATTTAAAAATTTCTAAAAATGATGTGTTTTAACAGAAAAAGGACCAAAAATCTGCTGGGATCAACATTGACCATGCAACAAGAAAAATTCAAAAATATAAATCTAAGTTATAAAAACTAACATTCTAATGTCTATTGATAACAACAAAGCTCAATTTCAGTATGTTTTATAACTTTGCTAAAAATATTTTACAAGATTAGTGTAACTATTATACCAGCTTATGATAATTTTTCATAGAACATTATATTTATTTATCAACTGGTCATTCTTATCTACACCCCCCATATATTTATTGTAATCCTGTATTATGGTTGGTTGGTCAACAGTAAGTTCCTAAAATTTCCCATTTACTTAGTCTGTCATTTAAATGTTCCAAATCCATTTGCATTATGCATAGTGGACATAACCGAAACAGTTTTATTGTCCCTCCATCGTACTGTTAATAACTCCCTTTCTAACTCATCTCATATCCCCTCTTTTAGATTTTTCAAAGATTGTGGAATACCTTTACATGTCCTAAGAATAGTTCCACATGCTCCTACCCCTAAATTCCATAGATCTTTAGACAATTGTATAGTAGTATAAAATTATCGACTAATAATTTATACCCCTCTTTAGCTAAAGATTTAATTAATTTCATTACCACCCCATATGCCAATCCAAAAGGCCCATTATCCTGTTTACCTAAATATAAATGAAAATCATAAGTATACCTAGAAAGAGAATCAGCTAATACCCATAACTTCATTCACCACTTAGTCGGCTTATCCCTTATGTACTGCCTAAAAATATATCTACCTTTATTTCTTATCATTCTTTAATCTATTGATATATCTTGGTAAGGCTAAAACAATTTTATACATTACAATCTAATAAAGTTAAAGAAAAAATGTACTTTACATAACTTGTTGGTTTTGTCTTCAGTTTGAGGATTAGACACCTTTAGAAAGCTCATTATAGATTTCAATCTATCACGAAAATAAAAGCTCTGGCCCAAAGTCCATTGTATAGTGATTTAGTAGACCAGAAGCGGTCAATGTTCTGTGCTTGAACAAGTCCAGCATACATGATAAGTCCACAGAATCTGTAGAATTCATCTGGTGTAAGATCAAACCAGCCTTGGTAAACACAAGGTTTTGTAGGCCCATAATGTCTGGCATTGCTATTATTAGTCACAAATATGAATTACTAAGTCCAAAGTAAAGTAAAGTTTTTTAAATGCCACTGGATTGCAGAATTTCCTTCCCTTGTTTTAGCTCCTCCGAGTTGTTGAATGCCTGGATCCCTCTCAGGTAGAAAATTCTTTGGTGGTTCTGGTAATGTGTCATTCATATCATCATGCCATATGATCTGGGGGATAAAAAAATATGTAAAGAAAACCATAAATAAAAAAAATTCAGCTTATTTATCGAGCTACAATTAATTATTTTATAATGATGAAAACAAAATATCATCAATACAGATATGTAAATATTATGTAAACTTCAGTTTTTTTGTTTGTTTTTTTTTTGTGTTTACGAAAATCTGCTGATTGGCCATAACACAAAAATAAAACAGTAACAGTAATTCTAGCGGTAGAGAACTAAATAAATAATATTTATACATAAACATTTATATAATAAAGTATAAATCTTTATACTTTTCTCTTATTTTATAACTATTCCCACATTTTAACTTCTAAAGAATAAATAAATGAACAAATAAATAAACATAAAGATCACTAAGACAAAGTCAAAGCATGTTGGTTCAATACTTTCACATGTGAGTTTGAATGTGTTGAAAACTTGAATTAAAACTAACATGTTCAGCTTCAAAGTCATCTGAAGAAGTAATGAGCTCCCAAGTTTCATCTTTGTCACTTGAATCAAGTTTATTTTCCTCTAAATAATCAGAATCTAAGTCCATTTTAGTGTAGTCTGTAGTGACTGACAAAACGTAAACAAATCAAAATGGCGTTTGGTGGGTCACCTGATAGTGTTGTTTTATTTACGAGAAATTGTTGTTAAAATAAAAATTGACAATTATTTTTCAGTAGAAAATATTTAGAAAGCATTTTTTAAATAAAAATATTATACTAGACATAAAAAGTCACATTTTATTGTATGCCGTCTGTTGGGCTTTAATCCTTGCGTCAGCCTAAACCGTACACAGCTAGAATGAAATTTTGTTTGGTTGTCTATGCTGGTGTTATATCTAGATATCCATGGCCCTGTGCACCATTAGCGGCCTTATAGGGGATGGCAACAGGAGGTGACGGACACAGGCCCAGCTGTAACAAAGATAAAAAAATGTGTCCCAAGCCCCCTAGGGCCCTCATTACTTTAAAAAAAAAACTACACCTCTGATGTAGTCTGGTGTACATGTGTTACAATGTGTACTCTATCTAAGTAATATATCTAACTAAATAACAACCATTCATCTGTATGAAAGAATATGAACACGAAAATGTATTACAGCCTCTTGGTTGTTTTAAACGAAATTGCTTACCCCGGCATAACATTTCCTGTACTCCACGGGGTACGCTTACTACCAGTTGAGAACGGCGGCTTTTAGCTCATCCTCTATGCCTACGTGTTTAAATAATGTTTCACGTATTGTCTTCTTTGCCAGGAATATTTGAAAAGAGCGTGGAGAAATCTCTGGGAGTTATCTTGATGAACATGAGCGACTTTTTGGCAGCTAATTCGTATCTCATACGACTGCAAGTAACTGCCAGATATTTTTTTAAATATATTTTAGTGGCATTAGTTTTAAAACGCATGGATCTCTTCGGTGTGTGCCTTATGGTAAAATCTGAGCCAAAAATGATATTCGTATTTGATATATCTTTGATAAATGCACATGTACTATATACAGAAAAAAACCATCTCAAATATTTGGGTAAAGATTTTTAAAAAAAAAATTAATCGGCGAAAATTATATTAACACTGCTTTCGTTAGACACTTTTATTTTGATCTAACCCAATACTCAGATTAGTAACGTGACCTGCTAGACTTACCTTTTACTGACCCATTTGAACTAAATGGAATCTCACAAACTTAAGCTTTTTTTTATTATTATTTTATACTAGCTGTACATGCAAAACATTTTCATAGAGTTATATCTGCTTAGGCTTGATCGGCAGTCGAGGTTATTTTTTTGGTTTCGGGCAGATCCGACTTTTTTTTTCATGATTATATTTTAAACTGGAATACTGTTACATTAATTCTTTACTTTCGATTTAACGCAGCGCCCAAATCGCTATTATTATTTTATATTTTACGAAGACTTATTCGTAACTTTCAGGGTATTTATAACTTGAGTATCAGTGACATGATCAACGGAAATTATCTCGGGTTTCAAGGGCCCAAACTCATTGCAATTGAAGTGGGGCAGCTCGGAATGGCAGCATTTCAAGGTGTTGTTTCAAGTTGTAATTTATTCATTCAAAAAAAAAAAGATTCTATTTATTTATTTTTAATTATCACTTTCGTTGATGTAATGTTTCATTTTAAATAATGTATTTCTTGCACAACGGGTTTCATCCATATATCTTTACACACACACACACACACACACACACACACACATATATATATATATATATATATATATATATACACATTTGTTAATTTTGCGTGATAATTTATATGCTGGGAGCAGGCTCGCTAATTAAGTTACGGTGATTTTAATACGCTCACCAAATATGTGACGTCAGCTTGTATATGTGCTAAATGTTTACTTTTCTGACTAATATATATAACAGAATGTCAGTGCAGTACACAATACGACAAATACTTTAATACAACTATTATACAGCTTGGCTTATGTAAAGATCTCATAACTACTTCTACTATAACAAACTACATAGATCTACCTATGTCTACTCTAAACCTGTCAGCACTATTCTCTACAAAAACTTTCATCTAATCTAATGCATACTGCCCTGTTGCCTATTAACTTATTCTAACTTAACTTTATAAGGGTCGGGGGGGGGGGTAGGGGGTGATCACGCTTGCTATGCATGTGTCATTACGGGCGACAAAGGAAGTTGGGAGCTTGGCTTGACCATGACCTTGGGTTACGTAATATGGTCAACTAAGATGGGTCAGTCGTTTGGGAGGGAAAGTTTCACCTGTCAGTTTAGAGTGGGGCGGAGAAGGTGGGGGTAAATTATGAAAGCTACGTATCTATCTATCTATCTATCTATCTATATATATATATATATATATATATATATATACATATGTATATATATGTTATAACATTGTTCCCAGAAGGGTTACTGCACGAGAGCATGCAATTCGTGAACCAATCATTTGAAGCTTTGACTAGAAATGTTCAGGAAGAGATGCCTTTGTACTCATTTACCAGGCAGAGGATCAAGTCAATGATTGGTCGTCTACACTATCACGTATGTCAGTGAATTATCTTTGTAGATATAGGTGTCACGTATGTTTGTGAATGAGGCTTGTAGATATAGATGTCACATGTGTCTGTGAATAATGCTAGTAGATATAGGTGTCACGTGGGTCTTTAAATGATATTTATAGATTGGGTATCACGTTTGTCGATAAATAATGTTTGTTGATATAAATATTATATATGCCAGTGAGTGGTTATGTTTTTTTTTTATTTATGCATTTGATATCATTCGCCTGTTTGGGTGACAGAAAGACAAACATATATGGAAGAGAAGACAAAATATAGAAACATGGATGCATGATTTGATGGAAGAGTGGATGGAAAGATAGACTGATAGACAACAGGAGTAAGGAATGTAAATTAAGATGGTAAGACAGAGATATATTTAGATAGGTAAAAGACAGACAGGCCGACAGATAGACATACAGACATACTGATATGCAAAGAAATATAGACAGTTAGGTTAAAAGATAGATAGATAGATAGATAGATAGATAGATAGATAGATAGATAGACAGACAGACAGACAGACAGACAGACAGACAGACAGACAGACAGACAGATGGATGGATGGATGGATATATGGATGGATGGATGGATGGATGGATGAATGGATGGATGGATGGCGGGTAGGTAGGTAGGTAAGCAGATAGGCAGGTAGGTATGCAGGTAGATAGGTAGATAAGTAGGTAATGATATTGGTTGGTAGACAGACAGACTAAAGCCAGTTCTTATGTCTGAACAGTAATGTGTCTGTTCATAGTACCTTTCTTTTATTTGCAGTTAGGAGATTTCAATATGGCTCAAAGTATACATATGGAAATCAATATGACAGGTGACAAGATAAATTATTTCTTTGTTAAGCAGTTCGTTGATGTTATTGGCATTTTTTTTTTACAATATATTACGTTGATACATTAAGCTGAGTAATTCATAAAGGTATAATTACCTGTAAAGTACCTATTATACATAGGTATCACCAACCTTGGATAATTCTCTCTCTTTGTCTCTCTCTTTCTCTCTTTCTCTCTTTGTCTCTCTCTCTCTCTCTCTCTCTCTCTCTCTCTATATATATATATATATATATATATATAGCAATTTTTATCTTTGATGCAACAGATCCTATGTCATACGAGACCGAATTGCTAGGAGGTCTTTTGGACAATGGCTACCCCGAGGCGCCTACAGTGTCATACTCACGTGACGTGTTCAA
Source organism: Bulinus truncatus (assembly GCA_021962125.1). Taxonomy (NCBI): domain Eukaryota; kingdom Metazoa; phylum Mollusca; class Gastropoda; family Planorbidae; genus Bulinus; species Bulinus truncatus. The sequence continues at coordinate 7,697,188 of JAGDYQ010000019.1, forward strand.
CAACTACAGCAGGCTGTGTCGGTCAGACAAAGAGTTCAACTACAACGTAAGTTGTACAAAATGTACCGTAAGTTGGAATAACTACAACGTAAGTTGTACAAAATGTACCATAAGTTGGAAAAACTACAACGTAAGTTGTACAAAATGTACCGTAAGTTGGAAAAACTATAACGTAAGTTGTACAAAATGTACCGTAAGTTAGAAAAACTATAACGTAAGCTTATAATAAAAATAATGTAATTTGTAAAAAAATAATAATAATAATATCTTTACTATCTCCAGACTGCAGAAGTCTCCCAGCTGACGTGCAGGTACAGGGAGTCTCCATTACCGTACTATCGATTTGACGAGGAAGTACTCTCCAACACTCCGTTCATCTCTGTTATCTATAACTTTCTCAGCGACGTCGAAAGTGAACATGTAAAGACTGTGATGAAACATCAGGTAACAGGTGGCATGAATAGATTTACACATCATTAGCTTGTAGCATGTACAGTAGGGTGATAACTATTTTCATTTTTTTTCGTAACGAAACTGAAACCCCTTACATTCGAGGAACAATTGTATGTAGATGACAGTAGCAACATTAATTTTTTTTTAAATTGAAAAAAGTTCCCCCACCTTTTATTTTTTGTTTTCTAATATCGCGCAGTTTGACGCTCATTTTGATTTCACACTGAATTATTATATATGACTTTCTAGACTGCTTTTAAGCACATTTCAGTCGACTGTTTCCATTTGTTTATAAACAAGACATTTACTATACTCAACTTCCCTCATCTTCTAAACAGAAGAGGTATCCAAGAATTATATCTGTTGAAAAGCTAATCAATCTCACATGGATGCCTACAAACCGTCAAATTCTTGGAAACTTCACTTTTCTGTTCAATAGCCAAAAACGGCGACTGGATCGAATCAAAATTAAGATTACTGATATAGAATTGCTCTGGAGGGAAATTCAAGACTTTCCACTATTATCCAGCACATTAATCAGAATGAAACTCAATGGTCTAATTGATTTATATGACAAAAACAAAAAGAAACCATCTGATAACACTTTCTTAGTTATTTGATGTCACCAACGTTAATGGAGAATGGAAAAGCACAGAGGGTAAAGAGCTCTACCAGAGGCAAGTTAACAGTGGAGGAAAGATTGGTTATTCAATGGTCAAACAAGCCCCTTTGGAATTATTCCACCCAAGAAAACGAATCCGACTATCAAAAACTCAATCTCAAGCCAGCTTTTCTCAATCACAACCTACAAAAACACAGACAACTGTCTCAAAACCTACACAAACACACACAACTGTCTCAAAACCTACACAAAAACATACAACTGTCTCAAAATCTTCGGATTCTGAAACCTCTGCTTCTTCACCCGAGTCGCCAACTATTTCTTAAACGTCATCTTCTGAATGCAACCAAAGAGCAAGCACTAGAACGGCGGGTTTACTAGTACTGAAAAACATTTCCACACATAAAGCACATGACGTTCTTGCAACCATTGCTGAACAGGGTCATGATGTGCCGGTTCCAAGTCAGGTGGGTGTCTGGAAATGAGTAATCTCTGAAGGACGGAAAATGAAAACTAAAATTGTTCAAAAACTTCAAAGCAAAGATCCCTATTGTGTCCAGTTTGATGGTAAAAGAGTGCAAGGGAAGAGAATCAAGTAGGTTTGCTGAAAAAGATGACAACCGAAATCAAACTCGGTATTCTCAAATGTGAGAGTGGTTCTGCCACGGCCATTCACAATGAACTACATCAGCTAATAGATGAATATGATGCTTGTGAAAATATTTGTATGTTAATTTGCAACACGACCGCAGAAATACTGACCATTTGCATGGATTGTAAAGCTCATACAAGATGATGTCTTGAGCAATGGCTTTCAGAAGCCACAATATATTGACTGTCAGCACTATGTACTCGACCTTCTTTTGAAACATGTCATGAATGTTCTTATTCAAGAGCCAATGAGCAAACAAGAACTCAACTATTCCTTCATGGGCAAATTAACACAAAACTATGTCACTCTTCAAGCTGATTATCGCTTCTAGCGACAAAAGATGTTAGCACAGGCGAGAACCCACGTTGGCCTCGCATCAGCTGGAATAAATTACCAAATTTACACCAGGCAAGATGGAACTTACGTGCAATATTTACTGTTATAGCATTATTTCTGATACCAGAGTGGCGCAGTATTCTTGCTTCTGCCTGCAACTTCATCTGCTACGAATGGGCAAATGCTTGGTTCGATTCGCAACACTACAATGAAGCGTCCTTCAATGAACTGTTTACCTCACTCATCAAGATAAAATGCAAGAAGGCAATTAAGTGTTTAAAGACCCATTGGTCAGTCGAGAAGTCATTAATTGACATTCCCAGATCTAACCAAATTGCTGAACGTGCTGTGAAACTGATGGCGGAACTTCATGCGAAATCGAGAAAAATTTAATTTGTGAATCTAAGTTTTGAACATTCTGTACATATTACTAACTGTTCTATATGTTATTTGTTAATAAAAGTTGATTAGTTATTATTAATACTCTTTTGAATTAAGCTAAAAAAAATGTCCTTTTTTTGAAAAAAAAATATTTTTTCACTTTTTTTCTTCCGAAAAATGGGGAGGTGGGGGAACTTTTTTCAAAAACAATGTAAAATGCGATTGATATTCTTAAATTACACATAAAAGTTCCTCGATTGATATTCTTAAATTACACATACAAGTTCCTCGATTGATATTCTTAAATTACACATAAAAGTTCCTCGATTGATATTCTTAAATTACACATAAAAGTTCCTCGATTGATATTCTTAAATTACACATACAAGTTCCTCGATTGATATTCTTAAATTACACATAAAAGTTCCTCGATTGATATTCTTAAATTACACATAAAAGTTCCTCGATTGATATTCTTAAATTACACATACAAGTTCCTCGATTGATATTCTTAAATTACACATAAAAGTTCCTCGATTGATATTCTTAAATTACACATAAAAGTTCCTCGATTGCTAGTGGTTTCATAAAAAAAATTTTTTTGTTATCACCCTAATGTACAGACTGTTATGAAACGTAATGTAAAAGGAGGGAAACATAGATGTTCACATTATTAGCTAGTAGCTGGGCCAGCTGTAGTTGTGTAGCTAGGGAACGGTGGCATTTTCACCACGACACGGTAATGTGCCGGCAGTAAGACTACATATAGCTACGATATTTGGCAGCAGGCCGGGGAGGGGCCAGTTCGGGGCCAATCAGCAAACATGCGCAGTGAGTTGTTTTTTTATATTGCGGGGGCGGGGGGGAGGGGCGGGACGAAAACTAATTAAACTGAATTGAATTTTTTTTTTTAATTCACTAATAAAGTTTAATGACTAAACGAAGTTATAAAGCATGATGTAAGCCTTCATGTAACATACACAGAGGGACTGGATGTACGTTACTTAAACTAAATAATTTCTATTGAATCACGTACGTCATTAAGTGCCTCGTGGATGTTTCATTTTAAACAGCATAGTTTTTGGACAGTTTTACTAATCCGGCCTGTCTTAAAATTGGTGTAGTGAGGGGAGGAGGGGGCATCCTGCCCGGGGTGCTACTCACAAAGGGGCGCCAATTTTTTTTTTATTTTACATATATTAGTATATGATTATCGGATGATTTTGGAGGGGGGGGGGCTAAAAAGGTCTTGTACCCCGGGCGCTAGTTAAGCTCCCTACGCCACAGTGTCTTATCACCGCTAGGCATGGGCTTTTTTTTTAAGCCAATATGTGCCTCGCTGCACAATACGAATGACACGACCTAAATTATACGGGAAATAAACATTTCAATAAAGGAGCTAATATAATATGACGTACTAGCTGTACCCTTGCAAATCCTTTCCATAGAGCTATACCCCCTTAGTCTTGATCGGTAGGCTAGGTTATTTTTGGTTTCGGGCAGATCCGATTTTTTCATGATTGTATTTTAAACTGGAATACTGTTGTATTAATTCTTTACTTTACTTTCGATTTAACGCAGAACCTAAATCACTATTATTTTATTAGATTTTTAGTGATGGCTATGTTTGCTAATCTATGTATATATGGACCTCTATGTTTATCTATATAATTGTCTATATTTCCTTGTGTCTATGCATCTATTTATCTACATATCTTAATATCTACCTGTTGTATAATATCTATCCAACTATTTCAATCTATTTTTAGACCAAATATAAACTCAAATATTTATATTTTTCCCAGTTAATGAAACTTCCGGAATCGATTAATTTGACAAGTGAACTGTGAGTATATCTAAAACTTGGATTCAGTTGGCTTTATAGTCGTGCAATATAAGGTTGACACCAGTGCAATATATGGTTGACACCGGTGCATTGTATTGTTGACACCAGTGCAATATATGGTTGACACCAGTGCAATATACGGTTGACACCAGTGCAATATAAGGTTGACACCAGTACAATATATGGTTGACACCAGTGCAATATACGGTTGACACCAGTACAATATAAGGTTGACACCAGTACAATATACGGTTGACACCAGTACAATATACGGTTGACATCAGTGCAATATAAGGTTGACACCAGTGCAATATAAGGTTGACACCAGTACAATATAAGGTTGACACCAGTACAATATACGGTTGACACTGATTGAGGGGAATCGGAAATGGACGTTCACAATAACTATAAATATCTCCAAGTACCAGTCTATCAATTTGGCCCGCACACAAATAATATTTAAACTGGCTTTCACAGCTGTTGACGTAACATAGAAACACCTCCTCTACTGTTCGTGTAACTTGTAGGTCAGTCGTCTAGATATATTGCCGTGAGGGTGTTGTGTGCGAATGGATTGGAAAGTTGGGGGGGGGGGAGGGAGGGGGGCGATTTGACATTAAATAGAACACACACCCAATGGTGGTGGTAGGTAGGGGTGGACTGGGGAGTTCAAGCGGCCCGGGAAAAAAAACTAAAAGCGGCCCTATCTTCATGAATTTTATTTTCCTTGTGCATTTTTCCATCCAAATTTGAGGGCCTAGGCCTCCAAAATCATGGGTCACTTTACAAATTACAATATACAATAACAAAAAAAATGATAAATGGAATTTATAATTGTTTATAAAATAACAAGAATGCGTCAATTCAAGTTATAAATCAATTTATTCGGACTCACTGTGATGGTGTTTATAGTATAAGCAACTTCTTTAAGGCTGGGTGCCATTTCGGCTACATGATCTTTAATTGTGTCATTATTCAGTTCACTTAGAACATCGGTTTCTGTTGACATAAATATAAAAGCTTCAAGGTGTGTAGATGACAATGAGCTTCGCAAGCGATTCTTAATGTATCTCAGAGAAGATCCCTCACAAGCTACTTGGGTAGAAGGCAGAGTCAGTAAAAGTTTATATGCACTAAAGAGATGCTTGTATGTTTGCCCATAGAAACTGTAATTATGTAGTACAGAAAAGCAGCAAACAGTTCCCTGTATGGGATAAGGGAAATAAAAATAGCACATAGTTGTTCTCATAGATAATTCATAAATTATTCCACTGCAAGAGTAGTTTCCCCTTTAAAAATGTTATTCTGAAGACATTACAATGCTGGCTTTAAAATTAAATTATAGCTTTTTTTTTTTTGTTTGGTAGTCAAAATTGAACGGTTTGATAGTATACCCCGATAAACTTAAAATTTATATTAAAAAAATTCTATAATGTGATCCGATATTTCCTTTCAGGTTGATTAAATACGAAACAGCTAAAGAAGTGGCCAGGAGGATAGAGAGTGTCACGTGGCTTAAACCTTTAAACAATTTGCCAGATGGGCCTTTGTCTAATGACGAGATATTTGTAAGCATTACATGTATCAGTCGACACCAGCCCCGTAACGTAAAAATTCTACAGCAGGGGCCATGCCAATAGCAGAGGCCAGGCCAATAGCAAGGGAGGCAGGAAATAAATGTTACTAAGTAGAGCAAACAGGCAGAGGGGGGTCAGACAAAACGCAGGGGTGGCTCGGCCCCCTGGCCCTCACGCACGCTACGGGCCTGGTCAACACTCATTCTTTTTTTTCAGGATGAACATCGCAAAACATTATGAAAGGGGCTTAAATCAGGGATGGTAAATAAGATTCTATCGAAGTACCAATAACATGTCCCGATAGTGGTCAGTGCAGGATCTACATATAAGCTATACAAGCTATAGCTTAGGGCCCCATCTTTCTTGGGGGGGGGCAAAAAATGTCCGAGTGAGCTATTGTCATTATATACTTAAATATTTGGCACTGTCATATAATATTTGGACTTATAAAGGGTCCCGATTCTCAAATAGCTTAGGGCCTTATCAAGTCTAAATCCGGCTACGTTAGTGGTTATAACAAGGGCTGCTAATGAGATTATATCAAAGTGACTAAAATAAAATAAATTGAAATATTTCTTTAATGCGAGCCAGTATTTTATATTTTTATGCGTAATAATTTTTTACGAAATATTTTTAGTATATTTTTAATTTTATTTTTAATTAATTATTTTTTTATTTTTTTTTTATTTTTTTTTGGAGTGTTAGGAACATTTTTTTGAGGTGATAAGTTGGCCGTGTATTTGCCACCCCATGAATCATATATCCATGAGATAAACATATACTGGAACTGCGGCGCTGCAAAACGTGCTATAACCCACCCACACACACACACACACACACACAAACACACGCGCACCTATTTCTCCACTTATAACCAATGATTATACAGACCCCCCTGCATCAACTGCCAAATCAATTTATTTTGCACTACGGAAATAGCCCGGGCCCTGAAGTTGGGGTTACTTTCCCCTCGCTACAGCCCTGACTGGAACATGGTAGGAATGGCAACCCATGGAATTGTTGTTGTTTTTTCTCTGGGAATCTGCAATAGAATAGCTGGGTTTTATTTTTAAGATTTTTGATGGCATGCTACAAAGTAATATTATCTGACCAGCAGCAACCGTTTGGACATCATTCGTACCCAGAGTCCGTATAATGGGGCCCCGCAACCCTAATTCGGCTACTTTCCAGCATAATCTTGCGGCATGAAGATATGTAGAGGGAATAGGTGATAGTGTTGTTTTAGTCCCAGGTCATATTTTAGTTTCAGTTTTTGTTTCGTTTTTTCTGTAATAATTTTAGCTTTCGTCTAGTTTTAGTCTTGCTTCTAATTTTAGTTTTAGTTTTAGTTCTCGTTGACGAATAGTCAACATTTTCGTTAACGAAGGTTTTAGTTTTAGTTTTCGTGAACGAAAGCAACATTATATTTTAGTTTCAGTTTTTATTTCGTTTTTTCTGTAATAATTTCAGTTTTCGTCTAGTTTTAGTCTTGCTGCGTATTTTAGTTTTAGTTTTAGTTCTCGTTGACGAAAAGTCAACATTTTCGTCAACGAAGGTTTTAGTTTTAGTTTTCGTCAACGAAAACAACACTAATAGGTGAGTATCGCATTCGTCCAGGAATCTCAATCCCGCAGCCTTCAACACGTTGATCATAATAGCAATCAACGATTCCTAGATGATGTCTTAGTCGCAATCAACGATTCCTAGATGATGTCATAATCGCAATCAACGATTCCTAGATGATGTCATAATTGCAATCAACGATTCCTAGATGATGTCTTAGTCGCAATCAACGATTCCTAGATGATGTCTTAGTCGCAATCAACGATTCCTAGATGATGTCATAATCGCAATCAACGATTCCTAGATGGTGTCATAGTCGCAATCAACGATTCCTAGATGATGTCTTAGTCGCAATCAACGATTCCTAGATGATGTTTTAGTCGCAATCAACGATTCCTAGATGGTGTCATAGTCGCAATCAACGACTCCTAGATGATGTCTTAGTCGCAATCAACGATTCCTAGATGATGTCTTAGTCGCAATCAACGATTCCTAGATGATGTCATAATCGCAATCAACGATTCCTAGATGGTGTCATAGTCGCAATCAACGATTCCTAGATGATGTCTTAGTCGCAATCAACGATTCCTAGATGATGTTTTAGTCGCAATCAACGATTCCTAGATGGTGTCATAGTCGCAATCAACGACTCCTAGATGATGTCTTAGTCGCAATCAACGATTCCTAGATGATGTCATAGTCGCAATCAACGATTCCTAGATGATGTCATCGTCGCAATCAACGATGCCTAGATGGTGTCATAGTCGCAATCAACGATTCCTAGATGATGGTATCGGAAAATGAACAAAAATTCATTTATTTTTTTTTTTTAAATAAACGTTGAAAACTGAAAAGATGATTTAGAATAAATTGAAAAGCGAGCATTTTAAATAGTTTGTGATGATTGTTTTAACTTTTTACACTACCTTGATATTATACGTAATAAATGTAAACTTAAGGACTTTAATGACCAATAGAAGGCGACCGACGAATACGAGGAAGAGAAACCAATGAACACATCACAGAGCGAGTTCAGAGATAATAAACTGGCAACATTTATGATTTATGTAAGTTTTTAAAAATGGAAATGAGGTTTTGTTATCAATTATATTATATATGGAAAATGTGATGCATGCATGCGTGTGAGTGTGTGCGTGTGTGTGCATGTGAGTGTGTGTGCATGTGAGTGTGTGTGCATGTGTGTGTGTGTGCATGTGTGTGTGTGTGTTTGTTTGTGGGTGCATTTTGGGGTAATCACTTTCTTAAATTAGTATGATGTCATGAATTGGTATGTATTTTATCTCTCTCTATCTCCTCTCTCCTCAAAACACATCAGCACATTTTCATATTGAAACCTTGAAATAAAACATAGTGCAACGTTCATTTTTCTGGTAAAGGTACTTCATTGACACTCGTAATAATTTTTTTTTGTTTGTTTTTGCCAGCTGAGTGACGCGGAAACTGGAGGATCCACAGCTTTTTACGAAACCAACATTTCAGTCGCAGCTAAGAAAGTAGGTTTAGAATAGTTATCTGCTATACGATTAATTTGACATTAATATCGCTTTGTAATTAATTTTTACAATAATATTGTTATGTAATTAATGTTACATTATTTCTGTATGGCTCACACTTAATCATGTCAATGGATAATCGTCATTTATGTTGTTAAATAATTTATTTTTTGCATTTTAATTCTTTTTTTTAAAAAAGAACATGGCGGTGTTCTGGTACAACTTTGACCCTGCCCAAGTGACCAGTTCGCTCACGAAACACGCCTGGTGTCCAGTGATATACGGTGACCGCTGGAGTGAGTAATAACGATGTAACATTTTATAACACAAACAAAACGGGGGACAATAAATGACTCAAACTGGACATTGCTACAATATGTACTTCATAGATCAACCACTAATGTGACTGTTTTGCATGGTGCCCTTCTTCCATCTCCCACACAGCGGATAGTTCAATGGTCATGGATGTACCACGGGAGATATATAGCGGTAACTTTCCCCAGGACCTGAAATATCCATTGGTCCTCAGCGGAGATCGAGCCATGTACCGACCCTCAGGTCGACAGTTGAGGGCATCGGTGTAAATTAAAGAAGAGCTCCATATAAACCGTCCCATTAGTGGTTAAAATGATCAAAGACTATCTCATTTATGATATTTCATCTAAGATATCTCTACAAAGATATTTCATCGAAGATATCTCTACAATGATATCTCTACAAAGATATCTCTACAAAGATATTTCATCTAAGATATCTCATCAAAGATATTTCATCTAAGATATCTCATAAAAGATATTTCATCTAAGATATCTATACAAAGATATTTCATCCAAGATATCTCTACAAAGATATCTCTACAAAGATATCTCTACAAAGATATCTCATCAAAAATATTTCATCTAAGATATCTCATCTAAGATATTTCATCTCATCCTTACAGGAACTGCACACTAGTGTTGTTTTAATCCCAGGTCATATTTTAGTTTCAGTTTTTATTTCGTTTTTTCTGTAATAATTTTAGTTTTCGTCTAGTTTTAGTCTTGCTTCTAATTTTAGTTTTAGTTTTAGTTCTCGTTGACGAAAAGTCAACATTTTCGTTAACGAAGGTTTTAGTTTTAGTTTTCGTGAACGAAAGCCCACTATATTTTAGTTTCAGTTTTTATTTCGTTTTTTCTGTAATATTTCAGTTTTCGTCTAGTTTTAGTCTTGTTGCTAATTTTAGTTTTAGTTTTAGTTCTCGTTGACGAAAAGTCAACATTTTCGTTAACGAAGGTTTTAGTTTTAGTTTTCGTCAACGAAAACAACACTACTGCACACACTAAATGCACTTTTTATCGTCTATGACACTATGTTATAGAAATAAACTCTGGAGATAGGTCATATTTCTATCAGTTTCTGCTATCAGGGCCGGCACAAATGGGAAGGCGGCCTGAACACATGCCCCGGAGGGGGGGCTGCCCTAATGTGCCCCGACGCTAACATTGAAGTGCTATAAAACAACTTAGCGATTGGTGTGATTCGTTCTAGGTGATGACTATCAGTGGCCCAGGATTAGCCAATTGTGGTCCCCTCCCTCTCTCTCTCTCTCTCTCTCTCTCTCTCTCTCTCTGAACTCTCTCAGTGAAACTGCGGGCTAAGTATTATCAGGGGCCCAGGATTAGGCAGTGGTGGGCATGTCGCTAAGTATTATCAGGGGCCCAGGATTAGCCAGTGGTGGGCGTGTCGCTAAGTAATATCAGGGGCCCTAGCCAGTGGTGGGCCTGTCGCTAAGTATTATCAGGGGCCCCGGATTAGCCAGTGGTGGCCCTGTCGCTAACTATTGTATTTCCCCTCTTATAAAGACCTAAGAATGACTCTGTCAGTGACCAATCTACCAAGTGCAGTAGAGATTAGCGTCGTTGTAAAAAAAAACAAAGAACCACAACGTTCAGACAGTCAGTGACGAAGTTAAGGAAACAAGGTTTAGATGGAGCAGCCATTTTGTGTTCTCCTTCCAACGATATACAATAAAAAATCCATTTGATTATTGATTTTTTAAAATTAATTTTGTGTATTGCTTCATTGTGTGTATTGCTTCATTGTGTGTATTGCTTCATTTTGTGTATTGCTTCATTTTGTGTATTGCTTCATTTTGTGTATTGCTTCATTTTTGTGCATTGCTTCATTTTGTGTATTGCTTCATTTTTGTGCATTGCTTCATTTTGTTTATTGCTTCATTTTTGTGTTTTGCATCATTTTGTGCATTGCTTCATTTTGTGCATTGCTTCATTTTGTGCATTGCTCCATTTTTGTGCATTGCTTCATTTTGTGTATTGCTTCATTTTTTGTATTTCTTCATAATTCTTTTTTTGCAGTAAATGCCAAATGGAGTCTGGAAGAGAAGGACGTGTTTTAAAGCTGACATGGGTCAAATCCGAGCGTGACATCTTGAGATTGAGAGAGACGTGAAGAATGGATACAAATTATGTGACCTCGAGACTTAGATATATTTTTTTTCTGTAAGCTTATAGCAGTTGATTAATTAAGTCTGCCTGTACTTGACGTGATCTAGTTTGTTGTTTGTTTTGTTGTATGTGGGGGGAAAATGAAAAATGTGAATTGCTATAAGGCTATTAGCGGATTAATCCTCAATTTTGTAATAAATTATGTCTGATTCTTGTTGGACAATTTTTTTTCTTGTATTACTGGAAAACTTCGCGTTATTGAAGAACGCAAGAAGTTTCTATGTTTTTTTCTGAACTTTTTTTTTCATTGAAGTATTTCTAATGTTAATATTTTGTTCCTTTTTTTATTAATTCATTATGCAATTATTTTGTATGACTCGATGAGAACAGATTGTGTATTGTCTTCATGAATATACTTAGAATAAACTCTAAAATAAACCTATTTTCCACAAAGATTCAAATTCTTTTGACAATGTTTTTTTTTATTATATATCTGTATATAAATACAAGAGTAATATTTATATATCCGTCGTGAGGGTTTTGGGGGGCCCAAGGTGAAAGTTCACCCCTCCCCTGACGAGGCCCATAAAATGTCCAGTTGTATAGGGATGTTTATTAGAAGGACAATGGGAACCCTAGTGTGTCGCCTAGTGGGGTCTACCCATTAGAACAAGGTTCATGGCAGGGCTGTTAAAGCGGCTAGTTCAGCAAAAAGCACTCGGTTCAGATTAGCAAGATTATACAATACCCATTGCGGGAATACTCAGCTTCGGATATCCCCCCAACGGGTTGGACATTGTCGTATAAATACACTGCCGCTAAATTGAAGCGTAACTTGCGGGGTACCTAGATACGCTAAATTGACATGTTTCTTTGGGTTCCTTAAATATACATGTACTAGATGCACTCTGCAAAACCTTTGCACAAGTTATATTCCCTTATGTTTGATCAGTAGGCTAGGTCATTTTTGGTTTCGAACAAATCCGATTTTTTCATGATTTTTATTACTATTGTTTACGTTTATCGATTTTAAACTGGAATACTGTTGTATTAATTCTTTACTTTCGATTTAACGCAGAACGCACACCGCTATTATTTATATAGATTACATTTTACTAAACTCAATTGAGAGTAAAATACAAAGTTAATTTGCACAAGTTTGTCTAAAATAGATCCTAGTTTGAAAGACAAGTTTAACGAGAATTAAAATGTTTCTAAATTAGATGAGGTAAATTAGACTAATTTAATGATGAAAATAAAACTTGTTTAATCAGATCTATGCTTACTAATATAAAAAAAAGTTTATGATTTTCCACGACAAAATATCTGTCTGAAGACCAACCGGAACCTGGTGCTCATGTTATAGTACACAATTATCGACACCGTACTGTTGGTGGCTTCCAGCGTGTTTAGAATCGACCAGGAGACCTGGAAGCTGTTCTGGTACGGTCCGACGATGCTGTAGTCCGGCGAGAAGCGGAGCATTAGGATCAGGTTCACGGCGCTGGGCATGAAACAGGCGATGAAGATGCATGAGAGGAATAGGACCATCTTGACCACCCGCTTGTCGCGGCCAGACATGGACTCGGACGACTCGACCGCTGTGACGCTGCGGCGCCACCTGGACTTCTCCACTATGTTGACGATGAGCACGGCGGTGCACAGGATGACGAGCACAAAGGAGCTGAGCTGGGCGAAGACCGTGATGGAGAAGGAGACGTTTTCCACGGCGGGGCCGCCCCTGGCGTACAGCAGGCCCGCCAGGCTCGTGTTTCTTGAGGCGTGGTAGGACGGGCCGATGTAGATGGCGTAGTAGACGGGCATGACGCTGACCAGCATGACGAGGAAGATGACCACCACCACAATGACGGTTCTCCTCGGGGTGATGATCTGCTTGACCTTCAGGGGCAGGGCGATGCAGAGGCATCTCTCGAAGGTGATGAAGGCGGTGATCCAGCTGGTGATTCTGGCGAAACACACGTGGGGCCACCCTGTGATGAAAAAGATACAACAACAGATGATAGTGACTTGAAAAACTTACAACAACAGGTGATAGTGATTTGAAAAACATACAACAACAGATGATAGTGACTTGAAAAACATACAACTACAGATGATAGTGACTTGAAAAACATACAACAACAGGTGATAGTGATTTGAAAAACATACAACAACAGATGATAGTGACTTGAAAAACATACAACTACAGATGATAGTGACTTGAAAAACATACAACAACAGGTGATAGTGATTTGAAAAACATACAACAACAGATGATAGTGACTTGAAAAACATACAACACATAGTATAACATTTTGAGACATAAGAAGAAACATGGTACAAAACATTGAGATATAAGACGAAATATAGCTTGGGCAACCATGTTTTAAAAAAAAGGAGGTGGCAACCCGAACTCATGTCAACAGGGGTGGCAACCCGAAAACTTGTCAACAGGGGTGGTAACCCTAAAAATTGTCAGCAGGGGTGGCAACCCGAACTCATGTCAACAGACCCTAAGTCTTTTGCGGACTTCCTCGGTTTCAAAATGTATATTATTGTTTTGCTTCAATAATGTTGGGTGATGCAGATTTGCCCCTCCCCCCCCCCTTTTCATGGCTTTTAAAGGGCACCCTTAATCATGGGCTAGAGCATTTAAAAGAGGAAGATCTGTCAAAACGTATATGGAACCAATGTGAGAGATATGTTATGGATGATTACATTTGCCTGACAATCTTCAAATACACAATTGATGGCCAGTGAAATTGTGAGACAGGCCTGAAAGAGTTAAAACAAAATATTAGAACTGATTACACAAGAACAGATCAATACTCTTACATTATATGAATGTATTTATGTAAGAGGCGGGCAGGCTTTAAGTGCGATGTAATACGCTGAATGGAAGTATGTACAGGTTAGTGAGTGGCTTGACCGGGTTGCTCTTACCTGCTGATAAATACTGGACATCTATTGACTCAAACGAGATATTGGAGTACCGAAACAATGGGTTAAAACAGATGCTCATCCATACCAAGGTCAGGAGTGACCCCAGGTCAGACAAGGCCAGGCCGAGCAAGCTGATGTTGACAGAATCGGTCAGGCCCTGGAATACATGTTTGTGGTCAGCTGTCATTCATTTTATTTTTTTTTTTACTTTTTATACTCAGAAATTTTAATGTGCAAAGAATGATTGTCCATTGAGACATAAATATAATATAGACTTTGGATATCTTTATTAAAAAACACACTCCTGTTAATAGATTCATTGTTAAATTCGTTTTGATAAAAACATTGTAAATAATAATTTTCTATGATAAAAAGGGTATAAAGAAATATAAGTATGTAATGAAGAATACTCGGAGAATCTACCATTCACATTTATTGCCATGTGTTTCCTTATATATATGACTATTATATCTGTTTATACCTTAGTATATTGTAATGATGTAATACTTTATAACAAAAACAAAATGGGGGACAGGAAATGGCTCAAACTGGACATTGCTACAATATGTACCTCTAAGATCGTATAAACCACCAATGGGACTTTTTTATGGTGACATTCTTCCATCCCCACCATAGCTGATAGTGCAATGGACATGGAGGCACCACGGGAGATATAGCGGGAACATTCACCAAGACGTGAAATATTCATTGGTCCTCATCGGAGATCGAACCAGGGACCCTCAGATCAACAGTCGAGGGCTTCGGTGGAAATTAAACAATATATATATATATATATATATATATATATATATATATATATATATATATATATATATATATATACATATATATATATATGAATTTTCTTATGGATGTATGTTTGTTTTAATATAGGTTTCTGTGATGGTAGGCTTCATAGTCGCATGCTTCTATAACAATGAACGTTTGCATGAATGAATGCTTGATTAAGCTAGTGTGAATGATTACATATTAGCACACACAAGATTTTTTTTTCAGCTGCAATGGGCTCTGGCCTGCCATATCACTCCTCCTCATTTCCCCAAATAATGTTAGTCCTCCCACGTCCATGGCTAAAAATGTCTTTTTGGACCTTATCTACCCCCCCTCCTTGCTTCTTGGTGTGGCCTTTGGTCTTCTCTAAATGGGCGCCGCATAATACATTGCCTTGGGGCCCAAATTGAGCTTCTATTCTCTTTGTGTTCTCATCCCACCTCCATCATCTACTCATTTTGATCTGTGCAGCTATATGAGGCTCCACATATGACGCTGAGTGATTCTCAGTTTTGTCTTATTCTGTCGTATTTGGCCTTAACCGGCCCATATATTTTGTACCTTAGTAGTTAAAAATGTTAATTTTGAATGCTGGTAATTTGTTATAAAAATATTTTGATATGTAACGTATTCGTCATAAGTATTTCTCATTTTTTCCATTTGATAATATATACTGGACACATGTGTAAGATTGTGTAGTCAGAAGTGCACATGTGTAAGATTGTGTATGTCAGAAGGGTGCGATACATGTGTAAGATTGTGTAGTCAGAAGGGTGCGATACATGTGTAAGATTGTGTAGTCAGAAGTGCACATGTGTAAGATTGTGTATGTCAGAAGGGTGCGATACATGTGTAAGATTGTGTACGTCTGTAGGGTGCGACACATGTGTAAGATTGTGTACTTTAGAAGGGTGCGACACATGTGTAAGATTGTGTACGTCTGAAGGGTGTGACACATGTGTAAGATTGTGTACGTCTGAAGGGTGCGACGCATGTGTGAGATTGTGAACCTCAGAATGGTGTTTCTATCGATTTGAATCGAGAATACGCGATACGTTAAAGAAACACACTTGCTTGAAGAAGACGGTAATATTAACGATGTTGCCAACGGAACCTAAGAAGCTGATGACTCCGGAGAGAGCCACAAAGAAGACCAGCTCCAGGATCCGCCTGGCCTCAGAACTCATGAGATCCGGCTCCACTGGGTCACCCTGGAACCAATCGTCTGCCTGGAAACTGCCATTGAGCTCAGACATGACGTTGACGTGGAGTCTTTGTGTGTGTGCGCGCGCGCGCCACGTAATTGCTCTATCAGTTAAACTCAGTACATGCTATTTATCTATAGAAAAGATCTATCAACCTCCTTCCCTCCCTAACCCCAGGGGCGTACACCGGTCGAGGGTTTACACCAACATCGTTCTCATGAAGGCCAATTATGTTTGCGCAGCAAAGATTTTTCCCAAGTCGATAAAATTATACTCAGTTTTTTTACGGGTTTTCGCGTTATATTATGCCAGCATTACGCTCCAAAGATATTAATCAAAGTGTTGTCTTGGTCGTTTGAGTTGACTCTGGGACGACACGAGGGAAATTTTAGGGTAATCAAATTCTCTCACATTCACTTAATGGCCTCATCTTTTTTGAAAGTATGAGAAAAGTATGACTTAGTTAAAAAACAAAAAAAGCGAAAAATAACTTTCATGAACTTAGTATCACAAATAATCATTTTTTTTTTTTGTTCTTCAAATTTCTGCCATTATATTTTAAATTATAGTGCAATTATTTTTCAAAACACATCTAAAAATTGGATGTTTTTTTTTAAATACTAAACTGTATATAAAAATGTAGTTAAATTGCCAATTGAAAAGCAACAGTAAAAGATATTGTTTATTATTTATTTCAAATAATAAGGAGGTATGGAGTATTTTTTATTCATTATGATTTGTATTTATTATTTTAAGGTAAATAGAAGAAATAAAGCCGAATGCACATAAACTCATACACACACTTACATACATACACATACACACACATACACACAGTTACACACATACACATACACACACATACACACACGTACACACATACACACATATACACACATATACACACACATATATGTGAAAAGGGATAGGAAAAACGATAGAAAGCCAGGCGCCAAATATGTCTACCATTAAAGATGATTATTCACAGCTAGGACACAATTAGTTGGTAATAAATGTAAACAATGAAAGGGGGGAGGGAGGGTGGTCTTGCAGTGAGGAGATAAATGACTCGGGTTTAAACCTCAGTGAGAATCTCGGGATTTTTCAAGATCCAAGTCCACCCAACATTGAATGGGTGCGTGAGCATTGTGCTAGTCATACAACACCTTGATAGTACTCGACTACAGAAGCAGACCAGTTCAACATTTTATCTGCCCATAAAAGCACTTAGAGAGTGCATACCGTTTTTTTTTTAAACTTACTTTAAGTGTATTTATCGTGTGTAGAGTTTGGATTCCTTGTTTACAATCGGTGGTGCGCTACAGACAGGGAATTCCCGTAGACCAGCGCACCATATAATCTACGTACTGAAAGCAGTGACTCCGTGACGCAAGAGCTGTGATGATAAAGCTGGCAGTGAAGAGCTGTGGCCGTTGTAGTTGTTGATTGTAAATAAATTATTACGTGCTGTTTTTGAACCCACGCCTGTGCTGTTTCGATTTGCTTAAAGCATTTAACAATAAACAATATTAACGGTTTTATATTAAAAAAAAAGAAGAAAAAGATTTTAATCACTGAAAATAAATGACACAGAATGCGCATTGTGTATTTTAATTTTCATTTGGGTTTTGTCTTTATCCTCCTTACCGTCTGTCAGCTGAAGGTTGTGTATTTTACATGTGCAGAATGTCAATTTAAATTGATTGTTTACGAAAGCAGCCATATTGGTGTATTATTCTACGGTTTATCAACAGTTAGCTGCCACACTATTAAATAGGAACATAACACATATGGCGGGCATTTTTTTTCAGTCATTATTAGAGGACTTATTATAATAGCGATTCGCTTTCTGTATGATTTATATTATGTCGTTGTGGCTAGGTGTTTAGGTTGTCGTTGTGGCTAGGTGTTTAGGTTGTCGTTGTGGCTAGGTGTTTAGGTTGTCGTTGTGGCTTGGTGTTTAGGTTGTCGTTGTGGCTTGGTGTTTAGGTTGTCGTTGTGGCTAGGTGCTTAGATTGTCGTTGTGGCTTGGTGTTTAGGTTGTCGTTGTGGCTAGGTGTTTAGGTTGTCGTTGTGGCTAGGTGTTTAGGTTGTCGTTGTGGCTAGGTGTTTGGGTTGTCGTTGTGGCTAGGTGTTTAGGCTGTCGTTGTGGCTAGGTGTTTAGGTTGTCGTTGTGGCTAGGTGTTTAGGTTGTCGTTGTGGCTAGGTGTTTTGGTTGTCGTTATGGCTAGGTGTTTAGTTTGTCGTTGTGGCTAGGTGTTTAGGTTGTGGCTAGTTGTTTAGGTTGCGTTGTGGCTAGGTGTTTATGGTTGTCGTTGTGGCTAGGTGTTTAGGTTGTCGTTGTGGCTAGGTGTTTATGGTTGTCGTTGTGGCTAGGTGTTTAGGTTGTCGTTGTGGCTAGGTGTTTACGGTTGTCGTTGTGGCTAGGTGTTTACGGTTGTCGGCCCTCAATCACACCCAGTGTGGTGGCCAAGTCGTTATCTCCGGTAAAAACCATCCGCTGCGCGTGGACCTTGTCGTGACCTGCAGTCAACGGATGCCGGTTACCCCTGTTCGCCATCAGGCTGTACGGCACTCTCCAGGAGCTGAGAGAGACACACAGCGGGTTTCATCTGACGAGCCCTAAGGCAGAGGTTTTCAACCTGTGGTCCGCGGACCCCCGGGGGTCCGCGGGGAACTTCCAAGGGGTCCGTGGGCAAATCAATGAAATTAGCGATTTTCTCGTATAAAGTATTGCTTGGTTTGGTTGATTGGTTAACCTTTAGCTAAACAAAAAAAATGCAAGCTATGCCAATGTTTCAGGTACAGACAACATGTGCAGAATTGAAAACTCCGCTAGTATTTGCTTATGCTACGTCTGAAATATGAACTAGACTGCATCCTAATGTACTTGTGTAGTGAGTTTTTGAGTCGTGTCATCTTGGCAATATAAAACATCCGCAAGAGCGACAGCGTGTGTATTGTTGATAAATAGTCTGGTTGATCATTCTGTAATGTTTTTATAACATACTTTGGAATGGCGGAAATGCGCCATAGATACAATGAGATTACAATGTCGGCCATGTTGAGAGAGTTTGTATTTTAAGGGGACACATACCTGGGAAAAAGATGACCTGTTTAGGCTGGAATTATAAGCAAGGCTTAGCGCCCTTGTGTTTTCAAGAGATAAATGTTGTGATAAGCTAACTATCTACTGCCTGGTATCGTATGTATGGAGCCGAACTTCCACATGGGCTTGATTAATGTTACAAAGAATCAGTGTCACAAAGTTTCTAGGTTGAGCATTGTTGTTACAAGAGTTTAGATCAAACATTGTATTTTCAAGAATATGGATCATTGGGTCAGAGATGAGAGTTAATTAATTAGTTTGTCACTAAATTACAAAGGTTAAGGGTTACTGCTGTTTTGACTGAAATAACAGAATATCCCCAATATCCAAAACAACCTCACACAATTGCAGAAGAGCTAATTCTACCGGCAGCAGTCGTCATGTGCGAAGTCGTTCTAGGAAAGGAATAGCTTTCACATGATGTGCGCGTAGTCTAGGCCTACCGTTTATCAGAATTTAAGTAGATTGCATCCGTAAACTTAATAATACATATTAAGGTCCAACCTGAGGTACGAAAAGTTAAGGCCAGGGCGCCTTGGTCTCTGGGGGTCCGCCACCCGAACTTGGAATACCTGAGGGGTCCGCAGGGTTAAAAAGGTTGAAAACCTCTGCCCTAAGGGATTAAATCTAGGCTCGTTACCATATAAGAGAGACTTCAATGAGCTGGTGTTGGTCCACTGACATTACTGACCACCAGTCCATTTCAGTCTACCTATTCTACACCCAGGTAGGCCGTACTGAAAAAACGACAGATGTGGGTGTTTCTAGAGGTCGATCAGTTGTTGGCTCAATAGATCTAAAGCAGTAGCTAGTTCACACATTAATTGTATTGTAGGAGTCATGGACTTAGTATAACGTAAGAGATGACTCTAGAAGAAATGCGAAACAAAAACAGATTCTAGTCCTACGTGATTTCATAACCGATGAGTAAGGCGAAGAAAGGGGTGAATTGTAATATGTCTAAACTAATAGTGCGGGAACAAGAGAAAAAATATCTACAAGACTGAAATAAACTTGTCAAGTTTGAATTTAACAACTATAAACAGTCTTATATATATATATATATATATATATATATATATATATATATATATATATATATATATATATATATATATATATAACATGTTATTGTTGATGTAGTTTTATTTGTAGAAAAATAATTTTATTAAATTTTCGTTTTACAGATTTAGAAGAAACTAATGGGGGGCGGGGGGGGGGAGAAACTTTTATGCTATTTTAAACATGTGTTGTTAAAAGGCTACTTCAAAAATTATGTCGCAAAAAATAGTTTTTTTATCAATATTTAGCAGCAATATAGAATCATTTAACACAATATATAAGCTAACTACAGTTTTTATATTGACACTAATCATCTGACAGACTTTGTTCAAAAAATATATTTATTTATTGTACATTTTTTAGCAAATTTGAACTTTTTTTATTTTAGTGCATTCAAAAAATTTGATTTATATTTATTCCCTGTTAATTTATATTTATTCCCTGTTAATTTATATTTATTCACTGTTAATTTATATTGATTTCCTGTTAATTTATATTTATTCCCTGTTAATTTATATTTATTCGCTGTTAGTTTATATTTATTCGCTGTTAGTTTATATTTATTCCCTGTTAATTTATATTTATTCCATGTTAATTTATATTTATTCCCTGTTAATTTATATTTATTCCATGTTAATTTATATTTATTCCCTGTTAATTTATATTGATTCCCTGTTAATTTATATTGATTCCCTATTAATTTATATTTATTCCATGTTAATTTATATTGATTTCCTGTTAATTTATATTTATTCCCTGTTAGCTTATATTGATTTCCTGTTAATTTATATTTATTCCCTGTTAATTTATATTTATTCCCTGTTAATGTATATTGATTCCCTGTTAATTTACACCATATTAAGTCCGCGGTTCTCAATCTTTTTTTGCTATTGTACCCCAAAGGTCTCGGATGAATGTCTGCCAGT
The DNA here is from genome assembly GCA_021962125.1 of Bulinus truncatus. NCBI lineage: Eukaryota > Metazoa > Mollusca > Gastropoda > Planorbidae > Bulinus > Bulinus truncatus. The sequence goes on from JAGDYQ010000019.1 coordinate 7,718,613, forward strand.
ACTCCTTTCAGAAAGTTCTTTAAATTATTCCGTATTTAAAACGATCATTATATTTCACGGAGTACCCCTGCATAAGCTTTCCCGTCTCCCCTTTGGTACGCGTACCATCATTTGAGAACAGCGGTATAAGATCATATTACTTTACTTACGTTTTTATTTCTTTATCATTATATAACTTTTCGGTTACTTTAGACTGTAGTCTTAAAGAGTCAGTAAAATGAATGTGTGTGTCACTGCGTCATCAATTCGTGAGCTTTGTTTTTATCATATCTGTATCACCTTTGCCAAAGAACATGCTAAGGAAAACGGCTCTGAACTTTGAACTCATGCTGTAATACACAAAAATGTTGAGGCAGCTGTTGAGGGCTTCGAACGTCTTCATGAAGGACCAGCATATGACGTAGCTGTTTCTGAGCTGCCCAGACACGTTGTACTGGGGGTGGAACAGCTCGGTCAGCAGGTGGAACACGCACGGCGTGAAGCAGAGCAAGAAAATGACCGAGATGAAGGTCACCATCTGGACGACCTTCTGGTCACGGTCCATCGACGCGCTCTTACTTCCGGTCGCGGCGTTCACGTTTCCGGCCTCCATCCTCCATTTCGCTTTGGTCATCAGGCTTTGGGTCAGCGTGGCCGTGCATGCGATGACGATGACGAACGAGCTGACCTGGGTGAAGAGGGCCACCGTGTTGGAGACCTTGATTAAGCTCGGACCCCCGGGGATGTAAAGGAGGCCGATGACCGTCCTGTTGATCTTGGGCTTGAACGTCGGCCCGAAGCTGGTGGCGTAGTAGACCGGGGAGACGCTGAGGAACATGGCGAAGTAGATTGTGACGATGACCCCCGTGGTGCGCCCGGGGGTGATGATGCTCCGGACCTTCAGGGGCAGGACGACGCACAGGCAACGCTCAAAGGTGATGTAGGCCGTGATCCAGCTCGTGATCCTGGCCAGACAAACGTGAGGCCAACCTGGCAGGGGAGACACAATGACAAATGTGAGGCCAACCCGGCAGGGGAGACACAATGACAAATGTGAGGCCAACCCGGCAGGGAAGACACAATGACAAACGTGAGGCCAACCCGGCAGGGGAGACACAATGACAAACGTGAGGCCAACCCGGCAGGGGAGACACAATGACAAACGTGAGGCCAACCCGGCAGGGGAGACACAATGACAAACGTGAGGCCAACCCGGCAGGGGAGACACAATGAAAAATGTGAGGCCAACCTGGCAAGGGAGAGACAATGACAGAAATGACAGTTCTAGGCGAGCAAAGGCAACATCAAAATTCGGCTATCTTTTGTGTTTGTGCCAATGTATGAAAATCTCTTATTGGGCATAGAAAGAATGTCATAAAGGGAATACACCCGGCAAAATTAAATAAAACGTATACATGTTAAAGCATAATTCTTACAATAGTCTTAAACACAACATAGGTTGTGCTAGATGTAACAGTTGGATAACAGATGACTAGTGATGGAATTTATTTTTAATAAGTGTTTTGCTGTGAAATTTTTATGGTTTTTGCTCTTATTGTATAGGATTATTTATATATATATATATATATATATATATATATATATATATATATATCATGTTTGTAGAGAATAAATAATATATGTCACAACAGTAATGAACAATATTTAACATTTTAGTTGAGTTACTCATGTTGAATATTGTTCATTACTATTGTGACATTTATGTTTTACAACCAAGTCTATGGGAGTTGGCAGTTTACATCAAATCTCTCTCTCTCTCTCTTTCTCTCTCTCTCTCTCTCTCTCTCTCTCTCTCTCTCTCGCTCTCTCTAATCTCTCTCTCTCTCACACACACACTCCCTCACACACACACTCCCTCTCTCTCTCTGTCTCTGAACTCTGTGACAACTGCTGGCTCTGATACTTAATATGCACCATTGACGCCAATAAGTATTTTCGCGGGAAAAGAAGTTGTCGTTTGGCGGATGTGTCCATACGAATACATCATTGATGTTTGTGTTTATTTAGAACAGCGGCTCTCAACCTTTTCCGCGGCCGTACCGCAAAGGGTGGCGAAAATATGTCCGCTGGTACCCCTCAAAGTTCAGTAAACTGACGACATTTCTTCAAAAAATATATGTCGTTGTGTACCCCCCCCTTAACCTTTTCCCCATACCCCTTGGGGTACGCTGAATAATAGTTGAGAGCCGTGGATCTAGAACAATCTCCAAAAAAATATAAATCTTAAACTTCTCGAAAAATTGGCGGGAGGAGGAAAAAACTCCCTCAAACAAACTCACACATAATGAATAACTCTTTGGGCCTATTCTCTTTTTTTTTGTTTACATCATCTCCCTTGTTTTAGATTTGACATCAAACGTGTATGTCGTCATTGCGGTTATGTGTGCCACGTCAGCCGTGGCATGGGACTCAACACTTACAGGCAGTAGTGTACTGGATGTCCACTGAGTCGAAGGAAATGTCCTCCGAGAAACGCAGCATCGGGTTAAAGCATACGGACAGCCACACCATGGCCACATCGGATCCCAACTCTGCAATGGCCAGACCCATCAGACTGATGGTGACGGAGTCTGTCACGCCCTGCAAATGAGAACCACCGCAAATAATTTTACTGGATTTTTTATTTTATTAAATCAAACTTGTAACGAAAGTGCAAGAATAACAAAGTTACTTTGAACCAATTAATTTTAAAATTTTCAGCATATTGTCAGCGAGAAACATGTTGTTAAGGATGGGCCAACTAGGCTACCGCTAAGGGACCCCACTGGCAAAGGGCCACTTTCCATTTTCGTCTATTAAATCTAGTGCTTAGAGGGCCCCCATCGTGCGCTTTTTGCAAAGGGCATTCTACAGCAGGGGGCCAGGCATTCTACAGCAGGGGCCAGGCATTCTACAGCAGGGGGCCAGGCATTCTACAGCAGGGGCCAGGCATTCTACAGCAGGGGCCAGGCATTCTACAGCAGGGGGCAGGCATTAGCAGGGGGGGGGGCAGGCAATACATTTTACTAAGTAGAACAAATAAGCAGAGGGGGGGGGGGTCAGACAAAACGCACGGAGAGCCCGGCCCCCTGCCCCCCGCACGCTACGGGCCTGTCGCTGCATAGGTCCCCACAAATGTAGCTGAAGTCTTTGCCTAGGGCGCTCTAAGACTTTAGAACGGAACTGAAAACAGGTACATTCATAAGTAAATCGCTGGTGATGGCTGTTAAATATAATGAGCTCATCATTGTTTGCTTCTTCTGTTCAGCACTTTTAGTTGAGTAGTTTGTTATCTGTGGAGTTGCTCGTACGGATATTAAAACTCGGCGGTTCACTACGGGGCCCCCCTATTCTTTTCTACTGCTATATGGGACGTATTTAAAGAAAGTGTATTTTGTCAGCGACAATGCAGGGCGTTGGACTTCAGCTTATATGACTTAACAAGTGGAAGTCAGGGGAAGGGGGGGGGGGGTAAAGATTATTAAGGGCCAAATATTTGCAAGCGGTGGACTTAACAATGTTGTCACCTGACTTCAAATGTATCTCTATATATGGTCCCCCAATCGTGCCTTCCACCACCCCTTTGTACCTAGGGCCCCCAAGTGTATGTTCCACCTCCCATTTGTACCTAGGGCCCCCAATTATACCTTTCACCACCCCTTTGTACCTAGAGCCCCCAATAGTAAATTCCACCACCCCCTTGTACCTAGGGCCTCCAATCATTCATTCCACCACCCCCTTGTACCTAGGGCCCCCATTCATACCTTCCACCACCCTCTTGTACCTGGGGCCCCCAATCGTACCTTCCACCACCCTATTGTACCTAGGGCCCCCAATAGTACCTTCCACCATCCCCATGCACCTAGGGCCCCTAAAAATGTTAGAAAGGCTCCACAGACAGCGATAGATGGACATTGAGCCGGGCTGACACTGACCTGCCTCAGAAAGACGCAAATATCGACAGTGTTCACCACCGCTCCGAAGAATCCTATGACCCCGGAAATGACCCCGACCAAGATGGTTTGCATGAGGAGGGCGGTGTCGTCGCTGATTATGTCGGCCCCGCCCACTGCCAAGCCGTTCGTAGTGACCTCCGCGCCGCTGCTGCCGACGATGTGTGAGTAGGCGGCACTGACAGCGGTGCTCAAATCGGCTTGGTCAGGTGCACTGGTGTTGCTGTATGAGGTCAGCTCTGTGCTGTCCATTTCCGTGATGACCTATTGTGATCAACGCTTAGTGCACACACACACTGGCTAGTCTGGTTAAGAGAGTGAAAATCATTTCATTTATTTCATAGAGTGTCAAAAATTGACATTAAATTCAAAGTATCAAATAGTAACAAAACTTAGTACGCTGATAGTGCTAATTTTTTGTTTAGTATTATTTTTTTTTTATAAATTAGTATCACAAAAATATAATTTTAAAGTATTGTTGAAACTCCACTCTCCCGAAAGGATGGTCGTTCTTTCTCCTGAACCATAAATCCGCGCCATTTATCAACCTGGACAGGTGCGGGACCTGGCCGCAAGGGAACAACATGTGTGTAAAGTGAGATGGGGTGAAACAAGTGTCGTTCCCTTCCCCTCATCAACTGGCACCTCATTTTAAAGTAGATTTCAAGTAGATTAGGTGGCTGCGGGGGTACTTGATTTGCATGATAACACGTATGAAAACTGAAATATTATGTTTAGAATAACTGGTGATTTTCGCTATTAATATTTGATTAAGTTGTAATCTATTTTATAGTGCGGCTTTTTGTATATTATTTTTATTTTTTTCTAGTTTAGTATCACAAAAACATAATTTTAAAGTATTGTTGTGCCTCCACTCTCCCGAAAGCATGGTCGTTCTGAACCATAACTCTGCGCCATTTATCACCTTGACAGATTTGCATGATAACACGTATGGAACAAGAAGCGTTCGAAATTACTTTTGAAACTGAATTAATATGTTTAGAATAATTGGAGATTTTCGCTATAAATATTTGATTAAGTGGTCATCTATTATATTAGCTTCAAAATTATAATATTGTCACGGCGTCTGTAATATATATATATATATATATATATATATATATATATATATATATATATATATATATATATTTGGCTGTAATAATTATATTTGGCCTAGAAATTTAGTTAGCATAATTAACTGGCCAATTATGTATGTGAGCTTGGGAAATCGTTTGTTACATCACTCGGATGTACATTGATGTGATTTATACTGTTGTGATAGTGCAGTCACTCAGGCGTCATGAAAATGTGGCCGGAGAACCAGGAGAGCTCATGTATGATGGGAAAAGAGGTTACAGACTTAGGGAGGCTAGAAAATACCCGTCTGGGTTAAAGTGATGCCGACAGGTAAATGGAATGGGGCCACTGCCCTCGGAAACACTATGATGATGGCAGTAAATGGGCTCTAGGGTAACGGACGAAAAATTCGTAAACATTGTTTGGTGGACAATTAATAGATTGGTTAAGGTTCGCGACAGTTTGTGTACGAGGGAGACGTGTTCACCTGGATGGGGGGGGGGGGTTGACTTTTAGCGGGGTAGGACTAAAACTGACACACTGTAAAAAGTGGAGGTACGATAGATCTATGAGTGACATATACTAAGACCGTTGGAGTCACAACTTTCACCCTTACCTCCATATTTCGCAGCAAAATAAACCCATTACACAAGCGTTGGGACCCGCAAACACTTGGGGCCCCGGGCAAGTGTTTGGGCTTCCCCCCTCGCTAAGGTCAAGTGTCAATACATATTAAAGTTATAAAAATTTTTTTTTTAAATAAAAAACATGTTTCATAATTGGCACTAGTTAGTTTAATTTGATTATAAAACGTTCAACTGTGTTGAATGTATAATAATAATTCAAATAAGTTCTTTTTTTTTTAATCTATGTATTTAATTTAACGATGAAGATAAAACGGATTCAATTAAGTGGAGCCACAAAAATGAAAACTATCAAACATGAAACAAGAAAAGAGTTAAGAATTAGATCTAAAAAAAAAAAAAAGCAAAGCTGTACGATATAGACATGATAAGTTTCCAGTTTAGATTAAATATTTTTTTAATCAGACGGAGAAAATGGGTGCACCACATGTAGCCACTGAGCTCCATATTTATAGCCCCCATGTGACGCCATAAGCAACAGCTCCTTGCACTGAGCTCTATATTAAGCCCCCTCCCCTGTGACACCATAAGCAACAGCTCCATGCACTGAGCTCTATATTAAGCCCCCTGGGACGCCATAAACAACAGCTCCATGCACTGAGCTCTATATTAAGCCCCCTCCCCTGTGACGCCATAAGCAACAGCTCCATGCACTGAGCTCTATATTAAGCCCCCCCCCTCTGTGACGCCTTAAGCAACAGCTCCATGCACTGAACTCTATATTAAGCCCCCTGTGACGCCATAAGCAACAGCTCCATACACTGAGCTCTGTATTTAACTATATTTAGATATAGAGTTCAGTGCATGGATCTGTTGCTTGGGGCATCGCAGCGGCTTAATCATGCACTGAGTGAGTGAATCGATTACCAGCTTTAAAAAATACAATCTTCGGTGTCACAGCGAAACAAAAACATTAATTAAAATTTAAAAGTTATCTGAAGAGTCACGCGCTATGACATGTATTTAAAATGAGGTCAAGAAACTAAAATATCTTCATTTTGAAAGCAATCCTTTTGTTTTGGATGCAGCAATTCCAAATTAAATAATGGATGATGTTTTAAAAGTCAAACTTTTTTTTTTGCATATCTCTCAAACGAATTGTTTGCGGATTAGTTTAGGGCATTTGATTTGTGCTAAACATGTCTGATGAGCTTATGGTTTTTCTAACGTCGCCTTCTTTAATGAACAAAGTAGTAAATATGTTGCTTGTTGTTATTTTTAGACATTTCACGTCATTCATATATGATTATCACGGCGTCCATTTTTCAAAAAAACTTGCGTTCTAATTTACAAGTGTTGAATATAGACTTATTATCCGGCCTGCTCTCTTCATCCTTTCAGCTATATGGCCAACGGATAAAAAAATGCTAGGAAAACATTGAAGTAGATAAATAAGCTTTTTGATAGAACATGAAGATTTTGTATAATTTACAAAAACCTTTTCTTTCTCTTTTTGTTCTATAAACATTTGAAGAAAATGTAGTCTGTTGTAAGAATTTAAAATAAATAATTTATACATACAGACATATAAACATAGGCCTATATTAGAGTAACTTATAATCTGTATGCTTAAAATATTTTTCAGAATTTTAGCAAATGTTTCCAAATGAATGCTCAGGCTAAACAATAAAATCATAAATATTAGAAATTAAAATTCAAACTACATTTTGATTTCTTTTACAAAGAACCTCTTCGAGAGGAAAAAAAGGGGGGGCTTTCCATTCAGAATTTATGTAGTCTGAAAAAATGAAATGGAAAACAAACCTTCCATGATACAATTAAAAAAAAAAGTAAAATCTGCAAATCATTTCATTTTGCGAGATAATTAGTGCAATTATAGCAATAAATGTGAGTTTGTTTAGTCCTAATTATCTACCCTTTGAATTGGCAGCAATTAAAAATGTTCTGACGTGTGCATTTTATAGCTCAACTATGACCATCGGTAATCACGTGTTTGTAGTGTGTTTTTTTTTAATTGTTTTTAAATAAATCCATTTATTTACGTGTAAGCTAGTAGAATCGTCCATCCTTGACACTTTTAATACTCGTTGAATCAATTTAGTGAGTTGGATTGCCAATTAACTCAGTTGACAGCCATTTATACAAAAAAAAATTGTGATGAACTAGAGGGAGATAATTAGTTCAGCTGGAGAGTTATCGATAGCAGTATGCCAACAAAATGATTGTTTGATGTACAGAGATGTTTAAGAAAGACAGTCGATACTGCAGTGAACAAAAATCAATAATGCAGATTTCTGTTTTTGTTTTATCTCTCGCTGTTAGCTTTTCATCAATTTTTTTTACATATTAAAATAGTAGCTGTCCTATTTTGAAAATTGAACATGTATTGCGATTATAAATTTATTGTTTTCATTTATCTATCTATCTATCTATCTATCTATCTATCTATCTATCTATCTATCTATCTATCTATCTATCTATCTATCTAAATTTCTATCTATCTATCTATCTATCTATCTATCTATCTATATATATATATATATATATATATATATGTATATCTTGTTATGTAAGGGCTCTATGTGGCCCTTACACCGGGTTTAACGCGAGTGTCATATGCCAAGAGCAGTTAGTGAACTGATTACAATTAATTCTTTTGATTGTTTATGCTTAGGTCGCAAATACACGGGTTTAGCTGGGGAGTGGGGGGGAGGAGGGGCGGCATATATGTTTGTAAAACTGCTCTTATGTCTTGTATTTGTTAGGAGGATTTCAAAGCCAAAGTAGCTGACAGGTCTTTATATATTCCCATCAATGTCGAGCAAAGAGAAGTTGTTTTTTTTAGAATGAATAGTTAGGTCTACCCAGAGTGGTCTGCCCCTCTTTTTCTGTTTTTCAACCACCTTTTTTTTTTCGTGGATGTCTCCAGCCGAAGAGCATCTTACACTGTGCCTTGTGCAGCCGTTGGTTAAGGTCCTTGATACAGTGATCAAAACACTGCTAACAATTATACCTTTTCACTTATCTTATATGCTGTTGTTGTTCAAACAACAAAGTATAAACAATAACTCTTTAACAAACGCAATGAATCTCAACGTGGTGCACATGGTCATTGGAGGGTGGGGGGGGGGGGTTCAATTTCTTTTTTACTTTTTTTAAATATCTTATCATAACTTTTATTTTGTTATTTGCTTTTATTTTATGATGGTGTAATAATAACGGTCAGAATGTAACATAAAGCGCTGTTACCTTATTAATTGTTTATATCAAAATCAGACTTTTTTTGTCCAGATATTTTTCAGTGTTTTTAGAGCATTTTCGAAAAAAAATGCTCTATTGTCCCCGTTTTGTCTGTCTGTCTGTCATCACCCTAGATCTCAACAACCATAAGTCCTAGACCCATGATGTATATATCACTTTGTAGGTCTTGGCCTGCCATGTGTGCAGCAAAAGTTCATTTCGCGATCTGACCTCTGAGGGCCGTAAAAGGGGGCTTATAAAGTACCGTTTTTTACTATATAAGCTATATTAACATAGTAGCGCCCTAGATCTCAGCAACCATAGGTCCTAGACCCATGATGTATATATCATTTTGTAGGTCTTGGCCTGCCAAGTGTACATCAAAAGTTTATTTCGCGATAGGACCTCTGAGGGCTGGGCTGCAGGGCTCCTAAGGGGCTTATATATATTATATATGGCCCCATTCTACACCTTGTACGTTCAATAATCCATTCATTTGGTGCGAAATACTGCAGCACGTAGTTTCACCAAGATTTATTAAGAAACTCATCAAATGAAATAGTAAGCTTGTGTTCTGAGTTTAATTGAAAGTATCAGAGCTATGCAACAATTGACGGAGTTTTCGGACGATTAAATTACTACAATTTCGAATGTTTTCAATTATGAGTCCTATTTCAGTAACCACAAACCACTTGTAGTTAGATTTAAGAGAAAATAATTTTTTTTTCAAATATAAACAAACGTCTTTATAATATTTTTTTACAGATATATGCATTACACAATTGAATTTATAAACATTTCCAAAATTTACAAATATTTACTGAAAGCTAACAAACGTACTGATACATAACACGAAAATGCGCTAACACGTCCTGTGTCCAGAATGGAACAGGCTTAATTGCTTGTTTTTTTCTTATTATTCCATATCATATTTACTTCTTATTTAAAAAAAAAAAAAACATTTTCTCTTTGTTTTCTTTGTAGCTCAACTTACCTTTTCTCTTTGTTTTCTTTATAGCTCAACATACCTTTTCTCTTTGTTTTCTTTGTAGCTCAACTTACCTTTCCTCTTTGTTTTCTTTGTAGCTCAACTTACCTTTTCTCTTTGTAGCTCAACTTACCTTTTCTCTTTGTTTTCTTTGTAGCTCAACTTACCTTTTCTCTTTGTTTTCTTTGTAGCTCAACTTACCTTTTCTCTTTGTTTTCTTTGTAGCTCAACTTACCTTTTCTCTTTGCTTTCTTTGTAGCTCAACTTACCTTTTCTCTTTGCTTTCTTTGTAGCTCAACTTACCTTTTCTCTTTGCTTTCTTTGTAGCTCAACTTACCTTTTCTCTTTGTTTCCCCTATCTTAGAAGATTGTTTTGACTCAAAACAACAACTTTGTGGGCTTAAGAGTTTTTCGGATGGTGGGACAAGATGCTTTCATAAAGGCCTACCTAGTAAAAGTTCCCTTGTCCCTACAGGGCTATCTGTTTCTATCCCCACAGCATATGAATGGATTGTATAGTAGGCACAACGCCCAGCGACATTTACATCCCCAACTCAAGCTGGGGGAATTAGGGAGACCTAAAATCAGCTTTCCCCAGGACCAGGAAAAATTCCCCTTTTCTCTCCAAGGATCGAACCGGGGAATTAAAGGTTGACAGTCAAGCTCTCTACACCGCTCGGCAACCTGTCTCTCTCAAATAAATTGTGCACCACACTTTCAGAGAGCCACCCCCCACACACACACACGCACACCCAATGGGCGTAGTAAAATAGTCTATGTATTACTAATTCTATATTATAAATCATTAAAAGGGGGTACATTTGAAGTTAGAGTTTGTTTATAACTTGACCTAAAAACCCCAAGGCTGAATATGCAGCATGAGAAATTTAGTATCAAATATAACAAACGCTGCAACTTTTCACCAGAAACTTTTATTAAAATTAAATTAAGTAGACAACAAGAGGCCAGCACCTGACTTAGCCAACCCAAAAAAAAACATTTATTGCTTATCACAAAAAACACAATGTATGATAATACTACAACAACAAAAGCTACATTTAAAACATCAAATTAATACTGAAGTGTGCTCATAAAATTATCAAAAGATCAAATATGTGGCTATTGATGCACAAGACAGTAACTGAAAAGTTTCTAATCTTTACATGTTTACTAGCCCCCACACAAATCAATATCCCATCAATCAGAATTAAAAGATCGATATTTTAACAGGTCAGTTGAAATAAAATCTCAATGTTAACTTTCCTTACTCTGTCTGATGTATGTTTGTACCTCCAGTGACCGAGGGAATGGATGGTCGTGCGGTAAAGCGCGCGACTGTCGACCTGAAGGTACACGGTTCGAACTCCGGTGAGGGCCAAGGAAAATTTTCAGGTCTTGGCTCAAGTTTCCCGATATATCTCCCGTGGTGCCTCCATGGCCATTGCACTATCGGCTATGGTGGGGATGAAAGAAGGGCACTATAAAAACCGTCCCAATAGTGGTTTATAGGATCTAAGAGGTTTCATCTCATCCTTACAGGGACTTCACACACACACCTCCAGTGACCATTGAAAGCTGAGACCTTGGTGAAAGCAGCACATGCCCTAGAAGCCAAGTAAAGCACTGTGCTTTCTATGGGCCCATTCGGGCAGAGTGTGCTTAAATTAAGACTCCTCTCTGGGACAAGGTCAAGAATGAGTGCCCCTTGACTGACACACCACAGGCTGAGCCGCCATGTGACTTAGGCAGCCATGTGACTGGGCAGCCATGTGATTGAGCGGCCATGTGACTGGACGACCACAGAAATAGCATGTTTCATTTCCCGAGCGATTCAAAGAGATTAACAATCTGCTTAAATGAAAAGAAGGTTCATCACATTAGGTGCTGTTAGAATAACACACCATAGTTTATACATTAGGTGCTGTTAGAATAACACACCATAGTTTATACATTAGGTGCTGTTAGAATAACACACCATAGCTTATACATTAGGTGCTGTTAGAATAACACACCATAGTTTATACATTAGGTGCTGTTAGAATAACACACCATAGTTTATACATTAGGTGCTGTTAGAATAACACACCATAGTTTATACATTTTCTTCACTTCTTATGCATGTAAACAATGACTTTACATTACATTAGCCAATAAAAAATTTTAAAAAATAATTTTTAAGTATAAAAAAAAAATACATTTCTTAAAAAAGTTACAAAAAAGAAATTACTACAACACAAATTTAGCCAATCACAAACAAAGGGGGACAAATTCCACCAGTAGAATGTTATATAATTCTTTTAAAAAAAAAATGGGACAATGTGTAGTAATTTACTGAACACATTCATAAAATGGTCAGTTTTAAAAGCAGAAAAAACAGCTTTTGGTCATGTTTCATACATCACATTGTAGATAAAAACACAGTCGTTTATTTTCCATGACGATAAACATGATACAAATAAATATATCACATGAGTGAGGGCAGGTCAAACAGGGGCTGCCAGCACAACCCTATTGAGCAGCCGCAGGAGAAAAACCATCTGGTTGCTCCAATTCTATTTTTATGTTCTAATATAAAACAAAGTATCATACGGAGGATTATCTGCAAGACCTGAGACTTTCTAAAACTCTTATGCCTCCACATAACATACAGCATACATAATTTTCAGCATGGGAAATTTGATTTGTTTGGTGAATGAATAGTTTTTAAATAGCCGTCCATAACAATCAAATCTACCCATGGGCATGATCCTCTATGTTGGGAGATACTGTGGTGGTATTATCCATAATTAAATATATAACCTCAAATGATAAATTATTACAAAATAAATAATTAGAAGAAAAGCTTAACAATAAACCAGTTTGATTTGTAAACATAATTTCATATCTTAGCAGAACAAGATCAAATTCAACTCAATAAACTGTCTTGATAATCGAATATACATATATTACAGTCCATGAAGGCCAGCTCGCAAGAAATAAATACATGGTTATGTTTGGTTAAAAGAGATGCCATATATGTGAACCTTTCTCGGCGCTCCTGCAAATGTCAAAAGATAATAAAAATAAATTACAGATGACAAATATTTGATGACATCTTGCGATATTGTATTAAACAATGCATTTTTCAATATGTCTCTTTGGGCTAATGAGACTTAATGAGCCAGTAAATATAACTAATAAATTTTCTGCACTGACAGCGCACAGTGTAAATGTTGCTTTTTTTTTTTTTGTCTGAAATTATTTTAAATTAATAATTTTGTAATAAATTAAAATTAAGAATGCATGCAATGAATATATATATATAATATATATACATAATGAACCCTTACAATAAACACAATACCAATGAATCACAATTAAGTAGCTAAAGATCAAAAACCTTAAAAAAAAAATATTGCACATTTATTAATTCACAGAAAATTATTCTAGGAACAGTTAAAGGGGTTGGGAGTGGTATCCGTACATGAGTCAAATGCAATAAAAATAAACATTCAAAGATGACTAGATTCAGTAATAATTTCTCCAAATATGTTACAACATAAAAAAATAATAGCAATAGAAAGATAGTAAATGTACCCCACTGGTTTAAATTTCAAAGTAGACAAAATGTTTCAAGGTATATTTCATGGAAAATGTGTCACTTTTAAAAATCAAGTTACAAAGATAGTAATAAATGTGAATAAAAAAACAACTATCAAATAAATTATAGGAGGAGAGAATCACAAAAGCAATAACTGTTTTAGTTTTATTTAAAAGGACACATCAAATAAATTATAGGGGAGAGAATCACAAAAGCAATAACTGTTTTAGTTTTATTTAAAAGGATACATCAAATAAATTATAGGGGAGAGAATCACAAAAGCAATAACTGTTTTAGTTTTATCTAAAAAGGACACATGTTTTTTTGCTTAAATTATTAGACAAAGTGGGTCACTAATCACTCACACAGTATTGTGTATATATATATATATATACAGCGTACATTTTAAACCCAAGCCTGCTGTTATAGTGCACTGGAATATAGAGTCCATAATATTTTTAAAAAATAAATGTCACAAGACATGAGCTACAGCAAGGGAGAGAATTACAATAGCATTTGTTAACATTTTTTGTTTCTCATGTGTTTCAGCTTTCACAAATAGAAGAAAAAATGTCTTTTATATATAAAACAAAGTTGGTAGCAAAGCATGTTATGTCAAATTTCCCTGACAATTTAACTGTGTTATGAGCCAAGTGGATGCTTAACACAAAAGGGAAGAAAAGTAATTAAAAATTGTAATTTTTGTGTTTGATACGAGGTATGTATTATTTTGTTCATTTGACAGGGCTGAGTTCCACAAAATCCTGGACTTCAGACTTTGAATTTTTAACCTCATCAGAATTCAGGCCATAGCATTCGTCAGCCAGGCCTGAATCGGAGCAAAGGTCAGCCACCACTGGACTCTGGTCGATCAGATCCTGGCAGTGTATGTTGGCTGTCATGGCATCTATCTTGTAGGTGGTCAGCGAGATGGTGTCGTTGTGAGGCACCTGGTTCTCTGTGACCATCAGGGGATCAACTATCACCACTTTGTTAGTGTTGTGGTGCTTGTTGTAAGCACCGGACACTGCCACATTATTGCTGGTGACACGCTGCCTGACCCTGTCTTGCAGCTTCTGGTTCAGCTCCCGTATTCTTTCTTCCATCTAGGCATAAGGAGAAAAAAATGTGTCAGCAGTTTATCAAAACTAACGATTCATAAGAAATTGCTACAACATTCATTTCTGAATAAAATAAACAAAATTGTGATGGGACAATGCAGAAATTTTAACAGATTGTCATTTAAATCACAATTTTCTTAATTTCGTATTTTGATTCAACATCAACAAATAGAACAAACAGGTATTGTGTAATGCTTAAAAAAGTTTAGAATGACTTTCAAATAAATTGGATGAGAAATTGGAAAAAGGGAATAAATTTTCAGATTCCAGGCTCCAATGCCCATCGCTAAAACTAATAGTACCTAAATATCATCAACATTAATTTCCTTCTAGTAGTAACTTATTTATGTATTAGATTATTAATTTTTTTTTTTAAATATCAAGGTCATAAGAGATTTGTGAATACCTAGAGTTATATGAAATATTTCAGTGACCTCTGCAGGACAAACAAAAATGTAAATTAGCGATTAAAATGCTTTAATGTAGCATTTTAAAGATTTTTAACACTTTTATATAATTCTCAAAATGGTAGTAGAATACTACAGTACCTATTCTTTAATTACTTAATCATTAAATATTTAAAGGAATAAAAAACTAAAAATGTAATTGAAAAATAAATCAGTTTTACATCTGCAATTTGTTTCTTCAGCTGTTCATTTTCACCCAACATCTTCTGATGTCTCTCTTCTTCCTCCCGACTGACTAAAGAATCGGTTAAACTCTGAACCTCTTGGCCTTCTCTCTGCGGGTTCTGAATTATCTCCAGCATCTTCAGGACATGAAATAAACACAAAGTTAATGACCAATCATCTCTTTTTCTTAAAATAAAATATCAATATATGAAAAAGATTTTTTTTTAAAAATGTTTATATGCTTAGTTGGAAGAGAAATTTAACTAGTTTCACCTTAGGGACAAATATGAGGCCCATCGAGAGGAAACTGCACAATACGATAGCCAGCGACACAAAAGCAAATGTGGCATCTTCTTGGTTGCCAATGATGAGAGAAATAGGAGCAGTGATGACACACAGAACCTGTTGAATTTATAAAAAGTTTCACCGACAAAATTAATTTCTGGATGGATATCAACTTCTCATTTGATTTCAGAAAGGTTACAAATTTGGTCATGAGCCTGAGCAGCGTGGCTCAAGCCAAAGGGACAGCTGCCTGTTTGAGGACACATGAAGACAATGATCTCTGCAGGCTATATTGGGAACAGGCAAAGGGGTGCAAAGTTCAAAAAGTGGTTACAAGCTCCATTAACGGGATGATAAGCACATCCAGAGGCCATTTGGTAGAATGTGTCACTTCCATGGCCATCCTGAATTTCAATCCGCATGATTGCATATTTAAAAAAAATATCCCTGGCATGGAATGGAAAAAGGAAAAAAAAAGGTCCCTCACTCTCTGTGGCTCTTCATTTTATTTTCTAAAATCTTTGCATATTAACAACGATCTTATTTTGAAATAAAAGTTCATTATACTCACCACCACATTGTAAATGCTCATGCCCACAAATCTGGAGTCATTCACTTGCTTCAGTTTGACACTTCGTGTTTCATAAGCCAGGAAAATACCGAAGATGAGGAGAATTCCTTTATATCCAAAGAGAACACCTAAACCAAATAAACAAAGATGAACATGAATACAAAATATATAAATTAATTTATTGTATCATGATGCTCATTCTGTTCAGTAGATGTTCTATGCCCCTCACCTTCTCCAGTGGTCTGATGAGATTACATTAAAAAAAAAAAAAAAAAATGTTCCGTCTAAAACATGTATATATTTATGATGTGCCTAAATATGTGTACCTACTCCTTGTAATAATAGCACTAGTGCGCCACGTTAAAAAAAAAATGGATAAAACAAGGCAGTGACAATCACCTAGCCAAATATTTAAATTCTCAGAGTGGCAGTGCTCCAGCTGTGGCCTCAGCTCTATGTCATCCTCTGTGTTCGTTGGCTGGATGCGTGCAAATGTTTCCAGTTTTCTCTGCAGTGGATCCAGAACTTGCCAGGCCGTCAGGACTCCAACGTCCAATAAGATTAAGATGGCCAGCACAGTGAATAGCTCCCAAATTTTCACACTCTGCAAAGAGAATATGCAGCTTTGTAATTTCTACAAACAGTTAAATAGATGAGTCTTCTGACTCTATTCCAACTAGAAGCATCATTTCAGTAAATATTTTTTCTTCTGCGAGTTATTTTCTAAATATAAATTGAATTCAAATCTTTGTGATTTAATATTAAGTTATTTTTATTTTAAATTTGAAAAAAAAATTTTTCATTGATTAGAGTATTACATTTGTATATGCATGTCTATTTCGCCATTCAAGATTTTTAATCTTATTACATTTGTATATGCATGTCATATTCAAAATTTTTAATCTTATTACATTTGTATATGCCTGTCATATTCAACATTTTTAATCTTATTACATTTGTATATGCATGTCATATTCAACATTTTTTAATCTTATTACATTTGTATATACATGTCATATTCAAAATTTTTAATCTTATTACATTTGTATATGCATGTCATATTCAAAATTTTTAATCTTATTACATTTGTATATGTATGTCATATTCAACATGTTTAATCTTATTGCATTTGTATATGCATGTCATGATTCAAATTTTTAATCTTATTACATTTGTATATGCATGTCATATTCAACATTTTTAATCTTATTACATTTGTATATGCATGTCATATTCAACATTTTTAATCTTGTATATTATAATCTCCAAAACTTTTTTTTTTATTTTTCAACCTGTAAATAGACTTTGACAACATTAAAAAAAGAGTACGTTTTGCAAACATGAACTACTTTCATTCAAATATTATTTTTATTTTTTTAATAAGAAAGAGTAATTATTTTTGACAATTTGAAAACATATTTTTAAACACAATCAAGAAAACTTACTTTTTAATTTTCTAAGAAAATTTTTTTTGATATTGTAAAATATTACTTCACATCAAAAGAAAATTAGAAATATAGTTATGATAGGGTTATGTATGAAAGTAAATCAGTAATCTTTTACTTACAGCTCTTTCTTTTTTACGTGATGTTGTCAGCTGATGCACTGTCCAGATTTTAGAAAACATGGATCCATAACTGAGTGTAAACCCCAGAGACAACAACCAAGCTCGGACCTTACAAAAAAAAACAAAATAAAAATATATAAATGTTTTTACTAAATATGCTTAGAAGGTATAAAAAAATTTTTTTTTACGCATTTAAAAGAAAAAAATAGAAGATTTAGAGCTAACCTGACAGACTAAAGGGTAGTGATAATCAGGCACAAACTTGCCATCCAGTCCAAGCAGTACAATACAACCAAGACAAATCATGCAGCCAACCACCGTAAGATTGTTAATGGCCGGCTGAGAGAAAGCCACACACCTGTATACATTTTTTTTTTTTTACAAATTATAGCATTTCCCAGAAACAACATGCTGAGACTGGATACATTTATTAAATCTTTTGATTTGCCAATAACTACCATATTTACAGACAATAAAAGTCACCTGACCATATGATACACTTAGATTTAAGATCAGGTAACAATTAAAAAAAAAAAATTCGCCAGTCATTCAGACTAAAAGACGCACCCTGACTTTTTAGGACAAAAGCCCGAAAGAAATGGTAAGTAAATTATAGAGATAAATTGATACTTATAAAGCTTGCGGTATTAATTTTATTCAGATTAATTATAGAGATATTATTTTCTCAAGTCCTCTCTAGTAACTGTACAGAAATAGAAAAAAAAATTATAATTAATATGTTCTGATTAACATAAGTTTAAAAAGAAATATGCATCAATTCAGTACTTAATAGCTGAACTTACTGTCTGTTTCTGTTAAGATGGTTGAACAGCAGACAAAGTATCCCGGCCAGGATACCAACACCAGCCAGACCACACATTGAGAAGTAGAGAGTGTGGGAGACAACTCGCAGGTCGTCTATCACCTGGGTGTGATCAGGTGGTGGACGGCCCCCTGCAAAGAAGTGAGAAATGGATCAGAAATCATGTACATTTTTTTTAGTGATAGTGACTATAAAAACAATTTCTTAATTGAGATACTGAATCTGAAAATGTTAATTTACCTAGCCACTTTTCCTTTCTGTACCACGTTAAATTGTCTGCTGCTGCATCATACACAGCTAGTTTTACATACGACCCATCTGAAAAGTTGTTAATATTGTCCTGAATTCTTTTTTTTTAAATCTAGTAGAAGCAATTTTGAAAGAAAATAATTGAAGGGCAACTCACTGATAAATTGCTCAATTTGGGTCCACGCTATTCGATCACCTTTGGCTGAAAATGCTACATTTCCAGAGATGCCCAGAAATTTTGTAGAGTTCATAGCATTGTAAATGGCATTGGTGATATTTTCATTGTAATAGTCAAAGTCTTCAAGTTTCATACTCCTCTCAGCCAATCTATGAAACCAATATTCACACGAATAATAATTACATGTGACATATCAAAATCAAACTTTTCATGTGTCGAGCCAATCTCTGTAACCAATATTCACATTATTGCAAAAATAATAAAGGAAAAAATTAATTACATAAAAAAATAATAAGTTGAAAAAAAAACTGTTAAAAAAGTATTTAAACTGTATCAAGATTATCATATTTAAATGGTTGACATGATGGAGAAAAAATAATAATTACATGTAACATACCAAGATCATATATTTCAAATGTCAATAAAATTGCTGTGTATAACCAACATGTTATTACAAAAGGTACATTACTCACTGAGCAACAGTTTTATTGAACGCAAAAGCTACAGCCCAGACTGCGTCATAGGCTAGCGGAGCTTCTGGGTAGCCAGTGATTAAACTTGTGTCTGTTGTGTTTAAAATTTTGTTCAGCCTTTGAGTGAACTGCTGGGCAGTCTGAAAATCAAACATATGAAATTGCAATGATGAGACTGTAGTGTTACATCAACATTTCCATACTCTACAGCAAATTTATTTAACCTTTTGTAGAGTTCATAGCATTGTAAATGGCATTGGTGATATTTTCATTGTAATAGTCAAAGGCTTCAAGTTTCAACAATGAAGTCTCCAACTGTACTTACCATGCCAACATCCGTCATTGTTGGCTCCTGATGAATCATGACAGCCTCAGTGGTGAAGTGACCCTCTAAGGCTTCCTCCAGTTGTTCTATTGTACAGTTGTGCCTGTCGTCCTTGACCTTGTACCAGTTGTCAGGGTACCAGCCAATGATAAACCAGACATGTTTTTTGCCATACAAACGTTCTTTGTAAGCCTGGAATGAAGTTATTTGATTACATTCACCCTACCAAAGCAGATATAGACCTATATAACTCATGGAAAAAAAATGCATGATTTTAAGTTGTGTTAAAAAACTATAGAGAAATGTTCTTCAAATAAAAAAAAATAAATAAATTAATAGTTTTTCTATTTTGTATTTTTTTACCTTTAATTTATTTAGTTAGCCACATAATTTAACTGAATTCTTCACTGATTAGTAAAATCTTTTTGTCCTAATGATGCTTTCTATAAATATTTCTTGTCAATTATATAAACTTTTCTTCTTTCTTCCACACGCCTGAGCTTACCTGACAAAACACTCTGCGAGCCATATCTTCGTAAAACACCCCAACAATGATTCTTGCATCTTGTCTCTGCACATAATAGACAAATAAATTTTTAAATCATCTTTTTCTGCCTCTCTTTATGAGTTGCATAGGTATTTCACTGAGTGTATTAAAAATCTTTTTCTGATTCAACATACTTAAAATAATTATACTTTCATCAAAAGATCAATTATAAACATATATTTAGTCTGAAAGTTTCATTTCCAACCTTAAGGTTCCGTACAGCATTGGTTGGGTCGGTTAAGAAACTCTGCCGAACAGCTATGTCTATACCAGCCTCTTTTACTCTCTGTTCTAAATCTTCAATGGTCTGTAAAAAAAAAAATTGAAGCATACACATCAGAATTTACAATGACTACAAGAAAAAATTGTCTCTTATTTTTAAATATATGTTTAATTTATAGAACAGAGGTATTACTGATGTAAAAAGCTCTTGAGTTTCTTGAATGGTTGAGATTCTTTGCCATTTAAATCTTTTAAAGACTTTGACTCTTATAGGATTGTGAAGTGTAGCAGATGGGTGAGTGCGGAAAAATGTTGGAAACCTTTCTCGGTTGGAGAGTGCTGGTGAACTACCTCCATAAGACAACTGAAAATTAGAACAATGTACTATAAAGCGGTATAAGATAAAGCAGAAGTGTTCAGTGTTCTACATTTTGTGTTTTAGATTAAAATATCTCTTAACATTATCAGCAAAAAAATATGTTTCCTCAATGAAAAGGAGTTTCCTAAAAAGACAATTAGATAGACTGCAAATTATTTCTATGTATAAATATCTTCTGTAACAGAATGTGTTATTTTTACTCATAGGGCAACTTCACTACCCCCGTATGGCAGTGCTAAACTAAGTCAGTTTGACCAAATATTTTACACATATGTTTGTGTGACCAAAAAGAAAAATTATTAAAACAAGCATCTGATTTTTAACAAAACAATATTTTTTTTAACCATAAAAACACTCTACCCACCATTTCTGAGAAGGTCTAGGAAAACATAGGTAGATGACTGGACAAAGGGAGTTGAACCCACCACATGCAGATCAGAATACAACATGCTGATCTGGTTCACATTTAAAAAAAATCTAATAATTAAATGGATAAAATGTGGTAGAAAAACTCCAACTTACAACAACTAGCTTCCACATCTTGGCTGCTTGAGCTACAAAAGTAGAAACAATACTGCATCCCGTGAGGACCAAAAGTTTTGTTGGTTTTTCATACAACAGTTCATACAGAACTTTGGTGCCTAAACCTGGCTTGCACTGAAAAATTTAATTGAACATCTTTAAAAAAAAGTCTATTCTGAAGCAGAACAGTTTTTAAAAGAGACAAAAATGCATTTTTTTAAATCCTAAATGATTTACAATCTCATTATTAAAATAACAGTATTCAACATATATTTTTCAAAGCAATCACGTTTAAAAAAAAAAGACTGGTAAAAGATATTATTTATTACGTACCTGACTGTCACCACGCTTCATTTCCAGCTTATAATCTGGTAAAATGTCAGTACGATTGTTAACATCCGCAAGAGCCATTTCCACTGCTGGTAGACAACCAACACCTCCTGCCCAACTTCCTGACATTGGGAAAATTCCCCCAATGGTCAAAGTCTTTTGTTTGTAAAGGGTTTGACAATTTTTAACAGTAATTACCATTATTATTATTACAAAAAAAACAAATTTCCTGTTTTCCGTCATCATTTTTGCTTTAATTGATCAAAATTACAAAAGTGAAAAAAGCACAATAACATCTAACAAGAAAAGTAAAACCAGATAAAGATATATTCAATCTTCTGTAAAGAATTAGAATAAATTAATAAAAAGAAAAATATTTTTGCTAGGTATGTATTTCTAAATGCTTATCTCAACTGTTTTGTTTGTGAGGGATTTTTTTTTACTATATACATTACTCTTAATTCCCGACTCCCTCCAGACCTGACACAACCATTGAAAACAGTAGCAATTACAACTTTTAGCATCAAGAAGAAATATAATTACTAAGTATAAAGAGCAATAAAATAGGCGGTCAATTAAAATTAACATCTAGAATAAATTCATAGTCTTTGAATTTTCAGTTTGCCTGCTAAACGCTCAGAGAAGATCATTTGGAGAAGACAGCAACAGCTTTAAGCCTCTTATCAGCCTGTAGGAGATCCACATAAAATCGTGGGCCAATGGTATAATTGATCATGTAATCAGTTTTGCTGCTATCACTATAAAGTAATGTTTGATGACATTTTGAAATGACTCATGGTTTCAAGGCATTCTAAAAAATTTTGAGAACTTTCACAATTATATTTAAAAAAGAACTACCTAAAAAAGTTCCCTAAGCCCTAAAGGGCCATTAGGGCAGAATAAGTTTAGAAAATCATCTGTTTCTGTCTCTGTGATTGTGTGGTTAGCGCAACGCTCAGCCGCCTTTACTTCCCCAGCTAAAGACAGGTACCCATTTAAAGCTGGGTGGACATGTGGGACTTTAACCAATTTCAAACAAGACCTGAAAAAACTCTTGTTTTCTCACAGAGAATTGAAACCAGTACTCTTAGGTGACAGATGTCACATTGAAAAGGTTTGTTGCCAGAATGAACCATTGCTTAATTCCCGTAGAATATTCATTAATAGCTTATATTTCATAGTCTAACAAAATACATGTAGGTCTTTTTTAAAATATATGATGTATAATTTAGCTTTTAAAAAATGCATGTAGCATACATATCATATGTTACATAATTGTATAAAATGACTTATGTTTATTGCATATCTTTCTGCATTTATTTTAGATACATTCCTCCTCCACAGTATTCCCAATCACACAACTGGCTGAGTGTGCACACATAAGACAAGAAAGCCTAGAAATGTTTTTTTTAGTAGGCCTATTTACCATGATGTTGTACAATGCAATATATTTGACCTCAAACAGCCTTTACTCACCATTAGACTATTAGGGGAACATTGTGCCCCCCCCCCCCCCCATATTTAAGACATGATTTCCATGTATGCTATGTAATTTTCTAAGTCATAAGTTGGAATGAACATTGCATTCTTAATTCTAACAAAATTATGAATGTAATTTATTTGGCATGTATCATATGAATAAGAATACGCTTTTTAGTATTTTGATAATCTCCAACATCATTATCATGTCTAATGATTGTAATGATAAAAAAAAAAACATCATGTGAAAAATTTAACAATAACTACACTTATAATCAAACAAACGTTTTTCAAAAAGCATGATATGAAGGATATTTATTCACAGTATTATTTATGAATAATCACAATTATGAAGTTATGTTGGCATTAAACATAATTATTTACGACAGTATTAATAGACAAAATATTGATGATATTATATCATTATCATATAATATTAATATTTATAAATAATATTTTCTTGTGTTATTAATGCAAATATAATTGTGTAATTCCACAATAGAACTCAAGAAATAACCACCAGTTTAACTCTTTTTTTAAACTCACTCTTATAAAAAAATCACAAGATATCTATTACGTTTCCATTCATACATTAATTATGTTGAGAAGACATTAAATAACTTCGGTTCTCCTGATGACATTTTTTTGATCACCAATGAAAACAATGTGCCGGAAATTTTCGGTATAAAATTGAGTGTCTATTCGCACTATAGGATTGACTTAAAATACAATAAACATGAGGGGGGGGCAAAATATATTTTATGAATTCGGTATGAATATAGTCTTTCAAAACAAGATTAATATTTTCAAATACGTATTTTCTTTTGCTATTGGTGGATAACTAACATATATGCATATTTAATCGGCATGCTCTTTAGATTTATTTGTTTTGTTTTATTACGTCTGTACGGTAAGGATAGTTTTACAATTTACTAAAAATAAAGGGACATAAATATCTGTTTCTTCTCTTGTTTTTCGATTCGATGGTGATAAACGTGAACAAGTGACGTCTTATTTTCATCCTTAACTTTATCAACAAGAAATTTAAAAAGAAAAGAGTGTAAGTTCTGTTTTCTTTTATTCACCGATTTTAAAGACCAACTTGTATATTTATTTCTTAAGTAAAAAAAAATAATATAAAATCCCACATGAACAGACTCTTGATTCGCACTAGCTCCACGTACGTCATGTGACGTACGATGTATTTTTTTTTTTACCTCGTACGTCAACAGAATGAACTCTTATGATTTGAAGTTATTTTCTTTTCTCAATTTTTTCTAATTATACATTAAAATGAGAGGTTAGTTTGTGTGGTGCGCTAGTGATGTAGGTTGTTCGCTTGGCTGAGACCCAGTTTGGCTAGCTATGTGTGGGTTCGATTCCTAATAGAGACATACATTTTTTTGTTCAGATTTTATTTTTCAGGATCAGGGTTAGGGTGTGGAGCAATATCTATTGATGGTTATTTTTTTAAAAAATCATAATTTTTTTTTTCCAGATTTTTTTTTCAGGATTAGGGTTAGGGATAGGATTAGGGTTAGGGTGTGGAACAATATCTAATTATGGTCCCCGAAAAAAAAAAATATCTCCGATTTTTAACAGTAAGTGACATCATCAACGTCTGCAGTAAATAAGAGTTCTCATTCGTTCTGTTTACTCTTTAAATGTGTTAAAACGATCGCCGATTTTGAGCACCATCATTGTGTAAGTAATAATATCATAATATAAACTGCATTTATAACTTTACATCATAAGAGTTCATTCTGTTGACGTACGAGGTAAAAAAAAATACATCGTATGTCATATGACGTACATGGAGCCAGTGCCCTCTTGATTACAGATTAGACTGATTAGACTTGATTCTGAGTGACTTAATCATATGGGTCAGTTTTATCTTTATTTTATGCTCAATTTTCATGACTTCAGTTATTTATTGAGTACTGATTAAAAATAAAGATGCAAAAAATTTCTTGATAAAGTCTTTAAAGAAACAACTTATAAGTGAATTTTATTTCAGTGGCTGTCAAAGTTTTACACTTTGCTACAAAAACCCATCTGTATAATCTGTGAAAATAAAAAAATAAGATAAAAGAGAATCAAAACCTCTATTGCTCTTTAATTTTAGAGATATAATCTGCCCCTTATACTTTGCATATTAACAAAGTCTTAGACTGGTAACTTAATGTTAAATGAGAAATAGTTGAAATCTAGATTATTTAATACTATCTGTACCCTGCAAAGGCTTTGCGTAGAGATAGACTATCATTCATCTTTGATACATATTTTCAAATTTTTTTTTTTTAAGTTATGAATGAAATTAAAAATCTAATTAGGTGTTGTTACTTTTCATTAAAACAAATAAAAGGGTAAATTATTTTAAAAAATTGAATTGAGAGGAATTGAACCTAGATAGCCAGCATATAAAAAAATGCAAGCAATTTAGCCATTCAGCCACCACGACACATATTAAATTCAAATTTTAATGTATTATATTAAAGATTGCTCGATTACTTTGCACTTCCACTTATTTTGTAATTTAAAAATAAATCAAAGCACTATTTATTTTACAAAATAAAATATTATAATAGCTGAGAACTTAATTGTATAGAAATTAGCAGAATTTCTGTTTTTTATATTAGATGGACTTTTAAAAATAACTTTATTTACGAAATTAGTTACGACGACATCAGAGAATTTCCAATTATTACTATTGTTTACGTGCGATGATTTTAAACTGCTATACGGTTGTATTAATTCTTTACTTTCAAAACGCAGATGTAAGGCAGGTATTATTTATATAGATAATTCATAATTTTAATTTTGTGTGACCCAAACCAACCAAATTAATCTGGTCACTTGTGTAGTTGGGGGTTGTCTCACACATTATTCATTAAGAATAGCCTATTTGTCCATATTATGGCATGCATCCCCATGAGTTATTGCCAAATTTAGAGCTATTATTTCTTGGAATATAACCCCATTGGCCATAATGGCAATGGGGATGAAAATATACTTTAATTAGGATATGTGAAGTTTAAATATAAAATGATCAATGTCTAGAAGTAAGTGACTTTTTATATTTTACTTAGTGTTTATAGTTTTATACTTAATCTGATGTTAAAAAATAAAGAATTTATTTAGAATTTTTTATGTAAATAAAATCCACATTTCCAGCTCTCCAGCTAAAGAATTCAAACACTTAGGAAATGTATTTACACCACAAATACTGTACCATAATAGATAGCATTTAATATTATGGGATCATCATTTCCAGTCAGTGGCGTAACCAGCAAAAAGTGCGGGGGGGGCTCACATAGTTTGACAGTCTTTTTTTATAACTTTATAACGTAAATTATGTATTGATGATTTGGCCTGGGGTGGGGCTCAAGTCCCCCCCCCCATCCGGTTGTGCCACTGTTTCCAGTCATCCCTGTTGGGGTGTGAGCCACCAAAAACAGACCATAGCCATCCTCTCAAGTTGATTCTATGTATAACCCATATTGGTGGTGTAAGCCTTCAGGTCCTGCTGTCAAGTGTATCTGGGACACCACCCCCCCCCTTCTACCTTCTATCTCAGCTCCTACCTAGTTTTACTAGTAGCTGGTTTATTTAAGGCATAACCTATCCAGCCCCATCCTCTTCCTGATTTCTTCTTAAATCAAGAATAGGCAGATCTTTTCCAAAAGGCTAGCATTGCTGATGGTGTCAGGCCAGCAGATCTAAGAACTCTTCTCAGGCAGCTGTAGGTGAAGTTCTAGACATTCTTGATGATGGCCTTAGTCATCCTTTAGGTGTCTGCTCCATACAGCGAGAATTATTATGAAATGGGAATTCAAAATGAATATACATACAATCCTCAGTATCATGAGTATATGTGAGGACACAACCATGATTAATTGATAATGAAGAAAGATCATCAATGTATTAGAACAGGTTTAATCAAACATTGTAAGAAAAGTGTATCCTTTTATTTTTCTAACAGATAACTGCACAGGAAGAAATAACTTCAAAATGCTAGAGATAACTTGTAATGATCGTCTTGGAAAGAAAGTCAGAGTCAAGTGCAAGTATCCTTTGAGAAACTTGATGCTGCATAATAACCTAATTGTTCATTTCAGTATTTTGCTGTCAATTAATTAATAATAGGGAAAAAATGCATATCCAACCTTATTAAATATTGAAGTATTAGGGTAATTTATTTGTTTTAGCCATGTTATTTTAAAGTAAAAGATGGGGGCGTTGGAAATTAATGCAATATGGCTGATTTTTAAAACAAAAAAAAAAGAAAAGAAATAATATATTGCCTGACAGTATATACCAATACACTGTTAAAGATACTAACATTAGTGTTATGTTTTTTCAAGGTGTTTTTTTTTTTTAAATAATACATGTAATTCTTTTTTTTTTTTACTACATGGGAGCTAGGTTGACTTTGTTCAACTTTTAGCTGATTCAATTTTGTGTAATACATTATCTTTTTATAGATCCATAGACTCTTAAAAAATGAAATTTTCAAGGCTGGAAAAATTACTGACAAACTCTCTTATATAATACTTGTAATAATTAATGCTGTGAGAGTGAATGCTATATATGATCTATTTTTCCAACTAATTCAATACAATTTTCCTCCAGGTTTTCAATAAAAATATCAGATGATAATAAGTTTAATTTTGTTGTGTTTGTTGCCTGTTAGATTTATACATTTTTAGTAGGGATAGGATGGCAAAGTCAAGGCTTACCTTTTCACCAAAAAAATCTATTCTAAAATGTCAGTAATTATCCGAAATCTCCAGATGTGCCTGAAATAAATTATTTTAACTCATCTTAAAGTTAGACTCCTTAACATGATTTAGTGAAGATGACACAATAGGTGATTTGAAGAAATTAATAGCTGCACAGACTGGGACAAGAGCTGACAAAATCGTTTTAAAAAAATGGTAAAATTAATTTCTTGATAATTTCATATTATGCTTGAAGTTAAATGCCAAATTTACAATTGCTTAGTATAATTGTTTATTATTATATGCATGGAAGGAAATATTTATTTTTGTTGGCACATCCACCAGGTTTATGCCATGGGGCTAAAGAGACATACATTTTATTTTATGGAGTGAGCCCTCCTCAATGCTGATGATATTGGTTGCTGCCTCTCATTCTCTCAATTTCTAGGTGTTTGTACTTAGACAGTTTTACTGTATGTTTCTGTCAGAAGGAACATACATATCAATTAAATAGCAGGTTTTATCTACTTTTTTAAAAATTATTTTTCTGGCCTGTTGCATTGATTCTCCATTCAGTATGAATTTTCGACTGCTGTTTCGGGCATATTTTTATACTAGTTGTCTTAAATAAATTATGAATTCTTTACATGTTTGCCATATTTGCAGATCTATTTTAAGATAAATGTAATCAGTTTTTGCCAGTTTGTCAATGTCAGGTGCTTGATTGTCGCTGGAAAATGTGCACATTTGGTTAGTACCATCCTTTACTATGTGATTTTGGTACCATCAAGTGGACAGGCAGTGTTTTTGTGCTGCAATTAAGAAATCTTCAAGTATCGGTTTCAATATAGAGGATAGGCCAATTGGTTTAGATGACACCTGCAGCTTTACTCCCATTTATCCGTACTGCCTTCTTCCCGGTTCCGGTAAACTTTAGGGTATGTTTAATTCAGAGTGAAATTTTTCAGCTCTACAGGTCAATGATCTCTAACTATGATCAGGTGACAATTTTGTGATTCCTTTAAGTACATATTGGGTCTTACAGTGGCTATTTTGTTGTACAGCTCATATTTACTTATGGCCGTCACTTCCGGGTGTGGGTAACAAACAACAATTCTTCCTTAGACCTCTGTACTTAGCCCTCAACTCCACTTGAGCCCCACATCCGGGTGCCATTTGCATTGAGATCCCACCTCAAGACGACTTAGTTCCCTGATTTCTTCTTCACTTGGAACTTTCCGGAAGGCAGCATTGGCGATGCTGTCAGACAAATGCATCTGAAGAATTCTTCTAATGGCAACTGTCAGTGAAGGTTGGTCTTTGTCATCCTCTAGGTCTCATACCATTAAACTGACTTCATGATAGGGTTGAACAGTCAGATACTATTGTTCAAGGATTACTCTCTGGGATACCAGATGTTTTGAGCTGGATATATATAGTTGGCTCTTGCTTTGCCCATCCTTGTCTTAACATCAGCCTCTGTGCCACCCTGCTGATCTACTATGCTACCTTGAAGTAGAGCAAGGATCAGCATTCAGCCAAGTCTATTGGGTTCTTTTCCTTCTTTCCTTGGTGGGTTTCTTCATAATCCAGTCTATGACAACTAAAAAAAAAAAGGAATGGTGAAAGCAAGCATACTTTTCTGTCTCTAGTATGCACCTGGAGGCTGCCTATGATCTACAGTTATTCCTGTTTTTTTTTTTTAATGTTTTGTTATGATATGTATGTATGTATGTTTCCTTTTGGTTTTTTACAGGTATACTATTTTTAAAGACCATGTGACACTTGGAGATTGTATCCTTTCTATTTTTGTTCTACATTTTTTTTATATTTTAATTGATTGGTAGAATTGAGTAAATTCTCAATCTATTATCTAAGATTTTCAAAAGCTAGAAGTTTAAATGTTTTTTTTTTTTTTGTGTGTTAAATATAGATAGATGACTGATTTTTTTTTTTTTATTCACACTGCACACTTGTCCTTAACATAATCAATAGATGAAATACATGATGGAATGAACCTGGAGTTATATTACCAGTGACAGTTTTCAAAATGTGGTGTTACCATTTTATTTCATATTAAAAAAGTAAACTTTTCAACTGGCTCACGACTGGTACATTTTTTTTAAAAACTGTGTTTTAATATGTATTATTATCACTTACAAATAATTAGAGCTGGATTTATTCCCTCCTTTTATTTTTCATTATCATTTGACATCTGACATTCATCAATTAAGATTTGTTCAACTAATGTCTTATTCTGCCTTGTATAGCATTTAGTCATTTGTATAAAACTTTGTGAATAAATATATTATTTTATCACTGGAGTTAAGTTTCTTTTTTTTTTATAACCATGACAATGTTAATTGTAAATTAGTATTACCTGATATTTATAAGTATAGGTTTGACGATGAATTTGAGAGTAGGTAGATATTGCTCAGTCTGTTTTTTTTCCCCTTAATTTTTGGTTTGCTCTGTGATTAAGCACTTGGGTATCTTTGTCTATGATTGAAGAAAATAGTCTGTTATCAGATTCGATTAGTAATAATATTATTTGCAGGGCCTGATTTTGTAAGCCCTAGGCACTATTATAACTAATTTAATGTTATATAATTGTAAATTTAAAAAAATATTTTTTTACTTTTGTAGGCCCCAGGCACAGTGCCTTAGACGTAAATCGGGCCTTGGTTATATGTTTGCAACTTGTGTGAGCTTTACTTTTTTTTTTTTTACCTTTAACTGATGTGGCTGTTTGGAAAATTAAATGGACACATTAGCAGACATACATCTGTTGTGCTCTTTTATGTCATTTCTGTGTGCTTATAGACTTGGTGGTGCCCTTCTCCTCTTCATGTCAGAAGCCTATAATTTTGGCTTTACCAGGGATTGAACCCTGTTCCCTCTATATTTGAGTTTACTATCGACTTCCCTATCCAGCTTTACTGTTGACCAAAATTTTTTTTTTTTCTAGAAAAATGGTGAATTTCGGACATCATAATCAAGACACTCAACACATAATTGATGTATAATTAAAAAGTGTTTTTATTATTTAAATATCACATGTAAATACTAATGGTTTTTGTGATAAGTAGCATTTATGAAAAAAAATGTAGGCTATATGCTCAACAGCAACACATCATCTGGGTCATTGGTCTAAGATCAACCTGGTGTCTAATTTTATCATATTTTTCTAATACTAATTAGTCCCTCTCTGCAGATTTTTCATGTAACGAACATTGTGAGTGGTCAGTTACTGAAGACAAGCTTATCCATTGATAATCAGGATTGGCCTTTTTCTGGTTGAGCACATACCATGTTATTGAGCTATTAATGTACCCTTTAATTAATGAACATCATCCCTTTCATGTTTGAATAAGATTTGAACAATAGTAATAAAACATAATTAGTTTCAATGTATGCTGTTTAATTTTCTATAGAAATACTTCTTGTTTTCTTAAACGTCTAATGATTTTAACCTTTATTTCTTCTTGAAATAGTACAAATGTTTCATAAAAGGAAAATTAAGTTCTAACATAAATCTATTTAACAGTATAGAAATTTGTGTATCAAGAGTTTGACTATCCGTTGTTCGCTTAATACAATACAATTAAATCAATAAAAAGCTTATTAGTTACTCCCTGTAGTTTTGAAAGAATAGACTTTATTCACTCCAAAGGTACCAAGACTTTGACTTATAAAATCAAAATCCAGAATGGGTCAAATAGGTTATATAATCCACTGTTGATATGGTATTCAGACACTTTGCAATATTTTATGTGTTATTTCACTTGATTACCAGTTCTTTTTTTCTTTTTGGATCTGAGAGAACCATGTTCAAAGCTGAACACATGTTCAAATTTAAGTCTCAAAACTAATAATAATACTGAAGATGCACTGCCATTACTCTACTACATTTTGTAGTCATCAGACAGGTTTCCACTAAAATAAACGAGTTGGATAAAAGACTGATTAAATTGTAAAATAAATATAGTAATGCTCGTGTGTAAAACAAAGTCGTGATAAAGAGTTTTTAAAATTAACTGTTTAAATTTAATAAAAAATATGTTTCTTTTTTTTATTTTACAATAAATTTTAATCGTATGTTTAAAAAGCAGATGATAAAGTTATAGGGTGATGAACGTCGTCCTGGTGTTTTATAACCTTTCCGCTGCCGATTCCCAGCAGATGTTGTGAGAATATCTCAGCTTGAAATGCTTAGGCCTAATTTTAGTATTATTGATGGCTGCAATGGAAGTAACCTCTATGTTAGTGTCGTTCGTCATAGGTAAGCACGGTTATATCCCTTGATTGGTGTAATGAGAATTTTTTCGACTCATAGTGACTCATATTTGTTAAAAATAATAATTCATTAATTGCAAAATCAATAATTGAATCGAGCATTGTCTAATAGTAAGAACATGCGTGCACAATTTCAAGGAAATATATCACAAAAAAAAGTGCCTCCAACATCGATTACATTTTCACCGTATAAAAATACATAAATTAACAAGTTTTTGAGTGGGTAACAGAAAAAGCTTCGGATATTTCAAAAATCTATTAATAGTATAATGATTCCTAATTTATAGCGAAAATTTTAAAATAATGTTACTATGCGGAATAACTGACCGTTTTCGCAGTATTGCCGAGCATCGATGTTGTAGTGAGGTATCTTTAGAATTGTTTTAAAATAATTCTAATTAAAACCCTTTGTAGAGTATTCAAGACAAGTTATTGTTGAAAAAAAATGTAATCGAGGATTAAAAGAAAATCTTTTTTTTAAATGTGTCATGAAGGGGTGGGCACATATCTATGGTGGGCACAATTTTTTGAGTCACGGGCCACATTGGGTTCGTAGAGTTAACCGTTGGGCTGGACCAAGATCGGATAAATTGCCCGTTTGAAGATTCATAGATGTGCAATTGAAGTCTAGATTTATTTTTATAAAAAATCTGTTCAAAGAATAAACTGAACTAAAAGTTACATGTTTTTATTTGTTATTTGGCTAAACTATACGTATTTAAATATCAACTCCAAGAGTTATGTAAGATTATTTTTTTTTCGAACACTCTGTTAAAGGAGTTCTTTTATTTGACAAAATAAACGGCCATTTAAAGAAATTAGAAACAAAAATCCTTTATATTAGTGATTGTATATTCTAGCTGTTTTTTTTTAAATAATAAACAATAACATATGTCCACGAAATATCTAATACATAATCGTCTTTCCTGGCGAGCGTATGTATAACTTCCGCGGCTAAAAATAGACTGGGGAATTCCACAATTTTAGTCTCACTCAAGGTAAGTTAACTATTGCTTGGCTAAAAATAGTCTTGGGAATTCCAAGTAGTGCGCAAATTATGTAAAGTTGTAAAGATGGCCAAAGGGATACAACTCAATTATAAGGAATCACTCGCCGGTCCGGGTACCCGGGCCTTTGATCTAGTATAGAATAAGCCTACTGGTCGCCTCTACTAGGCAATATGTGACTTGGCTTTGGACAATCTACAAAACTAGTTACATTTCTAGTGTTTTTATTATTGCAATAAAGCGTATTGTATTATTATTTGTTGAAAAATGTTGAATGTAAAAAAAAATCTAAATTAATAGTTAATAACAAACTATGAAAAAAAATCATCACGTTATAGTCACAAAATCAACTGTTTTTCTTCTTGTATCCGGAATTCGTATTAAATCAAGGCCGTAGCCAGAATTTCGTTCTGGAGGGGAAGGGGTGTGAGGAGAGTTTTTAATAAGAAAAAATTGGAACGCAATGATAAACAAGTATATTTTGTAATAGAATTTAATTTTTAGAATTAATTGGGGGGGGGGCTGCAACCCCCCTAGCCCCCCCCCCGGCTATGGCCTTGTATTCAATGATACATTGTTTACAGTCCTGTGCATCATAGTGTGATTAATGTGACAACTTTAACAATAACGGGTATGCTTTTTATATTTATTTTTAAATCTAATGAAATAAAGATACAACCTAAACATAACATGTGTATGTAGGCCTATATACGATAACAGCCAACTTAAAACGTATACTTTTGGATGCACGTCTTATCGGTAGTGACGGATGTGGTCGGCACACAACACCCTCCTACTCTGTCTCATTCAAGCACACTAGCGCAGGCCTATATAAATCTTTTGATTTAATTACTAAGGCTCACGGCGACCTTGAGAAGAATATGAGTCTATTGAACGTAAAGACGTATGGAAGCAATTAATAACATAGAATTCCATTTCGAAATGTAATATTTATTCATTTTATGGAACAATTATTTGATAGATAAATAGACAGACAGAGAGAGAGAGAGAGAGAGAGAGAGAGAGAGAGAGGTTATGAGGCTAGTGAGAGGGGCAGTGGCGCAACAGGGGGGGGGGAGCCCCCCTTACCTTCAGGCCGAATCATCAATACATAATTAATGTTATAAAGTTACAAAAAAGACTGTCAAACTGTCTTTTTTCATAATGTGAGAAACATTTTTTGCTGGTTGCGCCTTTGGAGAGGGGCGGCAAATACTTAAGAGCAGGCCCTACAGGATTTTATTTTTATAACTCTAATATTACTCTTATAATTTCCCACCCCATTGTATAATAACATGTTCATAGTTAAGCAAGTCCCAGCAGTTGATGTTTTTTTCTGAATCGTAGGTTTTTCATTTCTGCCAGTTGGATTCAGTTGAATTATCTCCCATTATCTCCCGGTTTCCTCAGAAAACGGTGGTTGAGTTTCAGTTTTAAATTAAAATCGAATGTTGATTTTACACGATGTTTTCAACAAATCTTAGACGCTTTAGCGCAACAGTTTTTAAGGACCAAATTATATTTATTCGTGTTTACAATAAAGCCAAGTGTGTCAGGTATTTTAGTATACCAACTGGTCATACAGAATTATCCAACAAATGGAAAGTAATCGCTGGCATAGGACTAGGGTTAACAGTCGTTACTGCTGGTTTAAAAATTCAGAAATTGAAGGCTAGGTACGTAAATCAGCCTAGGGTAATTTAACCTCATACATTTTATCAATAAATTCTACAGGGCAACCCAGTTAATATTATCTAACCAAAACCATACATACAATGAAGTATAGTAAGAATAAATGTAAACCACGGGCCACATTCCTAAGTAAATATATTAGAGCATAACTGAATTTACTGAATATAGTTTTCTGAGTGTATTCAAAAAAACTTCTTTATTTTTGACTTTATCTCAAATAGAAGTGGATCTATTATTTCCAGTCACTACGCAATTTTGAATGCAAATTTACAACCATATTTTTTATCTTTTAAATTAAAACTACTTATCTAGAAACAAATTTTATGTAGAAGGTTTAAATCTTCACCACTGATTTATGATTATATTTAAAAAATAACAACAGTATTTAATCTTTCGTAACAAGTCATCAAAACTAAAATTAAAGATAACAAACATCATACTGCTTATTGGATGTTGACATAAAAACTAAACAAAATTTTATTAAAATAAATTATATGTGCTATATTTATGTAAAAATATCTCATATATTTAGAGAGAGAGAGAGAGAGAAGAAATGTATTAATAAAATTTTTCATTTCCAGTCTTATTAATTATCCTGGAATAGACTGAAGTAATAATCCCAACTTTAAAAGTATATTGCCTTATACAATTTCATTAATGTGCAATAAAAAATGTAAGGTATCAAAGTTTTAAAAGAGGTCAAATTCTCTATCAAATACATCTGTCTATAGGCATTTTATTTTATTTCTAATAGTTAGATGACATCAGAACATTTTCTTTTATGAGACAAATAGGCGCAAGATGTCTGTTTTATAATTAGATGGGGGAGGGTTCCTGAATTCTGTTATAGGCCATTGCCTACGTCATAATTGCGAAATGGGGAAGAGGGAGGGGGGTCATTTGGGTTTAATGACCAGACATCCTAGTTCTAGAAATATTCTTCTTCTTCTTCTATCCCTTAACCCGTGGATGGGTCGTTGGGGCACCGTTGTTGACTGAGAAAACTAGTATGTTTTCAGTCATGGTGTATCTGGGGCAGGAAATGCTTGGCGGCGCCCAACCCTCTCCAAGCTTGACCACAGCCGGTTTCCTCCTTATCGGTGGCCCGCCTTGATCACAGACACGTAGCCGTTGGGTTCACATTTGATCTCGTCCGCCCTGGCCGGTGACTTCAATT
The DNA here is from genome assembly GCA_021962125.1 of Bulinus truncatus. NCBI lineage: Eukaryota > Metazoa > Mollusca > Gastropoda > Planorbidae > Bulinus > Bulinus truncatus. Next base: position 7,754,634 of record JAGDYQ010000019.1, read on the forward strand.
TGGAAGTTCATACGCCCAGTGGTGCCGTGTCAGCACCACCCCCTCACGCGGTTTAGCCGGTCAGCTGAGACCGTTGCCCAGGGTGTGGCGCGGGGAGCCACACGTGAGAGATTCAAGAGATGAGCGAAGACCAGTGAGCTTGACCACCTTTTAATGTATAAATTTCCTAAAAAGAAAAGGCCATTTTTCTTACAAAGTTACCACACCAAAAAGTAGTTTATTACTTTTATTAGAATTTTCAAAGTTAATTGACTAAGTTTAATTTTTCAAGTTTAAGTTTCAAACCTCCAATTAGGAATACCTGTACACTTTTTTTTACTATCTTAGGCATAAAGGTTTCATTACAATTCACTAGTTGATATTTCATATTTCTGATATACATGTGTTGTAGACATTTTTTGAATAAAAAAAATTAAACAAAAACTATAGTAAGTATCATGCTTTCTTTGAAAATTGTAACATATTCATTTTCAGACTTTGAAATTATAAGTACATTACTTCTTGCAATATCACCTATGTCCTTATACTACAATATTTAATTCTTTTTTTTTTACAATGACTTAAGCAGGTAATGGTAAAAAATCTGGTCAGTGTAATTTTGACATATTATACTATGTAGAGTATATTAGTTATGAGATTTTAAAAAATGAAAAAAGTGTTACGTAATAAATAAGTAGCCCATTAGTTGGTTATGCTATACATATATGTTTTTCTTTTATTCCATGTTTTAAATTATCTTTGAAAAAAAAAACCTCTGAAAACTATTTAATTAAAGGGGACAGACAATACCAAGTAAAAAAAACCTCTGGAAGGACAAATGGACACTTAATATTTGCTGGTGGTACCAATAGAGCGTGGATTTTTTTGGTCATTTTCTTTATTAGCATCTATTATACCAGGTCAATATTTTTGACAAAATTTATTTTTTAAAATACAAATCAATAACTTAATAACTCTGAATTCACATTTAAAGATATCTTTTAAAATTGAGACATGTCACATGGTAATTGTTTGACATTCTTTTTGCTCTTCATTCGTAGTTATGACAGATTTTTCTTATTTTTTTCTTTATTTCATGAGCAGATTTTGTGATAAATAATTTGTTTGATTTTTTTTTAAAGCCCCACGCTAACACATAGTCATGCTGGAATTTCTGATCAAGAAGAAGAAGAAGGGAGTAGGTTTTTTTTCTTATTCTGTGCTTTATTTTTCATTATCATTAAGTCAGTTAAAATTAAGTAAATTTCATAAGAAATTAAAAATTATAAATACATTCAGAATAAAAAAATCGTTAAATTTATTCACCATTAATTTTAATATATAACTTATTTTTCTCCAGATAATGAGCTTGATGTCCATATTCATAATGAATCAGAAGGGTATCTGTTCATTTACCAAAAGGATTGTGAAAAAATGATTTCTGGTCAATCAGAGATATTAAAAATTTATAAAAAGGATCAGAATAATATCAGGACTGAAATTGATGTAATTAAAGAAGATGGTTTAAAAAACTATGGTAAATATTTTAATTGTTTACCATTCATTAAATGGCTGTAGGTCATACACCACCTATTTGTCTGAGTCGAGTTGGTACCACCAGCAAATATTAAGTGTCCATTTGTCCTTCCAGAAGTTTTTTTTTTACTTGGTATTGTCTGTCCCCTTTAATTAAATAGTTTTCAGAGGTTTTTTTTTTCAAAGATAATGTGAAGGGCTAAAGCATTTCCCTCATATATTGCTCCTGTGTAGCATAATTAAATTGTTATTTTTCGTAACAAATAATGGCACTGCCGAACAGATAATTCATGATGGGTTGGTACACAGTATGAACAATTTCTTAAAAATGTTGGCAAAAATACTCAATAGACATCACACCAAAATAACGTTTTAAATTGGCATAACAAATAATGCA